>JAAKBH010000097.1:0-424189 GCA_019776075.1 Amaranthus palmeri | reverse complement strand
AACAAACTCTCAGCAAGTTGTTATAACAAACTTGCTGAGCTGTACAATCTGTTATGATATTGTAACAAACTACTAAACAGATTTTAGGAGATAGGTTTTAGCTTCATTTGATGCCATCTTGTGTATGCTGATATGAATTCATTCCCACAGCCTCTTGCTTCTGTTCTGTATAGCTATGATCATTAGAATGGTATGCAACAGTAACAAACAAGCCGCTGTTACTAATAGTAATTTTGGGTCTCTAGAAAACCGCTACATGAAGTAGGGGTTTTGTTGTTCTATTTTTTTTTTTTTTATTTACTCTTCTTTTCTTCATTCAATCATTGGCTTCCTTGGAGTTAGAGCAACATAGCTACCGATGTGTGCCAATGTGCTGACATTTCTCTGAAGATTAGGCCGGAGTGATTGAATCGGTTTTCTTTGATTGTTTCACAAAGAACCTGCGTGCAGGTACATGATGGTGTGGGAAGTTGCTTGGCTGAAGCTTATATTGTTCAGTCAGCTTGGGTCTCAAGACATCATTCATCTACTATAAGGAATCAGTAGCCACTGATGGAATGAAGAAAAGAAGAGTAAAGTAAAAAAAGTAAATTAGAACAACAAAACCGCTACTTCATGTAGCGGTTTTCTAGAGACTCAAACTCGCTGTTAATAACAACAGCCTTTTTATTACCTCAATCCATTGGGTCACTGTTATTAACAGCGGCCAATTAAAAAGCACAAAAAAACAAATGGAACCCATTGGGTCGCTGTTACTAACAACGGGCTATTAGACGCCCAAACCCAATTGCCAGCCCATTTTGCGTAGAAGCTTATTTTTGCAAATACTTTACACAAAAACTTGGCCGAGACGGCCTCAATATGAGACGGGACATGGGCCGGCCCAATGATAGGCGCGTGGCGTGCACGCGCGCGCTTTGCCCTTCAAAATCGTTTTTTACATTTTTCTGGAAAAATTTCAATTTTGACCTTAAAGGTATCAATTTTGACCTTAAAGATATCAATTTTACTCTTGCTTTGATCAGTTTTGCATTCAAGTTAGAATAAGAAACAAACATATAATTTGATTGCATACCATTCTTTGTTAAACATATACAACTTGTACAACAAATTTTTGCATCAATTACATACATCAAATAATTTGTACATCAAATGATTTCTATAACTACATATACAATATGAATGGATAGTTAACCTTACTATAAAATTGAGTATTTAAAACATATCAACTGTTATGTTAAGAGGAGAATTGAGTATTTTAACATACCAACTGATTATGTTAAAAGGAGAATTGAGTATTTTAACATATCAACTGATTACTTTAAGGGGGAAACTGAGTATTTTATCATATCAACTGATCATGTTAAGAGGAGAATTGAGTATTTTATCATAGCAACTGATTACTTTAAAAGGCAAATTGAGTATTTTAACATATCAATTGATTATTTTAAGAAGGAAATTGAGTATTTTAACATATCAACTGATTACTTTAAGAGTCTAATTTTTTTTATTTCTAACATCAATTAAGTTTAGGATCGAGAGATTATAATGATGCTAAAGAGAAATGTTTCTATTGTTCTTACTGAATTATTTCTATAATCTAAGGCCTAAGGGTCTATAATCCAAGTTCCAACAATACCTACTCCCTCCATTTCTATGAGATAGTAGCAAAGAGAAAAATGATGGGAATTAAGAATGTAGAAACGTATAGAGACAATGAAGTGTAACAAGAGGGGGGGTGAATTGTTACTCGTTCTCTTTAGAGTATTTTCGCCCTTTTCTTGCGGAATTTGAATAAAGAAAATACTCAAAACGTAATAAAAGAAAACTTTAAAGAACACAAAGAATTTAACGTGGGAACAAGAACCACGACCCTCTAGGGATTTCGATTCTCTAGTATTTTATGTAATTTAATTCTCTATTACATAAAATATATTTCTCCTTCTCCTTCTCTTCTTTTTCTCGATTTCTTTCTTGTTCCTTCTCTCGATTCTCCTTCTCTTTCTCTCTTCTCTTTCTCTCTTCTCTTTCTCACTTCCCCCTTAGACTTACCCAAGTCTAATTACAAAATTCTTTCAAAAACCCATACAAGATAAATTCTCTAATTGGATGAACAAACAAAGATAGCACAAGAAAATATTTAGGAATTAATTTTCGGTTTAGAACACTCAATATTTCATTTTCTTGATTCTTGAATCTCACGAAATTGGGCACAAAATTTTTCGGAAATTTTTCTCTCAATGTTGATCACCAAATGTTTGTGCCGGTTAGAAAAATGCTTTTATAATCATTTTAGAACAAGTTATGCCATAAACCCATTATCTAAAGACAAGGGATTAGTGGGCATTGACCATGAGAATGTGAATAACTACCTTGGTGGTTATTCAAAGTCAATCTTTGACCCTAGCTAAAAATAGCCATTTTCAAGAGACTTTTTATGAGTTAGTTATTTTAATTCTTAGATTAATTCCTTGTGCTTTCTTGTTTATTAACCGTACAACAAAACTAAAATATAGAAAAATTAACTTAAGATTTTTTTCTAAATAATTTTGTTGACTTCTCCTCTGACCGGATTCTGGAGGAACAACATACTGTCTCTGTCTGCAACTTTCATCAGTTTATCAATATCAGGAACAGTAGACTTGGATTCTACTCTTGACTTCCTCATTGACCTTCTCTACTGACTTTGACTTTGTTGACTTTGACTTTGACTTGTACGATTCCCATTGACTAATCCTTAGGTATCATCGACGATTACAATAATCGGATATTTAACCTACAAAACAATCTCTAAAATACTTTGTTTGTTTATAAATTGTTAAGTCATCATCAAAACTCAAATGGGCCAACAAATTCCCCCTTTTTGATGATGACAAACTTATATACAAACTTTTAAAAGAAAGAGTAAAACTAATGACTTTGAACATGTTAGAGATTAAACACAAGTTCAAACATATTTAGTAAATTAAATCGTTACAAGTAATTTACCAAATTCTAAAACAAGCATATTACTCTAAAATATTTTTGGCGAAAATCATGTGATTAAGCATGACTTCAAATTTTTAATTTTAAAACAAAACAAAACATAAACATAAATACCAAAAACAAAAAAAACATAATAATTAAAAAAAACTTAAAGACATAAAATTAAAAAATAAGAGACACAACAAATCAAGTAATTCTAATTAAGTAATTCAAGACAATTAAGTAAGTCAAGAAAATTATGAGTTGTATGAATCAAAGATAAACAAAGTGATAATATTCAATATAACTCATGTCAAACAACAATTAACCAATTGATCCATATAAACCAAACATAATCAAAACAGTAAGTCAACATACTCTTGTTTGCTACTCTTGCTCCTTAAATATATCAAACAGTAATTTATCAAACTAAGTGTTATGAAGTAAACCAAGAATAGAGAATCAATTATCCAAAGAATAAGCAAAAACGTAAGCATTCACAAAAGTTTGTTTGCTACTCTTCCCCCTTTTGGCATCAATCAAAAAGTAGGGATATGAATCAAAGCACAGCTCTAAGGCAAGCGTTAGACAAATTAAGATAGTAAGCAGCAAACTAAGAAAATAAATGCCCAAACATAAATCAAGAAAGCATGCAAGTAAACAGATTAGACCATGGGACAATAGGGAAGGATAATATGAGGGATTAAAGAAGATATGGATTAGTAAGTAGCATAAACGAAAATATAAATTGTTTGTACCCCAGCTGGTACTTTGAACAAAAACAACAAAAGAAAATATTGTTTAGAATTACAGACGGTGTGGCCAACAAATCATTAAATTTTTAATTGAAAACAGAAACAGGAAGGATCAGGCAGCAGTCTCTTCATCAACAAATTCAGTTTGAACCTCCACTGTGTCGAGCTTTGCACCAAGACGTGTTTCCATGTCGGTGAGTTGCTCAGCAATGGTGGATAGGGAGGCACGAACTTCACTTTGGAAAGCACAAAGTTGAGACTACAGGACATCAAATTTACCAAGTATAAGATCAATAGGAGTTGGAGGAAAAGGTGAGTCATCCCTAGCAAAACCAGTAGGTGTAGGTGAAGTGGGAATGGGTGATGGTGGTGATGATGGAATGTCAACTGGTATGGGTGAAGCTGGTTTTGGTGAAGGTGGGGCATCATCAGTTTGTTTGGTAGGATGACTGGACGTGGCTTCATCCTTACCAACCTTAGCTTTTGAAGCAAGCCTCCTACTCTTCCTTGGAGCGATTGTAGAATCCTCCTTAATGGGCTTAGAGACCTCCTCATCACTTGAACTTGAGTCATCTTCCTCAAGTTCCTCCTGTGAAGCTTCCCCCTCAGAAGGAGCTTCCTCCTTATCCTTATTCACCTCTGCCTCTTTAGTACTGGCAGAGGGAACAGCACCTTGATCCTCCTTTTTCTTTTCTTTCTTTTCTTCTTCCTCAACCTCCTCTTCAACTTCCTCTTCATCAGACACGACCTCCTCTACATCTATGAGGTCCTCTAAAATTCCTTTTTCATTAACAGTTAAATGCAAATTTTTAAGGCACTTAGCGCCTATTTGATTGTTTGCGGACATCGGGAAATGAAGACCCTCAAGCGGTACACCGAACTTCTTAAAAATACATGTTAACAACCCTCCATAACCAATCATAAGACCCTTCTCGACACACTCAGATAAGTGAGACACCATCAAGGACGGAAAATTTATTTTAATGTGGTTAGCCATGCAGTAGATCAACGTAGCATCGCGTAAATTTACTTCACTCCGCTTAGAGTTGCGGGGTAAAATAAATCTACGAGCGATGTTGTACAGCAATTTGTGTAACGGGCACAACGACATGTGACTAAATCTTCTCTTTTCCTCCTGACCAAGGAATTTTAAGACCGTTTTCTCAGTAATACCCGAAAAGACAATTTTTGACCCTACAAAATAAGTGTCAAAACCAACTGTGGGAACCTCAAACCACTCGCCAATCATCAAACTACTAAACTCAATTTTAATTTCTTTAACAACACTGGAGCAAACACCATTTTCTATAGAAAAGTTTTTAATAAACTCACGCATCAAATTGGGGTATATGTGGTTGCATGAGTAATCGTACATAAGCTTTTCCCAACCCTGATTTTCTAAAATGGCGTGAAATTGGGGAAAGAAGGTAGAATCATACCAATATTTGTCAAGTCCAAAGCCAACTGACATCTCCTTTGCTACCTCTTCCGCACTATCAGGATCTATGCGCTTGCTCCGTTTAGGTGGTTTGGATGAAGAAGCACTTTTAGGGGTTCCACGGGTTCGTTTTTCACCGGCATGCATGGATTGTTTTGGTGTATTGGTCTTGGATGGTTCTTGTGAGGATGAAGGTGGAATGTCAGGATATATCACTTGTAATGGCTTGGGTTGTGTTGATTTCGGCATTTTCTTGCTTGAGGATGAGGATTTTGGAGTTTTCATGATGAAGGTGAGAGAAATTAGGGATTTGAGAAGGAGGAGTGTGTTTAATGGTTGACGGTTTGGCAAAAGTAGTACAAGTAAGGTAGATGTGAGTGATGGATGGGACAAATGAGTGTAAGGGTTATAAAGGTGTGAAGTGACGGTTATGGAAAGTAGGTACTACTTCTTGAAACGGTTTTAGTGTATGAACCGTGTGAGGTAACGAAAAGTTTACGTGAAAGTTCGTTGAATATGTCGATTTAGATAACTACTTTCCGAAACACCTCGATGATCCGTCTTCCATTTCATAAAATGATGTTGGTTCACCGAAATAAAATAAAGAAAGAAAATGCTGGAATTTGTGGAAAATAAAATATTTTTGTATTTTTCGAAAATAGTTTATAATATGTGGGTAATAAAAATATAATATAAAATAAGTTATGCTACTTGGTCTAATTAGTTCAAACATGCAAGCAATCAAGATAAAGTTTAAGACATAAATTTAAATAGAAGCATACCCAAATCTCGCAATGATTGAGTGATCAATCTTGGTTGTTGTGGTTGATTGAACCCTTCCGATTTTTCATGATGTTTTGAGGAGGAATACTAGCAATTAAAAGTTAGTGAAGCTTGATCATACCTAGCTCCAACCTCATCTTTTCAAATTGTTCTCTTGGAAGCGGTTTGGTCATAATATCTGCAACTTGTTCACTAGTATTGACATGTTTAACAATAATATTTTTAAGCTCTACGTTATCCTTAAGAAAATGATGTCTAATATGAATATGTTTAACTCTAGAATGATGCACCGGATCTTTGGAAATACAAATAGCACTAGTATTATCACAATAAATAGGAACACATTCAAATTTAATACCAAAATCTCTTAGCTGTTGTTTAATCCAGAGCATTTGGGAACAGTAGGCTGCTGCTGCTACATATTCAGCTTCTGCCGTGGATAAGGCTACTGTGTTCTGTTTCTTGGAACTCCATGATACCAAACAAGATCCAAGAAACTGTACCATTCCTGAAGTGCTTTTTCTATTTACAAGATCACCTGCGTAATCTGCATCACTATACCCTTTCAAGTCATAGACATCACTTTTAGGATAAAATAAGGATAAGTCATCTGTTCCCTTTAGATATCTAAGAATTCTTTTAACTGCCGTATAATGTGATTCTTTAGGATTTGATTGAAATCTAGCACACAAGCCAACACTAAAGGATATATCGGGTCTACTAGCTGTTAGATATAGTAGTGATCCTATCATGCCTCTATACATCGTTTGGTCAACATTAATTCCGTTAGAGTCTTCATCTAACCTAATGTTAGTGGCCATGGGTGTATGGTTTGTCTTAACACTATCTAGTCCATATTTCTTTAGAAGTTCTTTTATATATTTTTGTTGATGAATAAAGATACCGTTAGCAGTTTGTTTAATTTGCAAACCAAGGAAGAAGTTTAATTCTCCCATCATACTCATTTCAAATTCATTACTCATTAGGTCAGCAAATTCCTTACATAACGTTTCATTTGTAGCACCAAAAATAATATCATCAACATATATTTGAACAACTAGTATATTCGAACCTTTATTCTTAAAGAATAAGGTTTTATCAATTTTACCACGTATGAACTTATTTTCAATCAAAAACTTAGATAATCTCTCGTACCATTGTCTAGGTGCCCGTTTTAGCCCATAAAGAGCTTTATCAAGCTTGTAGACGTGATCCGGAGAAATTGGGTTTTCAAAGCCAGGTGGTTGTTCCACATATACATCTTCTTCTAGAAACCCATTTAAGAATGCACATTTTACGTCCATTTGATATAATTTAAAATTCATGAAAGCAGCAAATGAAATAAGAATTCTAATAGCTTCTAATCTAGCTACGGGAACAAAAGTTTCAGTATAGTCAATATCTTCTTGTTGATTATAACCTTTTACCACCAACCTTGCTTTGTTTCTAACGATTATGCCGTGTTCATCCAGCTTGTTCCTGAATACCCATTTAAGTCCAATAATCTTCTTGTTCTTCGGCTTTGCTTCTAAGTGCCACAATTTGTTTCTTTCAAACTCGTTTAATTCATCTTGCATAGCTACCACCCAATCCGAATCTTGCAAAGCTTCTACATGATTCTTGGGTTCCACAGTTGATAGAAAAGCAAAGTGTGCACAGAAGTTTCTCATTTGTCCCCTTGTTTGTGTGCCTTTGTTCATGTCACTTATAATCAATTCTAGTGGATGTGACTTATGTTGTTTCCATGGTCTTGGAACAAAGTCTCTTGTGGGGACAGATGTGGAAGCTGGTTCACTGACTTGGTTCTGATTTGGTTCATCTTCAATTCTTTCTTCTTGTGCTTCTGTTTGAATTTCTGGATTGGGAACTGCAGGCTGTTCCTGATCTGCCTGTTGTTCCTGTTCTTGATTTTGTTCAATATTCTGATCTTGTTGTTGTTCAACTGGATCTTGCTCCTTGTATATGTTTTCATCATCTTCCAGATCCGCAAAACCTATCTTAAAATCACTTGTTTCTTGTTCACTTGTCATAAAGTTAGTCTCATCAAATATAATGTGAACAGATTCTTCAACACACATTGTTTTCTTATTGTAAACTCTATATGCTTTACTATGAGATGAATAGCCAAGAAATACTGCTTCATCACTTCTTTCATCAAATTTACCTAAATTTCGTTTTCCATTTACATGCACAAAACATCGACATCCAAAGACTCGAAAATATGAAATATTAGGTTTGATTCCTTTAAATAATTCGTAAGGGGTCTTAGAAGTGATTGGTCTTATTAAAACTCGGTTTAATATATAACAAGCAGTATTGACAGCTTCGGCCCAAAAATTTCTAGGTAAACCACTAGCAATTAACATAGTTCTAGCCATTTCTTCTAAGGTTCTATTTTTACGTTCAACAACACCATTTTGTTGTGGTGTTCTAGGCGCGGAGAAATTATGACTTAAACCATGTTCATTACAATAATCCATAAACTTTGAATTTTCAAATTCTTTACCATGATCCGATCTTATGTGGACTAGTTGATTGTTACTAGATTTCTGAATTTTAGTAGCGAATGCAACAAATTCATCAAAAGCCTCATCTTTGCTAGATAAGAATAAAGTCCATGTAAATCTACTGTAATCATCAACTATAACAAAAACATATCGCTTACCGCTGCGACTTTGGATTCTCATAGGTCCACAAAGATCCATATGAATTAATTCAAGTGGTTTTGATGTGGTCACGACATTTTTAGTTTTAAAGGATGACCTTGCATGTTTTCCTTTGGCACAAGGATCACATACTTCATTCTTTTGAAATTTTAGGGATGGTAATCCTCTTACTAGGTCTTTAGTACGTAAAGTATTAAGCAATGAAAAACTAGCATGACCTAATCTTTTATGCCAAAGTAGAGGGTCATCTTCTATAACACTCAGACATGTTAAACTGGTTTTAGGAACAGTATGCAGGTCCACCACGTAGGTGTTCCCTTTTCTAATTCCTTCCAGAATGATGTCCCCTGTGTCGTTCCTAGAAATCATGCACTTTTCAGAAGTAAAGTTTACAGAGTTACCTTTATCACAAAATTGAGAAATACTTAAAAGGTTGTGTTTCAAATTCTCGACCAAAAATACGTTATCTATTGCGTGGGAACTTGACCTTCCTACCTTGCCTTTTGCAATGATTTCACCTTTCATATTATCGCCAAAGGTCACAGTTCCTCCATCATAGGCTTCTAGTGAGAGAAATTTTGATCTATCGCCTGTCATGTGCTTGGAACAGCCACTGTCGAGATACCATGAGCTGTTCCCCCTCACTAGAACCTGCAAAACGAACTTAGTTGTTAGAGGGTGGAACCCAGCCATCCTTGGGTTCCGTGTCGATTAAACAAGAATTAAATTTCTTAATCCAAACTCTATCGACGTATATTTGGTTCGTTTTGTTGTGCTGTTCCTTTTTTAAACATTGATGTTTCAGGTGCCCGGTTTTGCCACAAAAGGAACAGACTTTGTTACTTGGGAGATCAACATAGACCTTTTTCTTTTTATCATTTTTATCATATTCTAGTCCTTCGGTTCTTTTAGTTCTAGCATCAAGAATCCATTTGGGAACTTCTCTAGTTTTCCCTTTATCTCTTGAATTTAATTAAAGCTTAAGACGATCGTTTTCTTTTAAGGCGGATTCTAGATCGGATTTCATTTGGAAGAGTACCCATTGAATTTCTTTCTTAGTCTCATAATCAACTTCCATATCAAATTGCTCTAATTGATTCAATTCAATATTTAACATGATGTTTTTTTCTTTAACTTTTTCTAAGGCTTCTTTTAACATCACATTATTATCAAGCAATTCAAAGAATCGACTTTGCACATCGGATCTAAATGAGTTAAGGTAGGATATTTGGTCTTTACATGCTTTAAGGTCTTTTTCAGTTTTGAGAGTGATGGCGGTTTGTTTTTCTATTTTTTCGTGAGATTCTAAAATCATTTTAACTAATCTATGTTTATCCAATTTAAACAAATAATCAGAAAATGGATCAGGAGACAGTACCTCTTTTCCTTTAGATGTATCGTCATGAATAGCCATGAGACAGAGGTTAGCTACCTCTTCTTCTTCTACGGGGGCTTCGGTTTCGATTTCACTTTCGGACTCTCCCCATGCAGCTATCATGGCTTTGCGGAAATCGGTTTTGTTGAAATTTCCCTTTGTTGGTTGTCTTCCTGTTTCTCTTGCTTTCCCTTTAGCTTTCTCATCCTTCCATAGTGGGCATTCCTTTATGAAGTGCTCGGTACTTCCACATTTGTGGCATTCATAAGTTTTGGATTTAGAAGTTCCTTTTTCTTTGTAGTTTCTTTGATTTTTATATCTGTTGTTTCTGAAGAACTTCTTGAATCTACGTACCAGCATTGCTGCCTCTTCCTCATCAGTTTCTGAATTTTCTTGATCGTCTGCTGTCAGAGCCAAACCTTTGTTCCTGGAACTGTCAGCTGTTCCCAGATGTAATTCATGAGTCATCAGGGAACCAGCCAACTCTTCCAGATTAAACTTTGTAAAATCTTTAGATTCTTGAATGGCTGTGACCTTTACTCTCCAACGATCATCTTGAGGTAGGCTTCTTAGGATCTTTCGCACTTGTTCATCGGTTGGAATAAGCCTTCCAAGAGAGACTAACTCATTTGTGATGTTCGTAAACCTAGTAAACATTTCTTGGATGCTTTCTTTAGGTTCCATAACAAATCTTTCATATTTGGACATGAGTAAGTCAATCTTGGAACGCTTGACTTCGCTTGTTCCTTCATGGGTAACTTCCAGCAGATCCCAAATTTGTTTTGCTGTTTTGCAACCCATAATGCGATTGTGTTCATTAGGACCAAGCCCACAATGAAGTAATTTAATAGCAAGAGCGTTCATTTCCATCTTTTGAAAATCTTCTTTCTCATATTCCGTGATTGGTTTGGGAACAGTCTCGTTAATGGAGTTGGTAGTGGTTACCTCAAAATCTCCAACTTCGATGACTCTCCAAACTTGATAGTTTTCGGCTTTGATGAAGATTTCCATCCTGTTTTTCCAATAGGTATAGAATTTGCCATCAAACATTGGTGGTCTCTGAGTAGAGTACCCTTCTTCCATACGCTCGTTCATTTTCATCATCTCTAAAATACCAAGATACGGCTCTCAGGGTTTCCTGATTTAATGAGGAACAGGGCTCTGATACCAATTGTAGAAACGTATAGAGACAATGAAGTGTAACAAGAGGGGGGGGGTGAATTGTTACTCGTTCTCTTTAGAGTATTTTCGCCCTTTTCTTGCGGAATTTGAATAAAGAAAATACTCAAAACGTAATAAAAGAAAACTTTAAAGAACACAAAGAATTTAACGTGGGAACAAGAACCACGACCCTCTAGGGATTTCGATTCTCTAGTATTTTATGTAATTTAATTCTCTATTACATAAAATATATTTCTCCTTCTCCTTCTCTTCTTTTTCTCGATTTCTTTCTTGTTCCTTCTCTCGATTCTCCTTCTCTTTCTCTCTTCTCTTTCTCTCTTCTCTTTCTCACTTCCCCCTTAGACTTACCCAAGTCTAATTACAAAATTCTCTCAAAAACCCATACAAGATAAATTCTCTAATTGGATGAACAAACAAAGATAGCACAAGAAAATATTTAGGAATTAATTTTCGGTTTAGAACACTCAATATTTCATTTTCTTGATTCTTGAATCTCACGAAATTGGGCAAAAAATTTTTCGGAAATTTTTCTCTCAATGTTGATCACCAAATGTTTGTGCCGGTTAGAAAAATGCTTTTATAATCATTTTAGAACAAGTTATGCCATAAACCCATTATCTAAAGACAAGGGATTAGTGGGCATTGACCATGAGAATGTGAATAACTACCTTGGTGGTTATTCAAAGTCAATCTTTGACCCTAGCTAAAAATAGCCATTTTCAAGAGACTTTTTATGAGTTAGTTATTTTAATTCTTAGATTAATTCCTTGTGCTTTCTTATTTATTAACCGTACAACAAAACTAAAATATAGAAAAATTAACTTAAGATTTTTTTCTAAATAATTTTGTTGACTTCTCCTCTGACCGGATTCTGGAGGAACAACATACTGTCTCTGTCTGCAACATTCATCAGTTTATCAATATCAGGAACAGTAGACTTGGATTCTACTCTTAACTTCCTCATTGACCTTCTCTACTGACTTTGACTTTGTTGACTTTGACTTTGACTTGTACGATTCCCATTGACTAATCCTTAGGTATCATCGACGATTACAATAATCGGATATTTAACCTACAAAACAATCTCTAAAATACTTTGTTTGTTTATAAATTGTTAAGTCATCATCAAAACTCAAATGGGCCAACAAAGAAAGTGGTAATAAATAAAGAGAGAGAATGAATTGTGTGGATGAAATTAAAAGAGAATTAAATTATATGGATGATATTAAAATAAAGTGGTGGGCCATAGTCCAAAAATAAAAATGCTGCAATTTAAGTGAGAGGAACGAAAATAAAAAATGATGCAAATTCATAGGGACGGAGGAAGTATATTTCAACAATTATATTCAATAAAAAATGACTATTGATATGATGATATCTATAAAATAAACATCATGTTTTTGATATTGGCCGTAAATTTCATATAGAAGTAATGATCACACTTTTATATTACTAGTAGTTTAACGCATGATTGTTAAAATTGCGATTCTAATCTATGATTCTACGATTTTACGATCCAAAAACAAGCGAGCGATTTGAATCGCAGTTACGATTCTAGTTGGAATAAAATTTTTAGAGGTAGAATCATAACACGATTCTATGATTCTACGATTTAACGATCCGATTCTACTAATATAGTACGATTTATTTTTAATTTTTTTATGTACCATATTTTACTAATCTCTTTCACATATACACATAAATTTCAAATTTTCCATCATGAAAACTTTTTAAAAACAAATTTCTTAATCTGTATGTAGATTTAAACTAATTATTGAAATGTTTTCGTTATATTCTTAAATATAAAGTCAAAGAAACTTTAATTCATAAATTAAAATACTTTTCAATTGGATAATAATGATAAGAAACTGTATATTTTATTATTTTTAAGTTTATTTGTAGAATCGTACGATTCTACGATTCGATCTACCGATTCGATTCAACCTCTCCAAACGATTCTAAGTAGAATCACGATTTTGACAACTTTGGTTTAATGTACTGTTGGCCCATTTTGGTTTTGATGATAACATAAACTTTATTAAACAAACATATTACGTTTTGAGATTATTGTGTTAGGTTATATATCCGATCCTTGAAAGGTCGTTGATGGAACCATTAGAAGTTGAAAAGGGCATTACTACTTTACTGTTTTCAGATCAAGTCCATATCGAAGAATGGTCAATCAGAGGCAGTGCAGTGTTCCCAGACCAACAGTCAGAGAAGGAGTCAACGAATTTATTAAGAAAATAATTTTAGTTTTTATTTTTCTTTTTATTTTTGTTATACGGGTGAATAAATCTAGGAAGCACAAGGGAGTTAACTTAGAATTAATTAAAAACTAGATCTTAAATTAAAATAACTAACTTTTATTTTAAATCTTAAAATAGATTTCTAAAATTAGGTCTTGGCTATTTTTAGCTAGAAAACAAGGGAAGACTTGGAGTAACCACCAAGTTTCTTACCCATTAACTCACGTTATTGCCCACTACTCCCACATCTTAGGATCATGGGATTATGGCAAAACAAGAACTAAAAAGGTATTTAAATGTTGTTTTGATAACCGGCACAATTTGGTGATCAAAGGGAGAAAAATATTCATGTAAAAGGTATTTAAATATTGTTTTGGGTCGGATTTAATCGGGTTCGGATATTCTCGGGTTTGGGTTTTTTCGAGTACTTTATCGTTTTGGCTCGAGTCGATTCGGTTACAGGTCTAATCGAGTACGGGTCTATATCGGGTTAACACCACACTGGGGCGGTTTCGGTTTCGGTTCAGGTCAAATCGAGTTCGGTTTGTATCGGGTTCCGTTAATACTGTTCAAATCCAGATCGATTATACTGCAGGTCGAATCGTGTTCGGTTAGACTATGGGTCGGGTCATTAATGTCAAGTCGGGTTATATTGGGTTCGGGTTGACTTCGAATCGATTATATCATTTTTTAGTATTCCATTCGGTTATTGTTCGTACTCGGGTCGGTTAAAGTCCAATTCAGTTGAGTTTTATGTTGAATGAATTTTATGTTTATTATACAATTTATTCAAGTTGAAATCATTTGTGATTGGAGCATCACGAGTTGTAGTCGGTTAATTAAGTTGTCTGTTACCAGACAAATTTGATTCAACTAAAGATATAGTCAATAAGATTTGATCGCAGGCTCACATTTATTGTTTAATTTTAGCTAAAATAAACTTGATCGAATTCAATCAAACTTAAGCTGAATTAAATCTGATACAACTGAATCAAACTTTATTTTAGACAAAACAACACTTGATTTAGATACTTTAAGTTAACTAATTCGATTTAGCTGAATCAAACAATTTTTTTGATAAACTAAACTTGACTCAACTAAATCAAACTTATTTTTATCTAAACTAACATGATTAAGCTGAATCAAGCTTATTTTGAGCTAAATTATACTTGATTTGTTTGAAACAAATTATTTTTAGACTAAAAGTTGAGTTAGCGGTTAGCTGAATCAAACTCAATTTTAGCTGAACAGATTTAATTTAGCTGAATCAAAATTTTATCCTATATAAACATGATTGAACTAAATAATTTTTTAACTAGATTAAGCTGATTCAAATCCTAAACCAAACTAGATTCAGCCGAATCAAACTTATTTTATCAAACTAAACTTAATTCAGTCGAATCAAAACATTTATTTTTGCTAAACTAAAATTAATAAAACTTATTTTTAGCTAATGTAAACTTAATTCAGCTAAACTATACTTGATGTTGTTGAATTGAACTACTTTTTAGATTAACAAAACATGATGCAACTGAATTAACTCAAAAAAATTTTGATTCAGCTAAACTACTTTTTCCTAAACTACACTTGGTTCAGCTAGACAAACTTACACAATATAAATTAGCAATTCTTTTACCTTATATGATACCACCAATTTTGCGTTTATATATTTTCTTTTATTTATAAATATCCACTATTATAATTCATTATACTTATTTTATTAGTCTTTGTGCTAAAAACTTATAAGATTAGAGACAAAGTCAATAATAATAATAATAATAATAATAATAATAATAATAATAATAATAATAATAATAATAATAATAATAATAATAGAATGTGGGTGCTCATTTTATCGCTCGACTCCGAATAAACTTTTTGTAAATTCGTTTCCGTGAAATAGAATGTCGTTTATTATATAAATAATAATAATAGCAGGTGCTCTCTTAAGAGACCGTCTTTTGTAAAGACGACTCTTAAAAGTCCAGCTCAAATCCATATTTAGAGTTGTAACAACATATATTAAGAATTAAATTGGGCTTTTGAGAGTCGTCTTTACAAAAGACGATCTCAAGTAAGAATTTGTGTAATAATAATAATAATAATAATAATAATAATAATAATAATAATAATAATAATAATAATAATAATAATAATAATAATAATAATAATAATAATAATAATAATAATAATAATAATACCATCAATTGGGTGATTAAGAAGCTCTGTAAAGTCAAGGAGACTCTGCTAGACTGGATGAATACACGCCATTACTCCATACACACAGTATACAGAGAACTGTTAGGTACCCATGATACCATCAATTGGGCATATGCAACATGGAACAGAGCTACGATCCCTAGAAGTCGCTTTATCATCTGGTTAGCATGTCAAGACAGGTTGAAAACAAAAGATAAGCTCCGGGCCTTGGGGGTGGTTGATGATGACACATGTCCTATTTGTGGTTCCCATCCAGAGTCCAGAGACCATCTCTTCTTTGAATGCAATTATAGTAGGCCATGTGTGCTGGCACTCAAGTATTGGCTTGGTATTACATGGGACATTCATAATCTTCAGGATTTCCATAGAAAAAGACGGGTGTCGAGAGTCAAAAGGAGAATTATAGAGGCTGTCATCGGCAATCTGATCTATTCCATTTGGCATACGAGGAATGAAGCTGTTTGGAAAAATAGAGTGGCAACCGTTAGTAGAAGCGTAGAGACCATTAAGAGAGACTCGATGGCCAGGTTCCAAGTAATACGCTTGAACAGATCGGTAACTGAATGGCTAAGTTCGCTGTGATCTATGGTTGATGATCGTTGGTTCTGTCTATTCTGCTGCCTGAGCGCTGTTACTGTCACATTAAAACTTGCTGTTGTTTTTTTCCTTTTCCTGACCAGCCCGTTGTGGCTGTGTTCTGTTTTAGACTCTGGTGTTTTTTTTTCTTTCATCCTTGGTGAGTGTCTTTAGGGGTCAGGTCGTGCTGTTGAGGCTGCTGATCTGTTGCTACTGTCACTCGGTCTTGACCTTGTAGGCATGTGGTGCTCTTGCAGATGGTAGAGGCTGTTTTTTTGACTACAATTCAGCTTCTATCCTGACCTTTGTTACTGGTAGAGGCGAGTTTCTTTTTGAGATATCCCAGGTTCATTCGTGCACATGAAGAGTGAGGTAGGAAAACCCTTCCTAGAAGGTGGGCTCTTCTTTCACACTGATGCAATTGTAGGGTGACCCTCAAGTATCTGGGTATTGTTACCCCCGTTGTAAATGTTTTGTTTAGTGTTAATAGAAAATCGCTTGACAAAATAATAATAATAATAATAATAATAATAATAATAATAATAATAATAATAATAATAATAATAATAATAATAATAATAAATTCGAAATAGAAACCACCTTCTAAGAATTTGAGTACCATTTACCCCCACAAGGCCACGTCTCCCATTAAACATACCCACTCCTCAAAATTCAAAGAAACCACCTTCTAAAACCTCCTGTACTCGATTGCTCAAAATGGTTTTGCAAGCCATTACGTGTTTTGAGTGAAATTATGGCACGTACTTATTTGGTTAAAAAGGGTTTGAGTTGTAACAGGTCGGGTGCAAGTTAATTTGGTTAACCACATTGTCGGGTTAATATCGAGCGTGGATAATGGGTCGTTTCGGGTGGGATTATGTCGAGTACCTATCGGGTTAAAGGCGGGTTCGAGTGGTAACAACTTCGGGGCAATTCGAGTTTGGTTAACCATAATGTCGAGTTAATCTCGAGTGTTGATTATGGGTCCTTTCGGGAGGTACTATGTCTAGTACCTATCGGGTTAAAGACGGGTTCGAGTTTTAACAGGTCGGGCGCAAATCGAGTTCGGTTAACCATATTGTCGGGTTAATCTCGGGTATGGGTTGTTTTCGGGTCGGGTGTCGGTTGATTATGGGTCTTAAAAAGTTGGATACATGTCGGGTTACGGGTCAACATCAGGTCGAGTTTCGGTCGATTACAGGTCATCGCACCTGGGTCAACCAACGGGTCGGGTACAGGTCGATTTCGGACGGTATTACAGGTCCGGTCTATTTTTTACAGCCTTAGTCATAACATAAATCAACAATCATCTAATAAATAAATAATAAAAAAAAAGAAAACGGGAGAACTAATACACAACAAAATATTGATATTCAAAATTATAAACTACAATGCACTCAAAGAATCACGAAATGATATTAATAGAAAGTTATGTTGGAAATTTATAAGAATGGTAAGCATTTAATGTTGAAGTCGACATTCAACATATTTAATAATGGCAAAGATAAACCTCCTAATCGTCCTCATCATCCACTCTTTTAATCGAATAAGTAGGAGATACGTAACAACAATTATTATCATCGCCGCGTAAACACTGATTTTCAAGAAAACCCCTGAAGTATTGTCCGGAGAAGAATCTATTGGCCGATTGGCGAGTAAATATGCATTTCTTGGGTTAAAGAAACGTTCTGTTCTAACGACAATTGACAATATAATTTATTAAATTGGGTTACCATGGTAGAAAAAACGTGAGGAATAATAAAGAAAAAAAGAGGCATTAATAGAAGGAAGCCATGATTGAGTTTCTGAGGTTTTATTTTGAGATTTTAAGAAGAGAAAGAAAGTGAGAGTGGGAACCAAATTGCACTATATTTTGTTTCTTCGGAGAAGTGAGACCTATTTATTTAACTATATAATACTCGTTATTAATTAACTATAACAATAAAATTAAGTGCGCGCACTTGTATTGGTGATAGTTATTGGATCACTTGACTTGACTTTTTGATTGAACCAAGTTACACAAATTTTTCGTCCAGGACGTCCTTATAAAAGACGCATTTCAAATGGGCGGTCCATCAAAACTTAAAAAACAACTTTTAAAAAAATGAGCGTTTTGTTACCCTATTTGAAGTTGGTACGTGTTGTAACTGTTAAAGTTGGTATTAAGTATTTCTCTTTTTTTTTAATTGTTGGGTTGGGTCTGGAAGAATATCTATATATTTTTTATTATTGTTGATTGTAAGCGGTTATTAGATTTCAAACGAGTTTTTTTTTAGGAAATTTTGCTTTAAAGTTAATCAATGGTTAATATGGTAAAAAAAAAACAAACAACTAAAAGATGTAGATAGGTTCCCGTGTGAAGCAGGGGTTGTTAATTATTTAAATAAAAAATTATGAACCTTATATATGTAATTAAGTACTTAATTAAATAAAAAACTATAAGGTTCATAATTATTTAAGTAAAAAATTATGAACCTTATATACGATATATAATATAAAAAATAAAAAATAAAAAAATATCCTAATCAAAAAAAGTAGTTGAATTGGAATAGAAAACTTTTGTGGTTGCACTAATACATGTTCAATTCTTGTGTTGCTATGAAATATATATGATTCTTAAATTATTGTTTTATAGTAAGGTAAATCATACAATAACTGAAAAATTCATTAAAATATAAATTTGCTTTTTAGTACATATTTAAAGATATAAAATTACTATAGCACGTGTCTAAAAACTCTATTTATATAGGTAGCTATTAACTTCCATGTATATGTAGCTACATAAACTAAGTAAGGTGTTTTAATTGTTTTCGATTTAGTTGAACAATTGTAAATATTTAATATCTTCACTTTTAACATTATCACAATCACATTGTTGTTATTAGTTTATATTTATTATTTTATTTTATTTTTATGTGTTTACCCATTTACATATCCGTGCATTGCACGGGCATATTTACTAGTATCCGTCTTGATAATTCTTTTCTTGGCAACGAAAGCTTGGGCATTCTTTTATTTGACGTTCTTCTTGCTGATTCTTTACCCATATGTTGTATTCTGTCTTGTAAGAAATGTGTCAGTCATGATGATGTTGCAAATTGTTTTTGATTATATTTTGATCATTCGAGCCTACCAACGGCTCAATAAACATAAAGTTTAGATGCTGACTTCTTTATTCAAATTTTGCTTATCTATGTTCTTTATTCTTTCATTAAATTCATAATTTTGTGTCGTTTAAAAATAGATTGTATTTGCATTAGTTGTTACAAAATTCTTAATTTCTGTGAGTTTTTTAATTGTACCGACATCAATTTTTACATCATTTATATTTCACGGAAACTTGAACGAGAAGATCTCATTATGAGCCTATCAATTTGGGTCGGTCCGATTTGCACACGTAACAATGTAAATGCCCAGGTTGTTACACGTGTGAATTAGGCCAGCGTAAATTCACAATGTCATTATGAGATCGTCTCGTCCAAGACCAGTTGTTTATATTTTATAGTATTTTACATATTGCGTTTATTGTAAAAAAGAAAATCAGTTTATCTTGTATGAGAGCGCCTCATTGTGAGACGATCTGAAAAACATGAAGCCCATACGTTAGAAGTTTCTTTTAGTAGACTAATTAATCCTAGTATGATGTATGTTTCACGGTGAGATCGTCTCATACAAGAATTTGTGAAAAACATAGGCATGTGAATCTTGTTCTATTAAATTTATAATTGTGTATAATTTAAATATAAACAGATAAATACATTGCAATCTACAAGATGGCATTAAACTATTAGTAATGTAGAAGTATGAATGTATGATCATTACTATATTACAAAATAGCGAACCAGAGAAAGCTTCATAAAGAGAGAAGGAAGGGAGTGCGTGTTCAAAAACTAATTATTTATTATTATTATTATTATTATTATTATTATTATTATTATTATTATTATTATTATATTATTATTATTGTTGTTGTTGTTGTTGTTGTTGTGTGAATTATTTTAATAATAATAAGATATAAAACGTTAGTTATGATCACCGCCCGTAAACTATAGAAATACTAATAACTACCACCATATTATAAAAATATAATGTTGCTTTTAGTTTTTGTCGCAACTTGTCTTATATGAGACTGTTTCACCATGAGACGGCTCCATATAATTAGTTCAATTCTCTAATTGATCACTTCAAAATTGTTACAGATCACTTAAATAGACTTCAAGTACATGAGCCAGCCTAATGAAGATAGTCTCACCATGAGATCGTCTTATTTAAGACTTTTTGTTTTTGTTGATATTTTGTCTTTGATGTTTAAGCTTTATTAATTTTAACCCTAATATGGTACATGAAATAATGCTTTCAAACTTTAAAATTAGAATTTAACCAAATTAAAATAGAGAGGAAAGCAAAATAGAGATGATTACAATTACTATGACTATTTCTATGTGAAAAATACTTTGCTTATTTAAGGGAAATTGTTGGTGATTGGGATGTGAAAGTTCTTGTTGACGATGATGGCAGTAGTGGTGGAAATGTAAGGAAATTGTATAATGATGATTATTATTATTATTAAGAGACAGATAGATACTTATGCTAGGCACGAAGATCGGAAAAAAAATTTTTGAATTAATTTTGTACTTGAATTATATTTGTATAATAATGTTCTAAATATATGTTTCCATAGATCGTGCCAAAAAATTTTATATAATAAACTTTCCCACAAAGATGATGTTATTGTAATTATTTTATGGCTAGTAAATAAATTCGATAAATTACATTGGTTTATAAATTTAGGAACAATGTTATTCTACCGATGTAAAATAAAGTTGAAAAATAATTATTCTATATCAAAATACTATTTTCTTTTGGTTTTAGAAATCATATAGAAAAATAATAATGATTTACATTTTAGTCACATTTCAGTTTTGAAATAATGTAGGAATAATATTGAAAAAAATAAAATCGCCGACCAAATCTTATTCTGCACCGTAAATAAATTCTAGTATTTTAGGAAATGATTTTCAACAAGTCACGACAGCAACCGTTATTAACAAGTCACGACAGCACAACTGAGCGAGAACATATTAAATGAGAGTTTGACATGTGTCAGTCTCGTTTCTTCATAATTAGTCTTTAATAGATTATAGATAGATAATGATGAGATTGTTAAATGATTACTATTTAAGGGATCAAAATTGTTTTTCTTTAAATTGGGGATTTAAGTTGACAAAAATTTAAGGCTTAATTTAGCATCCCTTAAATTTATCATATAAGATTTAGGACAAATAACTACTTTTAATTTCAACAGATTGAATAAATAAACTTGTTTGTTTTTTAAAGAATTCTCATAATCAACATTAGGAAATAATTCCTATAATAATCATCTTTGAGTCTGAGCCCATTTGTTGAATATGTCCCCAATTTGTTGAATATGCATAACAACACCAATTTTTACATCATTTATATTTCACGGCAAATTGAACGAGACGATCTTATTATGAGTCGATCAATTTGGGTCAGTTCGATTTGCGCTCGTAACAATATTTAAGATCAAAATTGTAAATGATCGGTGAAATATAAATGATGTAAAAATTGGTGTAAAAATTTGGGTAAAATTGGTGAAAAAATTTGGGTAAAATATAAATGATGTAAAAATTGATGTCGTTACGATTTAAAAAACTCACAAGAATTACGAATTTTGTAACAACTAATGCAAAGACAATCTATTTAGATACGACACAAAAGTATGAATTTAATGAAAGAATAAAGAACATAAATAAGCAAGATTAGAATAAAGAAGTCAGCATCTAAACTTTATGTTTATTGAGCCGTTGGTAGGCTCGAATGATCAAAAGAAAGTCAAAAACAATTTGCAACATCATCATGACTAACACGTTTCTTATAAGACGGAATTCAACATAAGGATAAAGAATTATCAAGAAGAACGTCCAAGAAAAGAATTCCCAATGCTTTGGTTGCCAAGAAATTAAGAATTATCAAGACGAAATCTGATAAATCCCACGATTCAACAATCTACTCCGAGAAAAACACGGTAGTCGAACATGTGAGCAACAACAATAGAACAGGAAACACGAGGGACGTAGAATTAGTCATGATTATTGTTCTTTCTTTTTTGACGGGATGAGACACAAGAAAGAATGTGATTATTCGAATCAATAAGGGTGAAATTGAAATAATTTGAAGTTTCGCATGTGCAAAAAGATTAATTAGTTTAGAAGAGAAATCGAAAGCATATGATATTATTGAAATGAATACATCACTTTTTGTTATTAAAAGACAAGTAGGAAGGCTCTTATATAAAGGGACCTTTAATTAAAAATTCAAGAAACAAGATTGTTATAAAAAAAAAAAATAGGAAAAAAATCTTATTTAAAATATATAGACAACATGTATAGGTAGGTGTGTGCAAAATTAGACCGGAACCGGTTGCACCCCGACAGGTACCGGCCCGGACCGAAAGCATCAGGTCCGGTCTCCGGTCCTTAAAAATTATAAATTTCGGGTTCCAGTCCGGTCTGGTCCAAACCCGGAAAATTTAGGGTCAGACCGAATAGGACCGGTTAACACTTGTATTTGTGCTTGCATTGTGCCTTTTGCGAAATTTTTTACTAAAGTTTCTTTATCTAATATGTATATATTTGAAAGGAGATAAAAAATTAAAATTTAATATTTCTTTAAAATATATATTTAGTTAATCTTTTTCTATATTATTTCTATAAATATTAGTTTAACTTCAAGTTAGCTAATATTGATTGTTTCTTTAAAATACCGTAAAATATAAATGAATAAATAAAATTTTTTAAATGATGAAGGATGGTAATTGGTAAGACAATATTAGTTCATGATATACATTTTCATAGAATTTCAAAATTCTAAAATTGAGTGTTAGCCGGTCCAACCGATCTAAACCCGAACCAGACCGGTAGTTTTCAGGGTTGGACCGGAATCGGGCCGGATGTAACCGATCCGGTCTCCGGGCCTTAAAAATTTTAAAATTCGGTCCAAACGTTTTCGGTCCGGTCCGGGTTTTGTCCAGGTTGGCAGGATTTAGAAAATAAGCTAACTAAGGGTGTTCAAAACCGAGTACCGGGTCGACCCTGATCCGGAAATCCGGGTACCCGCTTTTTCGGGTACCTAAAATTGCTATCCGATTCCGACCCGGTTTAAGCCGGGTACCCGGAATCCGGATACCTAGTTTAAACCGGATCGGAAACCAGATACCTGGTTTTATTAGAATGTTTTTTTATTTTTTATTTTTTTTCGTTTTGTCGTTCTATCATACGTTTGTTTATCTCGATTTTCACTTAAAATATTTTTTAATATAAAATTCATACAAACTCCCTAAAAATCTTTAACTTAATTAGTCATTAAAGATTAATTATGAAAATGAAAGAATAATATTATTGTTCATAGGGTTAAGTAAGAACAATTATAAAAATAAAAAACTAATTCTTAAAAAAATTCAATTCAAGGTTAGTTTAAAATATATCATGATCATTTTATTTACATCAATTATTCACTTATCTTATTTACATCTAGTTATACAAGGCAACATGAAATACATAAACAAAACATCCATCACAAATACATCAATATAATTCTATGGAAAAATAAATGACCTATGTTTCAGATCTATAACATATACATTTCATGTTAACCCTAACAATTATGGAGGTATAACTTACGGTCCCTCTGGAGTTGAAATTACTGCAATTTGTTCTTTCATTCTATTTCTAGACTGTTTAGCCTTCACAACAGCATTTTTTGAAGATTCAGCCGTCTTATTTGAGATTTTACCACTCTTCTTTTATACTCCTTTTTGCTTTGCAATGGCTGCCAACGACAACGCCTCGTCCTATTTCTTACCTCGGGGCTTCACCATTGTTTATAAGAAACAAAAACACTACAAAAACATGGAAAACAGAGGAAAAATACAACAAAATCAACAAATGTGCGAAATCAAAAAAACAAAAAAACGAAAAAGGAGAAGTAATCAAGAACGAACGCGAAAATGATGAAGAAGAACATCAAAAATGACTAAAACAAGACGATTACATCCAAAAATAAACATGCATTAACAAAAAATAGTACAAGTCGTTACCAGTAAATATTGAGGAAGAAGACCTAAATGCAGCAAGAACGAAAATGGAGGAAGAACGAAAATGGAGGAAGAAGAAGCAAGAAGGAAAATGGAGGAAGAAGAAGCAAGAAGGAAAGTAAATTGATTTTAAATGAAACAGTAATGGCATTATTCTCAAATCAAGAACAGGAAGTTTAAAAGATGCAAAAAAAAAAAGGAAAAACGGAAAGTTGGAGGCAACCCCGCGTGCGTGTGGGCCACGCGCCTAATATTGGGCCGGCCCAATGTCCGTCTCATATTGAGGCCGTCTCGGCCAAGTTTTTGTGTTAAATTAATTGTAAACGTTGTAGTTGGGTATTGGGAGTAGTAAAAGTGGGGGTAGTTGGGTATTTTAATTGATTAAATTAATTGTAAAGGTGGTAGTTGGGTAATGAAAGTAGTATAAGTGGGGGTATTTAAGTAAAAAAAGATAGATTAAAAAGAAAATGAGACAATTGATATAATTTTGCCAAATAAGTAAATGGGACAACTAAAATGGTTCAGAGGGAGTACTATAGAACATTTATTTTAGTATAATTGGAATTACATTATTTAGAAAATCATAAACTGCAAAATTGCACCGTGTATTGACAAAGTATAGTGGAGCATCAGTAGTAGTGGAGCATCAGTAGCACTAATCTAGAAGGTCCTTGCAGATGGTATAGTCCAAGCTCAAACATCCAGAGAATGGAAGGTGAGCAGCTGCACATAAAAGCTACAGCACGTGTCCCAAGCTACAGCACGTGTCTCCTACTGCTCCCAAGACAACAACTTTGTGTCTTCTTTATAGCTTACTTAGGATAAGTTTCTGTTAGTATTTTGTTAGTAGTTATAACAAACTTAGAAGTTTGTTATATATTATTGTAAATACCCTTTTTGTAATTTTGCTTTCTTTATTTCTTGATACTCTATATATAGAGTACTACTCTTTGTATTTTCTAATTTTTGAGATTCAATAAAACATTTTGGTTTTATTTCCTTTGGCTCAATTAATCACATGGTACCAGAGCATTGCTTTGAATCCATGATCCTGGTTCCTGTTAAAGAACCCTTTTCTTTCTAATTCTTTCTGTTCTTCTATTCCTGCATCTCAATTTTCCATTCTTTTCTTTGATCTTTTCATTTCAAAAAAAAAATGGCAAACAAAGATAAGCATGTTAATCCCATTTTGAATCAAGACAGCCCTTATTTTTTGCACCCCACAGACACTGGGTTGAAGATTGTTACAAATCTGTTCACAGGAGTGGGTTTCAAGGGTTGGAAAAGGGCTGTTACCATAGCCTTATCAGGAAAAAATAAGCTAGGTTTTGTGAATGGATCTGTGAAACGTCCTGTGAATAGCACATCTCTTGGCAAATCTTGGGATAGAATAAATGATGTTGTGATAGGATGGCTTCTTAATGCCATGGATGAGAAGGTTGCAGGAAGTGTTCTATATTTCAAAACTGCAAAGGAAATATGGGATGAGTTAGAGCACAGATTTGGTCAGTCTTCCAGTGCTCAACTTTTTTCTGTAGAAGAGCAAATAAGCAAGATTAATCAAAGCAACAGCATCACTATCGAAGATTTTTACACACAAATTAAAGGGTTGTGGGATGAGATTGATGCTCTTGATCCCATTCCTACTTGCACTTGCAAATCTTGTGAATGTAATGTATCATCCAAGATTCTGCAAAGTCAACAAAAGAGGAGACTCATTCAATTCCTCATGAAATTAGACAATAAGTATCAACAAGCTAGAAGCAGTATTCTCATGTTAAAAGATGTTCCTACTGTTTCTGAGGCCTATGGCATTTTATTGCAAGAACAGACCCACCAGGAGATTAGCAAAGGTGGGCACATTCCTGTCTCTGAAGAAGGTATTGCTTGTAGAGTTGATATAAGAAAACCCACAGACTATAAAACTAAACCAGGAAACAAGAGACTCAATACTAGTCTCTATTGTGAGCACTGCAAAATTCATGGACATACTCTTGACAGATGCTGGAAGGTACATGGGTACCCTCCAAACTTCAAAGCCAATACTTGGAAGAAGGAGAACACTTCAAATGGGAGGGCCAATTCTGTTCAAAAGAATCAAGATTCAAAGAATCAAGATTCAAAGAATCAAGATCTTGTAGAGGCAAAATTTACTAAAGATCAATTTTCTCAACTCCTAGCTCTCCTTGAAAAACATCACAGTAATGCCCCCTCCGAAAGTGCACCTTCTGCTCCTTTTGCAGGTAAATATTGTTTAACATCTAATAATCTTGACTCTTGGATTATAGATAGTGGGGCTTCAGATCATATATGTTTCGACTTAAATTTGTTCCTTAATCATCAGCCTTTATTAGGAAAAAACCATTACATTGTTGTCCCAGATGGGAGAAGGGTTAAAGTAACCTATAAAGGGACTGTCAAACTTAGTATTGGACTTGTGCTAAAAGATGTTCTGTTTGTTCCTGATTTTAGTTTCAATTTATTATCAGTAAGCAAACTTGTGATGGACACAAACTGCAGAATACATTTCACCGCTAATGAGTGCTTCATGCAGGAAAGTTTGATGAGGAAGATTTTACCTCTTGGTAGAAGATCCAATGGTCTATACTATGTTTAAAGGGATGCAGAAACCATTCCAAGTAAAAATTATCCCTTCTGCTCAATGTCCTAACTAAAGTTGGAGGCAACCCCGCGTGCGTGTGGGCCACGCGCCTAATATTGGGCCGGCCCAATGTCCGTCTCATATTGAGGCCGTCTCGGCCAAGTTTTGGTGTTAAATTAATTGTAAACGTTGTATTTGGGTATTGGGAGTAGTAAAAGTGGGGGTAGTTGGGTATTTTAATTGATTATATTAATTGTAAAGGTGGTAGTTGGGTAATGAAAGTAGTATAAGTGGGGGTATTTAAGTAAAAAAAGATAGATTAAAAAGAAAATGAGACAATTGATATAATTTTGCCAAATAAGTAAATGGGACAACTAAAATGGTTCAGAGGGAGTACTATAGAACATTTATTTTAGTATAATTGGAATTACATTATTTAGAAAATCATAAACTGCAAAATTGCACCGTGTATTGACAAAGTATAGTGGAGCATCAGTAGTAGTGGAGCATCAGTAGCACTAATCTAGAAGGTCCTTGCAGATGGTATAGTCCAAGCTCAAACATCCAGAGAATGGAAGGTGACCAGCTGCACATCAAAGCTACAGCACGTGTCCCAAGCTACAGCACGTGTCTCCTACTGCTCCCAAGACAACAACTTTGTTTCTTCTTTATAGCTTAGTGAGGATAAGTTTCTGTTAGTATTTTGTTAGTAGTTATAACAAACTTAGAAGTTATATATTATTGTAAATACCCTTTTTGTAATTTTGCTTTCTTGATTTCTTGATACTCTATATATAGAGTACTACTCTTTGTATTTTCTAATTTTTGAGATTCAATAAAACATTTTGGTTTTATTTCCTTTGGCTCAATTAATCACATGTATAAAATTATACAACAGTTTAGAAAATTACTTGAAGTACTTGATAGGCCCTTTTTTTTATCAATTGTTATTTAAAACTAAAATGACATAAAATTTAATTAATTGATCATTAAAATCAGTCATTTACATTGTTAAACTATCATAATTACAATTTTAATTTTTAGGAAAAATATGAAATATGGTTTGCTATATAAAATTTCATTAAAATAATAATGTAATAAAAAATCCGTGCATTGCATTGGTTTCTATCCTAGTGAGGATATAATAACAACAACAACAAAGAACTTGAAAAATATTAGTGTTATTAAACGCCTTTTGTCAACCTATTTATAAAAAAAAGAACTTGAAAAAAAATTGAAATCTAAAGGACATTTTAAATACATCAAACATTTTCATATTGCTGCCCTTTTTTAACAGGCTTTTAATATGAAGTTTTCATGGATTTTAGCCATATTTTATTTACTTCTTTATTTAAACGGAAATTCTATATGGTAAAATCCATATTTTGTTTACTTCTTTATTTAAACGGAAATTCTATATGGTAATAATGTATTTTCAAGAAAGACGAGTGGCAGTTTTTTTAAAAGAATTTTTACATAAGAGCAACATGTTTATGTAGTTATTATAAGTGACGTAGCTTACTAGCTTTATTGTTCTAACTTTTGCAGAAGTTCATTAAATCTTCAGGAAATTACTTTTTTACCTTTATCTTTACAAAAGCCTGAAAAAATAGGTACTGAATGGCTACTATAACGTTTTTTTGCTTATTAATGTTACTGAAAACATATCTTGACAAGTATGGTACTACACTGTGGACAAATATTTTCAATTAGCTACCACTCGTGTTTTTTAAAAACACGTTGCGACCAAATAAAATATCTTTTATTTTAATTTGCTTACATTCTATTAATTTTATATCTTTTGAAATTTAATTATTCATATTTAATGTTAATTAAATAAGAATAATATCCAAAATTTTGACACTATTAAACAACATAAATAATATTTTTCACATATAAATGCAGCAAGAACGAAAATGGAGGAAGAACGAAAATGGAGGAAGAAGAAGCAAGAAGGAAAATGGAGGAAGAAGAAGCAAGAAGGAAAGTAAATTGATTTTAAATGAAACTGTAATGGCATTATTCTCAAATCAAGAACAGGAAGTTTAAAAGATGCCAAAAAAAAAAAGGAAAAACGGAAAGTTGGAGGCGACCCCGCGTGCGTGCGGGCCACGCGCCTAATATTGGGCCGGCCCAATGTCCGTCTCATATTGAGGCTGTCTCGGCCAAGTTTTTGTGTTAAATTAATTATAAAGGTTGTAGTTGGGTATTGGGAGTAGTAAAAGTGGGGGTAGTTGGGTATTTTAATTGATTAAATTAATTGTAAAGGTGGTAGTTGGGTAATGAAAGTAGTATAAGTGGGGGTATTTAAATAAAAAAAGATAGACAAAAAAGAAAATGAGACAATTGATATAATTTTGCCAAATAAGTAAATGGGACAACTAAAATGGTTCAGAAGGAGTACTATAGAACATTTATTTCAATATAATTGGAATTACATTATTTAGAAAATCATAAACTACAAAATTGCACTGTGTATAAAATTATACAACAGTTTAGAAAATTACTTGAAGTACTTAATAGGCCCTTTTTTTATCAATTGTTATTTAAAACTAAAATGACATAAAATTTAATTAATTGATCATTAAAATCAATCATTTACATTGTTAAACTATCATAATTACAATTTTAAATTTTAGGAAAAATGTGAAATATGGTTTTCTATATAAAATTTCATTAAAATAATAATGTAATAAAAAATCCGTGCATTGCATTGATTTCTATCCTAGTGAGGATATAATAACAATAACAACAAAGAACTTGAAAAATATTAGTGTTATTAAACGCCTTTTGTCAACCTATTTATAAAAAAAAAGAACTTGAAAAAAAATTGAAATCTAAAGGACATTTTAAATACATCAAACATTTTCATATTGCTGCCCTTTTTTAACAGGCTTTTAATATGAAGTTTTCATGGATTTTATCCATATTTTGTTTACTTCTTTATGTAAACGGAAATTCTATATGGTAAAATCCATATTTTGTTTACTTCTTTATTTAAACGGAAATTCTATATGGTAATAATGTATTTTCAAGAAAGACGAGTGGCAGTTTTTTTAAAAGAATTTTTACATAAGAGCAACATGTTTATGTAGTTATTATAAGTGACGTAGCTTACTAGCTTTATTGTTCTAACTTTTGCAGAAGCTCATTAAATCTTCAGGAAATTACTTTTTTACCTTTATCTTTACAAAAGCCTGAAAAAATAGGTACTGAATGGCTACTATAACGTTTTTTTGCTTATTAATGTTACTGAAAACATATCTTGACAAGTATGGTACTACACTGTGGACAAATATTTTCAATTAGCTACCAAACACGTTGCGACCAAATAAAATATCTTTTATTTTAATTTGCTTACATTCTATTAATTTTATATCTTTTGAAATTTAATTATTCATATTTAATGTTAATTAAATAAGAATAATATCCAAAATTTTGACACTATTAAACAACATAAATAATATTTTTCACATATAAACTTCAATTTTTCTATCTTAATACGTCACCGTACCATTTGCTCTCAATGTCATTTAAATAAGGATAATATCATAGTTCAGGGTAATAGCTTGAGATTTTTTTTTCCAAAATACTGATATTACTTAGCTTATTTTCTAATATTTCTTTAAATATATTTAGTTAATATTATTTTATATTATTTCTTTAAATATGTTTTTTTTAAAATACCATAAAATTTGAATTAATAAATAAAAAATTTAAAATTCGGTCCAAACGGTTTCGGTCCGGTCCGGGTTTGGACCGGTGTTACTATCAGGATTTAGATTATAAAATTTAAATTAATAAATAAAAATAAGCTAAGTAATATGAGGATTTAGAAATAAAAAATCTCAAGCTTATTACCCTGAACTAGGGGTGTTCAAAACCGAGTACTGGGTCGACCCGGATCTGGAAATCCGGGTACCCGCTTTTTTGGGTACCTAAAATTGCGATCCAGTTCTGACCCGGTTTAAACCGTGTACCCGGAATCTGGTTAACCGGTGGAAACCGGGTCGGAAACCGGATACCCGGTTTTATTAGAACGTATTTTTATTTTTTATTTTTGTTGTTTTGTCGTTCAACCATACGTTTGTTTATCTCTATTTTCACTTAAAATATTTTTTTTATATAAAATTCATACAAACTCCCTATAACTCTTGAATTTAATTAGTCATTAAAGATTAATTAAGAAAATGAAAGAATAATATTATTGTTCATAGGCTTAAGTAAGAACAATTATAAAATTCAAATACTAACTCTTAAAAAAAATTTAATCCGAGGTTTTAAAACCGGTTACCAGACACAGATTATCCGATTTATGAAAACCGGGTAAATTATCCGATTTTAGAAACCGGGTACCAGATAATTCGGGTCGAAATTACCGAATCGGGGGTTATTATGAACACCTCTAGTCCTAGTCATATAGCTGTATATTTTAAATAAGATTTTGTCGGTTTGTTTTTTCTAACAATCTTGTTTCTTGAATCTTGGATTAAAGGCTTTCATTATATAAGAGCCTTACCACTTGTCATTTCATTTAATAACAAAAAGTGAAGTATTCATTTCAAAAATATTACATCTTTTTGGTTTCTCTTCTAAACTAATAACAAAAAAAAAAAAATTCATTTCAAAAGTATTCATTTCAATTTCACCCTTATTGAATTGAATATTCACATTTTTTTTGTGTCTTATCCCGCAAAAAAAAAAAATAATAATCATGACTAATATTACTTTGATGTTCTTTGCTGTTATGTTGTTGTGGCTCACATATTCGATGACCGTGTTTATCTTGAAGCAGAATGTTGAATCTCCGAATGTATCATCAGATGTGAAGGATAGGGCAACCAAAACATGGGAATTCCTTTCTTGGACGTTCTTGAAAATGTGTGTATACTCCATTATCTTCAAATATTTTCATCCTCATATTGAATTCCGTCTGGTAAGAAACTTGTTACTACTGATGTTGCTGCGGGTCCTTGTTTTTGACGCTCTTTTGATCATTCGAGCCAACCAACACGTCGATCAACATCAAGTTTAGATGCTGCTTCTTTATTCTTTTCTTGTTCATCTATCTTCTTATTCTTTCATCATATTCATACTTTGCTTTCGTTTATAAATAGAATTTAATTGCTTTAGTTATTACAAATAAAATTTCTTAATTCCAATGAGTTTTTTTAATTGTACCGACACCAATTTTTACATCATTTATATTTCACAGAAACTTGGACGAGACGATCTCATTATGAAACTATTAAATGGCGTTAAACTATTAATTAGTAATGTAGAATTATGATCATTACAAAAACTAATTATTATTTATTATTGTTATTTTGATTATTATTATTATTATCGTTGTTGTTAGAATTATTTTAATAATAATAATAAGATAAAACGTTAGTTATGATCACCGCCGGTAAACTATAGAAATACTAATAACTACCTCCATATTATACAAATACAATGTTGCTTTTCGTTTTTGTCGCAACTTGTCTCGTATGAAACTGTTTCACCATGAGACGAATCCATAGAATAAAATTAATTCTTCAATTGATCACTTTAAAATTGTTACTGATAACTTTAAAAGACTTCATGTACATGAACCAGCCTAATGAAGATAGTCTCACCATGAGACCGTCTTATTTAAGAATTTTTGTTGTTGTTGATATTTTGTCTTTGACATTCAAGTTTAATAATTTTAACCCGAATATGGTACATCGAAAACCTAGTATGAAATCAGTGACAAAAGATTATTTAAAAATTTGCATTCATATATATTTTAATGAGTGTACATTTTCTAAATACATAGATCTAAACATTTCAATTTATTAGTGGTCGATTTTATAATTTGATAATATAAAAATCAAAATATGAACAAAAACTTAGAATATAATAATTTTGAAAGCACTAAATAAAGACCATTAAATTGGGGACATATTCAAAAAATTAAAAAAAAAATGAGCCTAATACATATGCATCTTCAGAATTGTTTAATTTGCACCGAAACCAACTTTTACAGCATTTATATTTCACAAAAACTTAGACGTGACGGCTTCATTATGAGATCGTTAATTTCGATCGACACAATTTGCGCGTGTAACAATATTTGAATTATATGGGTATTTATCAATTTTGACCTTGAAGATCAAAATTGATAAATGCACAAAAAATGAAAAAAATACCTAGGTTGTTACACGCACGAACTGGGCCGACTCAAATTGACGGTGTCTTTATGAAGTTGTTTTGTCCAAGACCAGTTGTTTATATTTTTATAGTATTTTACATATTGCGGTTATTATAAAAAAGAAAAGCAGTTGTCTTGTATGAGACCGTCTCACGGTGAGATGATATAAAAACAAGAAGCCCATATGCTAAATGTTTTATTATTTGACTATTTAACCCATGTATAATGTATGTCTCACAGTCAGACAATCTTGCAAAAAAATTTATGATAAACATAGTCATGTGAATTTTTTCTATTTTTAATTATGTATAATTTTAGATATAAACAAGGGGATAAACATATTTGTACGTTAAACTACTAGTAATATAAAAGTATGATGATTACTTCTATATGAAATTTACGGCCAATATCAAAAACATGATATTTATTTTATAGAAATAATTCAGTAAGAACAATAGAAACCTTTCTCTTTAGAATCATTATAATCTCTAGATCCTAAACTTAATTGATGTTAGAAATAAAAGAAAATTTGAAAAAAAGCTTTTTTAATTAAAAAAAACAAATTCCAAAATAAGATTTGGAGAACGTTAATTATCAAAAAAAACATTTTCATGCAAAGTTGAGGTCGGGTATTTGTTCGTTGTTATAAGAAGTCAAAATTTTTGTTTGTTGTTACTAATAGCAAATAAAAGTAAGACAATATCATGGAGTAGCATTTAAAGGGATAAAAATAAAATAAATTAAACATGTCTATTCGCTGTTGAAAAGAGTGGATGATGAGGACGATCAGGAGGTTTATCTTTGCCATTATTATATATGTTGAATGTGGACATCAACATTAAATGCTTACCATTCTTGTAAATTTCCAACATTACTTTCTATAGATGATCATTTCGTGATTCTTTGAGTGCATTGTGGTTCATATTTTTGAATATCAATATTTTGTTGTGAATTAATTCTCTTATTTTCTTGTTTTTTTTTATTTATTTAGATGATTGTTGATTTATGTTAGGACTATTATTAGGATTTAATTTCTTGCTAATTGCTTGCAATATGCTTCAAAATCCCATTGATAATAAATGTTTTTTAATTAAATCTAATTGTATTACTCCATTCGTTCCTTTTTGTTTGTCCACTTTATCTTGTGTACGGTTTTTTCGCAACATCTCAAACAAGATTTCACATGAATATATTTTGTATTCAATATATACTTTAAATTTCTAATTAAAATTTCTCTCTCTTAAAGTGGACAAACAAAAAGGAATGGAAGGAGTATAATAAAAAAATTGATATAAGATTCGAATATTTTTAGACAAATTCGACGAATAGGATCAAACGCAATCTAATTCAAACTAACATTATTTTCAAAATCACTTTTATGTGAATCCGGTCTCATCTGGTCCAACCCAAAATTTTTCGTGTTTAGACCGGATCGGACTGGAAACCCAGAATGTCGAATATGGTCCGGTTCGGTCTCACCCGGTCCGTTCCGGCCCGGTCTCATTTTGCACACCCCTACTTAGAGTGGCTTTGTTATATGTTATATCGAGATAGATATGAATTATTTTGAATAAACAATACTTGACTATCTACTCCTAGATAATACCGATAATTTAATGATATCGGGAGTCACCTTATTTTAGAATGGAAATCAATTATTCTCATAATTATATGCAATTCAATCTTTAACATGATTAAAAGTGATCTATTTAATCTCAAGATTCTGCTCAATTAATCAATATCTTTTTTAAAACCTTACTAATATTAAGCCTCAAATTTTCGTTTCATTGGCTAAGCTACTATAAATTTAACCTAAATAAACCTCAATCCTAAAACGAACCAAATCCGTTTTATTGAAAATCTTACTAATATTATAGATAAAAATTCCATACATATAATTAAAAAAAATTATTCCATACCACAAATTAGTGTCAATCCCTTAATCCTAAAAGAAAATATACTTACTAGACAATTAAATAAATAATTAAAAGGCAAGATGAAGAAATGTACTAATTGAAATTAAGAAAAACAATGGATTGCATGAAAATAATGATAGGTAGAAATGAAAAACAACAACTAAGAACTCAAAAAGTAAGAGAATTCACACATGTTGTTAACAAGCTAACATTATCAATAAAAGCAATAATCGACACCCTTTTCCCCTTCTTATTTTCTCTCTTCTCTTTCTAAAACAACCTAATTAGTTGGTTTGATGCTATCATCAACCTTATGCTTGATGGTAAGCCCCTAAACTCGTCCATTTTAAGCGTTTAAAATATGATTAGAATAAATTTGTGTCCTCTCCCTACAGGAGAGTTGTTCTACCCATTCATTGGTTGATTTTACCCATATATTGGATTTTGATTTCTGTCTTCTTGAGACTTTGGAGTTATAAAGTTTGGTTTGTAATTGATTTGTGGGTAGAGATTAATGCGATAATACAACAGACACCAAAATTATAATAACCGTCAACTACATCAAATTCAATTCTATCTAAAGACTACAACAGACTGAAAGACCACCTCGTAGAAGGCTGTATCAAACAGGCAACAGCGATGTGGAAGAGGATGCTCAGAATTGTCAGATCTCAAATACAATGATTGTAGTTTTTTTAATTTTGAATTGTCTTTGGTTAAAGTTGTTATGTACTTGCTAATTTTTATCTCTGATGTAGATGTCGTATGACTCTTTATTAATGAATCAGGTATTATTTAAAAAAACTAAGAATCCATTAATTTTTTATGTAATGTATTCAGTGATATTATTACTTAAAACTTGCTAAAAATACGTGTAAAAGGTATAGTGGTCAAACAAAAATGAACGGATAAAGTAATAAGATTAGATTTAATTAAAATACGTGCAAAAGGTGAAGTGGTCAAATAAAAGGTGAAGTGGTCAAACAAAAGGTAAAGTGGTTGAATAAAAAGAAAGTGTCCAAGCAAATTTTAAGCAATTAGCAAGAAATTACAAAATCCTAACAAATAGTCGTAACATAAATCAACAATTCTATCCAAATAAACTAAAAACACAAGAAATGGGAGAATTAAAAACACAAGAAAACGGGACAATTATCCAAACAATCACGAAATGATCATTTATAGAAAGTTATATGTTGGAAATTTACAAGGAACAAATTGAAGGGTCAGCATTTAATGTTGATGTCTATGGAGGTTGTTGTACCTTCGACATTCAACAACAATTATTATCATCGTCGGATAAATACTGATTTTCAAGAAAACACCTGAAGTATTGTCCGGGGAAGAAGTTTCCATTGGCGAGTATATACGTTTTTCTTGGGAGAAAGAAACGTTTTGTTCTAACGACGATTGACAATCTAGTTTGTTAGATTGGGTGAAAGAATTTGAGGGATTAATACGGCCATGGTAGAAAAAATGTGAGAAATAACAAAGAAAAAAAGAAGCAGTATTAGAAGGAAGCCATGATTAAGTTTATGAGGTTTTCTTTTGGGATTTTACGAAGAGAAAGAAAGTGAGAGTGGGAACCAAATTGATTTAACTATATTATTATATAACAATAAAATTAAGCGCAATTTGTATTGATGATAGTTTTTGTATCACTTACTTGACTCTTTTATTGAACCAAGTAGCACAAATTTTTATTTAAGGCCGTATTTATCGTCTCAAATGGGCGGACCATCAAAACTTAAAAACAATTTTAAAAAAACGAGCATTGTGTTACCCTATTTGAAGTTGGTACGTGTTATAACTATTAAAGTTGGTATTAATTTTTTTTCTTTTTTTTCAAATGTTGAGTTGGGTCTGAAAGAGTCGTCTCTTATAAAAACAATTTTCTCAGGAGAGTATCTATATATTTTTTGAAGATATAAATATAAAAGCCTACGTTTATCATTGATCAAAAGATTTAGTCTCATATGCTATTATAATTTGCTTGTATAAAGCCTCGACTGACAATTTTGGACAAGTAGCAGTCGAGGGTTCTAAGCTACACCAACTATTCAAAATTAAAGACAAAGCTCAATGAAACTCACCAACTACAAACTACACAAAAGCTCTCAATTATAAATTAAGTCTTTCAAGCCTTCAAAAAAATCTTTCATAGAAAAATACCACTACAAAAAAATGACAATTTATCGACTAAAAAACCACCATATAATCCCAACAGTTGGAAATTTCCGACTGTTTTTCCGACTGACAATCGTTATTCGGAATTTTAAAATTTAAAAAGAAGAAAAAAATTTACCATTAATTATTATCCGTCTAAACTCCGACAAAATTTTAGTCGGAAAATTGACCGACCATTTTCCGGCTAAAATTCGGTCGGAATTTAGTCGGTGTTGAGTCAAGCCCGAAATCTCAATGTGATGGAGGCGAGTTTGATCACATCGTAGCCTATGCGTTGTCTTGCACATTTGAGGATGATAATGTGTGTGCAAAGGGATGTGATAGCTTGGTTTAACGCCATTTATAATGATAATAATAATAGAAACCTTTATAATAATAATAATAAATAATAATTAGTTTTTGTAATGATCATAATTCTACATTACTAATTAATAGTTTAACGCCATTTAATTTGTAGATTGCAATGTGTTTATCTATTTATATTTAAATTATACACAATTATATTTTCCATTAAATAGTCTAATAATAGAAACCTTTAACATATGGGCTTCATGTTTTTCAGATCGTCTCACAATGAGGCGGTCTCATACAAGATAAACTGCTTTTCCTTTTTAATATAACCGCAATATGCAAAATACTATTAAAAATATAAACATCTAGTCTTGGACGAGACGACCTCGATCATAATGAGATTGTTATTTACGTAGGCCTAATTCGCGCGTGTAACAACCAGGGCGTTTTTTTTTTTTTTCATTTTTTGTGCATTTTACAATTTTGATCTTAAATGTCGTTAGGTGCGCGAATTGGATCGGTCCAAATTGATAGTCTCATAATGAAATCGTCTCGTCCAAGTTTCTGTGAAATATAAATGATGTAAAAATTGGTGTCGGTACAATTAAAAAAAACTCATTGGAATTAAGAATTTTTATTTGTAACAACTAAAGCAATTACATTGTATTTATAAACGAAACCAAAGTATGAATATGATGAAAGAATAAGAAGATAGATGAACAAGAAAAGAATAAAGAAGCAGCATCTAAACTTGATGTTGATCGACGTGTTGGTTGGCTCGAATGATCAAAAGAGTGTCAAAAACAACGACCCGCAGCAACATCAGTAGTAACAAGTTTCTTACCAGACGGAATTCAATATGAGGATGAAAATATTTGAAGATAATGGAGTATACACACATTTTCAAGAACGTCCAAGAAAGGAATTCCCATGTCTTGGTTGCCCTATCCTTCACATCTGTTACATTCGAAGATTCAACATTCTGCTTCAAGATAAACACGGTGATCGAATATGTGAACCACAACAACAGAACAGCAAAGAACATGAATGTAATATTAGTCATGATTATTATTTTTTTTTTGCGGGATGAGACACAAGAAAGAATGTGAATATTCAATTTAATAAGGGTGAAATTGAAATGAATACTTTTGAAATGAATATTTTTTTTTGGTTATTAGTTTAGAAGAGAAACGAAAAAGATGTAATATTTTTGAAATGAATACTTCACTTTTTGTTATTAAATGAAATGACAAGTGCTAAGGCTCTTATATAATGGAAGCCTTTAATCCAAGATTCAAGAAAGAACATTGTTAGAAAAAACAAACCGACAAAATCTTATTTAAAATATACAGCTATATGACTAGGACTAGAGGTGTTCATAATAATCTGATCCGGAAATTTCGACCCGAATTATCTGGTATCCGGTTGCTAAAATCGGATAACTTACCCGGTTTTCATAAATCGGATAATCCGTGTTGGGTAACACTAGTGGAAAAAAAGCTATTGGCTGCGGTTTTAGTGTATACACAGCCAATATATAAAATTTTAAAAAAATGGAATAGGTTGCGGTTTTCTTATATGACCGCAGCCATGGTTGTTAAAATCGCGATTCTAATCTACGATTTTACGATTTTACGATCCAAAAACAAGCGAGCGATTTGAATCGCAGGTAGAATCTTAAAGTTGTAGAATCTTACTATTCTAGTTGGAATAAAATATCTAAAGGTAGAATCATAACACGATTCTACGATTTAGCGATCCGATTCTACTAATATAGTATGAATTATTTTTAATTTATCTTATGTACCATATTTTACTAATCTCTTTCGCATATACACATAAATTTCAAAATTTTCATCATGAAAACTTTTAAAAAACAAATTTCTTATTCGGTATGAAGATTTAAACTAATTATTGAGAAGTTTTCGTTATATTCTTAAACATAATGTCAAAGAAACTTTAATTCATTGATTTAAACTTTTGAATTGGATAATAATAATAAGAAACTTGATATTTTTAATATTTTAAGTTTATTTGCAGAATCGTACGATTCTACGATTCGATTCTACCAATTCGATTCTACCTCACTAAACGATTCTAAGTAGAATCACGATTTTAACAACTTTGACCGCAACCAATAAGTAGAATTAAGTCATGGGCTGCGATTCTATATTACGTCCGCAGCAAATAACCCATGCCTTCAAATCTTATAATAATAAAACCCTAAGATATTAGAGTATGAGAGGCGGCGCCTCTTCATTTCCTTCCGCCATATATTATCTAAGAAACCCTAAGAAAGCTCAAATTCATTTCCTAAAAAATCCAATCTCAAATTCATTTCTTATCTTCATTTTTCTAAAAAAAACCGTTACATCAATAATCATTATGCCTCGAAATTCTTCTCAAAATTCTTCACAAGTAGCTCCTCCTTTCATTACAATTTCTCTGCTTCGAAATTCTTCTTAAAATTCTTCTCAAAACCCTTATCTTCAAGATCTGGGTAATATCGGGTAATTTCAAGATCGGGTAATTTCAAGATCAAAGGCTGCTGCGGTTTGTTCTCATTTGCTTCAAAACCTTCATCAATGGGGTCCTTGAAGATTTCGAAGATTTTGGCGTTCTTGAAGATTTTGAAGAAACCTTGAAGATCTAGGTTCTTCGTTTCTTTTTTGTAAATTTGATGTAAATTTCGTTTTTTTGTAAGTTCTTCGTTTCTTTCTTGAAGATTGCAATTTATGGGTAAAGGTGTTTTTTTTTTTTAATGTTCTGAGTTGTTTTTTTTGTAAGTTCTTCGTTTTTTTGAGTTCTTTGTTTGTTCTTGGAAGATATGGAAGGTCATCGTTTTTGTTTTTGGTTTGATAGTTCTGAGTTCTTCGAATTTTTTGATAGTTCTAGTTTGATAGTTCTGAGTTCTTCGTTTCGTTTTTTTAATTTCGTTTCTGGGTTTCTTAATTTCGTTTGGTTTTTTTTAATTTCGTTCTTAGAAGATATGGATGATCTGGTTTGATAGATCTGGAATTTGTGTTCAAGATATGGAAGATATGGAATTTGTGTTCAGTATCTGGTTTGGTTTTTTTTAATTTCGTTTTTTTTAATTTCGTTCTTGGAAGATATGGAAGATCATCGTTTTAATTTTGATTTTTTAATTTCGTTTCTTAGTCGTTTGGTTTTGATAGATCTGGGTTTTTTTTTTTTATGTTTGATGTTCATCGTTTGCATGTTCATCGTTTTCTGGGTTCATTTTCAGATTTTGAATTTTTTTTATCTTCTAAAATGACTAAAGGGTTGCGGTTCTTGTATATGTCCGCAACCAATAGTTTTTTTTTTATTTTGAAAAATGACTAAAGGGTTGCGGTTTTAATGTCCGCAGCCAATAACGTTTTCTTATTTGCTGCTACTCCAAGGGCTGCGAGACAAAAATGCAGCCAATACCCCTAAAAAAACCGCAGCAATTGGCGATTATTCCACTAGTGTAACCGGTTTTAAAACCTCGGATTGAATATTTTTAAAGAGTTAATATTTGAATTTTATAATTGTTCTTACTTAAGCCTATGAACAATAATATTATTCTTTCATTTTCTTAATTAATCTTTAATGACTAATTAAGTTCAAGATTTATAGGGAGTTTGTATGAGTTTTATATAAAAAAAATATTTTAAGTGAAAATAGAGATAAATAAACGTATGGTTGAACGACAAAACAACAAAAATATAAAAAATAAAAATACATTCTAATGAAACCGGGTATCTGGTTTCCGACCCGATTTCCACCGGGTAACAGGGTACCTGGTTTAAACCGGGTTAGAATCGGATCGCGATTTTAGGTATCCGAAAAAGCGGGTACCCGGATTTCGAAATCCGGTTCGACCTAGTTTCGGTTTTGAACACCCCTAATTCAGGGTAATAAGCTTGATATTTTTTATTTCTAAATCCTAATATTACTTAGCTTATTTTCTAATATCCTTATAGTAACACCGGTCCAAACCCGGACCGGACCGAAATCGTTTAGATCGGATTTTAAAATTTTATTTATTAATTTAAATTTTATGGTATTTTAAAGAAACATATTTAAAGAAATAATATAAAAAAATATTAACTAAATATATTTAAAGAAATATTAAATTTTAATTTTTTAATATCTTTCAAGTATATACATATTAAATAGAGAAACTTGTTTCTTGAATCTTAAATTAAAGGTCCCTTCATATAAGAGCCTTCCTACTTGTCATTTAATAACAAAAAGTGAAGTAGTAATTTCAATAGGGTTTTTTATGAAAAACAGCCTCAAAGTTTACCCTTTTTATGAATTACAGCCTCAAAGTTTTTTTTTTATGAATTACAGCCTCCAACTTTTAAAAGTGACCAGTATTACGGCCAAGTTACCGTTGACCACCATTTCAACCGTTGACCAACTCTTCTTCCCGGTTACTAACCCTTTTCCTCCTTCTTCTTCATCCTCTTCCTCTTTCTTCTTCATCCTCTTCTTCCTTCTTCATCTTCTTCATCCTCCTCATCCCATTTCAAATAAAATTTCTGGGTTTATTTTTAAATTGACCCAAATTTTCTCCTTAAATTACCCAAATCAGAAATCTGCAACATCTTCATCCCATTTCACATAAACTTTATGGGTTGATTTTTTAAATTAACCCAAATCTTTCCCCTAAATTTTTTCCCATTGTTTTGAAAGAATGAACCCTAATTTTTCACATGGGTAAGTTACGAGCAATTGAAATTTTGCCCTAAAATCAACTTGTCAAAATAAACAAAAATAAACAATTGAACTCTAAAAACCATGACTTCACAATTGATAAGACAAAGAAATACCAGCAGAAATCACAAAAGCAAATTACTAACACCCAAATCTTACTGCCCATAAGAATTGACATGAGAATTAAACGATAATGAAAGGAAATAATAAACAATTTTGGGTTGATTTAACAAAATGAGGAACAAAATGAGGAACCTTACTTATAATTTTGGGTTGATTTAACCCAAAATTTGAGTAAATTACATATAATTTTGGGTGGATTTTGGGTAAATTACATATAATTTTGGGTGGATTAAGAACTTCTACTTCCATGGCGGACCTAACTCCAGGACGATTGAATGAGTCACCAACAACTCGGACTGAGTCAAAGTAGATGTTAGAAGTACCGTTTCTTTCAGTGACATAGATGAGTTGAAATTGACAGAGATTCCATCAGTAATTTTAAGTTCATGATGTTTAGAAATGGTGGGAGAAGATTGAGTAATTGGGGGAATTGGTAAAGTGTAGATATCGAAATTGTATCTGGATCTTCCTAATGTTGTAAAAACTATGGAGCTTTTTGTGGATGATGATGGAGAAAAGCAGAAATTGATGAATATCCATAGTTGGGTAATCAGTACAAGGCTAGTGTACTCCATTGTTATTCTATTTGAAGGTTTCAATTGTGCAGGTTGTTATTTGGGAGTAATTAAATGCTGAAATTTGATGAAATTTAAATACCCAGAAATTTGGTTGTTGTAATTGTTTCAATTTGGGTGTTGTAATTGTTTCAATTTGATGAAATTTAAATACCCAGAAAGTTCATCCCTTCCAATTTGGTATTCTTTGATTAAGGTTTTGAAAAGGGGAATGAAATCTAGGGTTAAAATTAGGCCTTTGAAAATTAATGGAGGATAAAAAGGATGAAGATGATGGAGAAGAAGGGAGAAGAAGGAGGAAGAAGATGGAGAAATGAAGAGGATGAAGAATTAAATTAAAAAAAAACAAAAACAAAAAAAAAACAAAAAAATTTGGGTCAATTTTAAAAATAAACCCAGAAATTTTATTTGAAATGAGATGAGGAGGATGAAGAAGATGAAGAAGAAGGAGGAAGAGGATGAACAAGATGAAGAAGAAGGAGGAAGAGGATGAAGAAGAAGGAGGAAGAGGGTTAGTAACCGGGAAGAAGGGAAGTCAACGGTTAAAATAGTGGTCAACGGTCACTTGGCCGTAATTGTGGTCATTTTTAAAAGTTGGAGGCTGTAATTCATAAAAAAAAAACTTTGAGGCTGTAATTCATAAAAAGAGCAAACTTTGAGGCTGTATTTCATAAAAAACCCATTTCAATAATATCATATACTTTTAGTTTTCTTCCAAACTAATTAATCTTTTTGCACATTCGGAACTCCAAATTATTTCAATTTCACCCTTATTGAATTGAATAATCACATTTTTTCTTGTGTCTCATCCCGCCAAAAAAGAAAGAACAATAACCATGACTAATTCTACGTCCCTCGTGTTTCCTGTTCTATTGTTGTTGCTCACATGTTCGACTACCGTGTTTATCTCGGAGTAGATTGTTGAATCGCGGGATTTATCAGATTCCGTCTTGATAATTCTTTTCTTGGCAACCAAAGCATGGGAATTCTTTTCTTGGATGTTCTTCTTGATAATTTTTTATCCATATGTTGAATTCCGTCTTGTAAGAAACGTGTTAGTCATGATGATGTTGCAAATTGTTTTTGACTTTCTTTTGATCATTCAAGCCTACCAACGGCTCAATAAACATAAAGTTTAGATGCTGACTTCTTTATTCTAATCTTGCTTATCTATGTTCTTTTTTTTTTTTTTTTTGGGAATTTATCTATGTTCTTTATTCTTTCATTAAATTCATACTTTTGTGTCGTTTATAAATAGATTGTCTTTGCATTAGTTGTTACAAAATTCTTAATTCCTGTGAGTTTTTTGAATTGTAATGACACCAATTTTTACATCATTTATATGACCGAGTTCCGTTCCAAACCCGGAACATTTAGGGTTAGACCGGATAGGACCGATTAACACATATATTAAATTACGGCTACTGCAATGTGGATGTCTGCATGTTTGTGCTTGCATTGTGCCTTTTGGGAAATTTTTTCCTAAAGATTTTTTATCTAATATGTATATATTTAAAAGCAATTAAAAAATTAAAATTTAATATTTCTTTAAAATATATATTTAGTTAATCTTTTTTTATATTATTTCTTTAAATATTAGTTTAACTTTAAGTTAGCTAATATTGATTGTTTCTTTAAATTTCCATAAAATTTAAATTAATAAATAAAATTTTTTAAATGATGAAGGATGGTAATTGGTAAGACAAAATTTGTTCATGATATACATTTTCATTAAATTTCAATATTCTAAAATTGAGTTAGCCGGTCCAATCGGTCTAAACCCGGACCGAACCGGTAATTTTCAGGGTTGGATCGGAACCGGACCGGATGTAACCGGTTTAGCCTCCGTGTCTTAAAATTTTAAAATTCGGTCCAACCAGTTTCGATCCGGTCCGGGTTTGAACCGATGTTCACCCCTATGTATAAAGGATATTAGAAAATAAGCTAAGTAATATCAGGATTTAGAAATAAAAAATCTCAAGCTATTACTCTGAACTATGATATTATCTTTATTTAAATGGCATTGAAAGCAAATGGTACGGTGACGTATTAAGATAGAAAAATTGAAGTTTATATGTGAAAAATATTATTAATGTTGTTTAATAGTGTCAAAATTTTTGATATTATTCTTATTTAATTAACATTAAACATAAATAATTAAATTTCAAAAGATATAAAATTAATAGAATGTAAGAAAATTAAAATAAAAGATATTTTATATGGTCGCAACGTGTTTTTAGAAAACACGAGTGGTAGTTAATTTAAAATCTTTGTCCACAGTGTAGTATCAAACTTGTCAGGATATGTTTTCAGTAATATTAATAAGCAAAAAAACGTTATAGTAGCCATTCAGTACCCATTTTTTCAGGCTTTTGTAAAGATAAAGGTAAAAAAGTAATTTCCTGAAGATTTAATGAACTTCTGCAAAAGTTAGAACAATAAAGCTAGTAAGCTACGTCACTTATAATAACTACATAAACATGTTGCTCTTATGTAAAAATTCTTTTAAAAAAACTTCCACTCGTCTTTCTTGAAAATACATTATTACCATATAGTCTTGGCCGCAGAAACTAAGTAGGAGGCTAATAGTAAATTGGAAGAATGGAGGGAAGCCTTGGAGGGTAAGGGTATGCGCATAAGTCGCTCGAAGACTGAATACATTTAATGTAACTTTAGTGGGACAGAATCGATAGGGGAGCCAGAGATGTCCACTAGGGGAGAAGCTGTTGCATGCACGTCCAAGTTCAAATATCTGGGTTCAGTAATTCAGAACAATGGGGAGATTGAGGGTGACGTTACTAACCGTATACAGACAGGTTGGCTCAAATGGAGAGCAGCGACTGGGGTGCTTTGTGATAAAAGATTTCCTAGTAGACTAAAAGGGAAATTTTACCGCGTTGCGATTAGGCCGGCTTTGTTGTACGGAACAGAGTGCTGGCCTGTAAAGAAGGCTTTCGAGCAGAGAATGGAAGTAACAGAGATGCGCATGCTGAGATGGATGTGTGGTAAGACAAGGATGGACAAGATCAAAAATCAGGAGTTTAGGGAGAAGTTAGGGGTTGCACCTCTCTCTGCAAAGATGCGGGAGAACAGGCTCAGATGGTTTGGGCATGTGCAGAGAAGCACCCATGACGCCCCAGTGAGAAGGGTCGAACGCATCATAGTGGAGGGCAAGAGAAGTCGGGGAAGACCTAAGAGGACGTGGGAGGAGCAGATTAACAGCGACCTGACCAGGGATAGAGCCACATGGCGGCGCCTTATTCACGTCCTAAATTACTAGACTTGTTTGTTACTGTTCTGTGTCTTTTGTCATCGCTATTCACTGCCTCTTTTACCTGTATCGTTTATACTTTTTAAATGATCCCTATGCTTGGCTATTGTGGGTGTAAGATGCAAGTTTCAGGTATTTGCAGGTCCTATTCTTGAGGACTATTTTAGAGCCGAAGGACTCTTATGACCGCCCTCTCCTTCTGGGTATGAGACGCCGTCGACCTTCCTTCTCCGGACCCTGACCATAGAGTATCTATGTGCGGGAACACTGGGTATGATGATGATGATGATGATGATGATGATGTCGCTAAATATATCCCACTAAAAGCAAATTATGTTGTAGTGTAAATAAATAAATAAAAAAGAAAACGGGAGAACTAATACACAACAAAATATTGATATTCAAAATTATGAACTACAATGCACTCAAAGAATCACGAAATGATATTAATAGAAAGTTATGTTAGAAATTTATAAGAATGGTAAGCATTTAATGTTGAAGTCGACATTCAACATATTTAATTATGGCAAAGATAAACCTCATAATCGTCCTTATCATCCACTCTTTTAATCGAATAAGTAGGAGATACGTAACAACAATTATTATCATCGCCGCGTAAATACTGATTTTCAAGAAAACCCCTGAAGTATTGTCCGGAGAAGAATCCATTGGCCGATTGGCGAGTAAATATGTATTTCTTGGGATAAAGAAACGTTCTGTTCTAACGACAATTAACAATCTAATTTATTAAATTGGGTTACCATGGTAGAAAAAACGTGAGTAATAACAAAGAAAAAAAGTGGCATGAATAGAAGGAAGCCATGATTGAGTTTTTGAGGTTTTCTTTTGGGATTTTGAGAAGAGAAAGAAAGTGAGAATGGGAACCAAATTGCACTATATTTTGTTTTTTCGGAGAAGTGAGACCTATTTATTTAACTATATAATACTCGTTATTAATTAACTATAACAATAAAATTAAGTGCGCGCCCTTGTATTGGTGATAGTTATTGGATCACTTGACTTGACTCTTTGATTGAACCAAGTTACACAAATTTTTCTTCCAGGACGTCCTTATAAAAGACGCATTTCAAATGGGCGGTCCATCAAAACTTAAAAAATAACTTTTTAAAAAATGAGCGTTTTGTTACTCTATTTGAAGTTGGTACGTGTTGTAACTGTTAAAGTTGGCATTAAGTATTTCTCTTTTTTTTAATCGTTGGGTTGGGTCTGGAAGAGTATCTATATATTTTTTATTATTGTTGATTGTAAGCGGTTATTAGATTTCAAACGAGTTTTTTTTAGGAAATTTTGCTTTAAAGTTTATCAATGGTTAATATGGTAAAAAAAAAAAAAACAACTAAAGGATGTAGATAGGTTCCCGTGTGAAGCAAGGGTTGTTAATTATTTAAATAAAAAATTATGAACCTTATATATGTAATTAAGTAATTATTTAAATAAAAAACTATAAGGTTCATAATTATTTAAATAAAAAATTATGAACCTTATATATTAAATATAATATAAAAAATAAAAAATAAAAAAATATCCTAATCAAAATAAGTAGTTGAATTGGAATAGAAAACTTTTGTGGTTGCACTAATACATGTTCAATACTTGTGTTGCTATGAAATATATATGACTCTTAAATTATTGTTTTATAGTAAGGTAAATCATACAATAACTGAAAAATTTCACATACCGATTTTATAAAGTTTTGCATTAATTATGATTTTAAGCATTGTATATTTTCAAAAAGATTTTTATTAGATCAAATCTTACAATTATACAATATTATAAAAGATCATATCATATCATATCATACAATACTATAAAAGAACTGGAAAATTTCACATGGCGATTTTATAAAGTTTTGCATTAATTATGATTTTAAGCATTAAAGGTAAGTTTTCAAAAAGATTTTTATTAGATCAAATCTTACAATTAGACAATACTATAAAAGAATCGGAAAATTGCAAATGTCGATTTTGTAAAGCTTTACCAAATGAAATAAATTTTAAAGGTTAAATCATACAATATCATACAATATTATGAAATTGCATTAATTAGCTATGTTTATATGGACCTAATTCATTAAAATATAAATTTGCTTTTTAGTACATATTTAAAGATATAAAATTACTATAGTACGTGTCTAAAATCTCTATTTATATAGGTACCTATTAACTTCTATCTATATGTAGCTAAATAAACTAAGTAAGGTGTTTTAATTGTTTTCGATTGAGTTGAACAATTGTAAATATTTAATATCTTCACTTTTAATATTATCACAATCACATTGTTGTTATTAGTTTATATTTATTATTGTAGTTTATTTTTATGTGTTTACCCATTTACATATCCGTGCATTGCACGGGCATATTTACTAAAAAAAATTATTCCATACCTCAAATTAGGGTAAAAACAATGGATTGCATGAAAATAATGATAGGTAGAAATGAAAAACAATAACTAAGAACTCAAAAAGTAAGAGAATTCACACATATTGTTAACAAGCTAACATTATCAATAAAAGCAATAATCGACTCCCTCTTCCCCTTCTCATTTTCTCTCTTCTCTTTCTAAAACAACCTAATTAGTTGGTTTGAGGCTATCATCAACCTTTTGCTTGATGGTAAGCCCTTAAACTCGTCCATTTTAAGCGTTTAAAATATGATTAGAATAAATTTGTGTCCTCTTCCTACAGGAGAATTGTTCTACCCATTCATTGGGTTGATTCTACCCATATATTAGATTTTGATTTCTGTCTTCTTGAGACTTTGGAGTTATGAAGTTTGGTTTGTAATTGATTTGTGGGTAGAGATTAATGCGATAATACAACAGACACCAAAATTACAATAACCATCAACTACATCAAATTCAATTCTATCTAAAGACTACAACAGGCCGAAAGACCCCCTCGTAGAAGGCTGTATCAAACAGCGATGTGGAAGAGGATGCTCAGAATTGTCAGATCTCAAATACAACGATTGTAGTTTTGTTAATTTTGACTTGTCTTTGGTTAAAGTTGTTATGTACTTGCTAATTTTTATCTCTGATGTAGATGTTGTATGACTCTTTATTAATGAATCAGGTATTATTTAAAAAAAACTAAGAGAATCCATTAATTTTTTAGGAAAATTTGCTCAAAATAATCCCAACTATCACCTATTGGCCAAAAATAATCCCAACTATCAATTATTTTTTAATAATCCCAACTATTCTCATAATTTGTTAAAAATATACCCACCTCATTTTTAACCGCCTACAACATGTAAATTTTCCACTTTTTTCTTTCTTTTTTGATTAATAGATGAAGGGGAAGCGTTATTTTGAACAGTTAAGTAAAAAAGAAAAGAAAAAAAAGTGAAAAAGTTACATGTTTTAGACGGTAACAAGGGGGTGGGTTTGTTTTCAACAAACTATGATAATAGTTGGGATTATTAAAAAATAATTGATAGTTGGGATTATTTTTGGCCAACGGGTGATAGTTGGGATTATTTTGTGCAAATTTTCCAATTTTTTATGATATGTATTTAGTGATATTATTACTTAAAACTTGCTAAAAATACGTGTAAAAGGTATAGTGGTCAAACAAAAAGGAACTGATAGAGTAATAAGATTAGATTTAATTAAAATACGTGCAAAAGGTGAAGTGGTCAAATAAAAGGTGAAGTGGTCAAACAAAAGGTAAAGTGGTCAAATAAAAAGAAATTGTCCAAGCATATTTTAAGCAATTAGCAAGAAATTACAAAATCCTAACAAATAGTCGTAACATAAATCAACAATTATATCCAAATAAATTAAAAACACAAGAAAACGGGAGAATTAAAAACACAAGAAAACGGGACAATTATCCAAAGAATCACGAAATGATCATTTAGAGAAAGTTATATGTTGGAAATTTACAAGAAACAAATTGAAGGGTCAGCATTTAATGTTGATGTCTATGGAGGCTGTTGTACCTTCGACATTCAACAACAATTATTATCATCGCCGGGTAAATACTGATTTTGAAGAAAACACCTGAAGTATTGTCCGGGGAAGAAGTTTCCATTGGCGAGTATATATGTTTTTCTTGGGAGAAAGAAATGTTTTGTTCTAACGACGATTGACAATCTAGTTTGTTAGATTGGGTGAAAGAATTTGATGGGATTAATACGGCCATGGTAGAAAAAAATGTGAGGAATAACAAAGAAAAAAAGAAGCAGTAATAGAAGGAAGCCATGATTAAGTTTCAGAGGTTTTCTTTTGGGATTTTACGAAGAGAAAGAAAGTGAGAGTGGGAACTAAATTGATTTAACTATATTATTAACTATAACAATAAAATTAAGCGCAATTTGTATTGATGATAGTTTTTGTATCACTTACATGACTCTTTTATTGAACCAAGTAACACAAATTTTTATTTAAGGCCGTATTTATAAAAGACGCGTTTTAAATGGGCGGACCATCAAAACTTAAAAACAATTTTTAAAAAAACAAGCATTGTGTTACCCTATTTGAAGTTGGTACGTGTTATAACTATTAAAGTTGGTATTAAGTTTTTTTCTTTTTTTTCAAATGTTGGGTTGGGTCTGAAAGAGCCGTCTCTTATAAAAACAATTTTCTCAGGAGAGTATCTATATATTTTTTGAAGATATAAATATAAAAGCCTACGTTTATCATTGATCAAAGGATTTAGTCTCATATGCTATTATAATTTGCTTGTATAAAGCCTCGACTGATACAATTTTGGACAAGTAGCAGTCGAGGGTTCTAAGCTACACCAACTATTCAAAATTAAAGACAAAGCTCAATGAAACTCACCAACTACAAACTACACAAAAGCTCTCAATTATAAATTAAGTCTTTCAAGCCTTCAAAAAAATCTTTCATAGAAAAATACCACTACAAAAAAATGACAATTTACCGACTAAAAAACCACCGACTAATCCCAACAGTCGGAAATTTCCGACTGTTTTTCCGACTGACAATCGTTAGTCGGAATTTTAAATTTTGAAAAGAAGAAAAAAATTTACCATTAATTATTTTCCGTCTAAACTCCGACAAAATTTTAGTCGGCAAATTGACCGACCATTTTCCGGCTAAAAGTCGGTCGGAATTTAGTCGGTGTTGAGTCAAGCCCGAAATCTCAATGTGATGGAGGCGAGTTTGATCACATCGTAGCCTATGCGTTGTCTTGCACATTTGAGGATGACAATGTGTGTGCAAAGGGATGTGATAGCTTGGTTTAACGCCATTTATAATAATAATAATAATAATAATAATCATAATAATAATAATAATAATAATAATAGAAACCTTTATAATAATAATAATAAATAATAATTAGTTTTTGTAATGATCATAATTCTACATTACTAATTAATAGTTTAACCCCATTTAATTTGTAGATAGCAATGTGTTTATTATCTGTTTATATTTAAATTATACACAATTATATTTTTCATTAAATAGTCTAATAATTGAAACTTTTAACGTATGGGCTTCATGTTTTTCAGATCGTCTCACAATGAGGCGGTCTCATACAAGATAAACTGCTTTTCTTTTTTAATATAACCGCAATATGCAAAATACTACAAAAATATAAATGAAGTAAAAATTGGTGTCGGTACAATTAAAAAAAACTCATTGGAATTAAGAATTTTTATTTGTAACAACTAAAGCAATTACATTCTATTTATAAACGAAAGCAAAGTATGAATATGATGAAAGAATAAGAACATAGATGAACAAGAAAAGAATAAAGAAGCAGCATCTAAACTTGATGTTCATCGACATGTTGGTTGGCTCGAATGATCAAAAGAGTGTCAAAAACAACGACCCGCAGCAACATCAGTAATAACAAGTTTCTTACCAGACGGAATTCAATATGAGGATGAAAATATTTGAAGATAATGGAGTATACACACATTTTCAAGAACGTCCAAGAAAGGAATTCCCATGTTTTGGTTGCCCTATCATCCTTCACATCTGATACATTCGGAGATTCAACATTCTGCTTCAAGATAAACACGGTGATCGAATATGTGACCCACAACAACAGAACAGCAAACAACATCAAAGTAATATTAGTCATGATTATTATTTTTATTTTGCGGGATGAGACGACACACGAAAGAATGTGAATATTCAATTCAATAAGGGTGAAATTGAAATGAATATTTTTTTTGGTTATTAGTTTAGAAAAGAAACCAAAAAGATGTAATATTTTGGAAATGAATACTTCACTTTTTGTTATTAAATGAAATGACAAGTGCTAAGGCTCTTATATAATGGAAGTCTTTAATCCAAGATTCAAGAAAAAAGATTGTTAGAAAAAACAAACCGACAAAATCTTATTTAAAAAAAACAAACGGATAATTTACCCGGTTTTCATTAATCGGATAATCCGTGTTGGGTAACCGGTTTTAAAACCTCGGATTGAATACTTTTTAAGAGTTAGTATTTGAATTTTATAATTGTTCTTACTTTAGCCTATGAACAATTATATTATTCTTTCATTTTCTTAATTAATCTTCATTAATGACTAATTAAGTTAAAGATTTTTAGGGAGTTTGTATTAATTTTATATAAAAAAATATTTTAAGGGAAAATAGAGATAAACAAACGTATGGTTGAACGACAAAACGACAAAAAAATAAAAAATAAAAAAATATTCTAATAAAATCGGGTCGGAACTGGATCGCAATTTTAGGTACCCAAAAAAGCGGGTACTCGAATTACCGGATCCGGGTCAACCCGGTACTCGGTTTTGAACACCCCTATATCAGGGTAATAGGCTTGAGATTTTTTATTTCTAAATCTTGATATTACTTAGCTTATTTTCTAATATCCTTATGAACATCGGTCCAAACCCGGACCGGACCGAAACCGTTTGGACCGGATTTTAAAATTTTTAAGGTGGAGACCAGATCGGTTACATTCGGCCCGGTTCCGGTCAATCGCTGAAAACTACCGGTCCGGTCCGGGTTTAGACAACGACCGACTAACACTCAACAAAAATTTTCCCTCTAAAATTCTATGATGATGTCATCACTAATAATTATACTATTGACTTTACTAATTTGTGACTATAATTATAATATTATCCTTATTAATTCATTTTTTACTTTTTAGATTATTATTTTTATTTTGCGGGATGAGACGACACAAGAATGAATGTGAATATTCAATTCAATAAGGGTGAAATTGAAATGAATACTTTTGAAATGAATATTTTTTTTTGGTAATTAGTTTAGAAGAGAAACAAAAAAGATGTAATATTTTTGAAATGAATACTTCACTTTTTCTTATTAAATGAAATGATAAGTGGTAAGGCTCTTATAGAATGATGTTTCTGGTATATTGCATCAATGGGAATGTATTACTTACATCTCAAGAAGGCTACCTATCTCTATATATATACAAGGAATACATATGCTGAAATACTACTGCTAGCTACTAACAAACTCTCAGCAAGTTGTTATAACAAACTTGCTGAGCTGTACAATCTGTTATGATATTGTAACAAACTACTAAACAGATTTTAGGAGATAGGTTTTAGCTTCATTTGATGACATCTTGTGTATGCTGATATGAATTCATTCCCACAGCCTCTTGCTTCTGTTCTGTATAGCTATGATCATTAGAATGGTATGCAACAGTAACAAACAAGCCGCTGTTACTAATAGTAATTTTGGGTCTCTAGAAAACCGCTACATGAAGTAGGGGTTTTGTTGTTCTATTTTTTTTTTTTTTTTTACTTTACTCTTCTTTTCTTCATTCCATCATTGGCTTCCTTGGAGTTAGAGCAACATAGCTACCGATGTGTGCCAATGTGCTGACATTTCTCTGAAGATTAGGCCGGAGTGATTGAATCGGTTTTCTTTGATTGTTTCACAAAGAACCTGCGTGCAGGTACATGATGGTGTGGGAAGTTGCTTGGCTGAAGCTTATATTGTTCAGTCAGCTTGGGTCTCAAGACATCATTCATCTACTATAAGGAATCAGTAGCCACTGATGGAATGAAGAAAAGAAGAGTAAAGTAAAAAAAGTAAATTAGAACAACAAAACCGCTACTTCATGTAGCGGTTTTCTAGAGACTCAAACTCGCTGTTAATAACAGCAGCCTTTTTATTACCTCAATCCATTGGTCACTGTTATTAACAGCGGCCAATTAAAAAGCACAAAAAAACAAATGGAACCCATTGGGTCGCTGTTACTAACAGCGGGCTATTAGACGCCCAAACCCAATTGCCAGCCCATTTTGCGTAGAAGCTTATTTTTGCAAATACTTTACACAAAAACTTGGCCGAGACGGCCTCAATATGAGACGGGACATGGGCCGGCCCAATGATAGGCGCGTGGCGTGCACGCGCGCGCTTTGCCCTTCAAAATCGTTTTTTACATTTTTCTGGAAAAATTTCAATTTTGACCTTAAAGATATCAATTTTGACCTTAAAGATATCAATTTTACTCTTTTTTATCTCAGTTTTGCATTCAAGTTAGAATAAGAAACAAACATATAATTTGATTGCATACCATTCTTTGTTAAACATATACAACTTGTACAACAAATTTTTGCATCAATTACATACATCAAATAATTTGTACATCAAATGATTTCGATAACTACATATACAATATGAATGGATAGTGAACCTTACTATAAAATTGAGTATTTAAAACATATCAACTGTTATGTTAAGAGGAGAATTGAGTATTTTAACATATCAACTGATTATGTTAAAAGGAGAATTGAGTATTTTAACATATCAACTGATTACTTTAAGGGGGAAACTGAGTATTTTATCATATCAACTGATCATGTTAAGAGGAGAATTGAGTATTTTATCATAGCAACTGATTACTTTAAAAGGGAAATTGAGTATTTTAACATATCAATTGATTATTTTAAGAAGGAAATTGAGTATTTTAACATATCAACTGATTACTTTAAGAGTCTAATTTTTTTTATTTCTAACATCAATTAAGTTTAGGATCGAGAGATTATAATGATGCTAAAGAGAAATGTAATTCTATTGTTCTTACTGAATTATTTCTATAATCTAAGGCCTAAGGGTCTATAATCCAAGTTCCAACAATACCTACTCCCTCCATTCCTATGAGATAGTAGCAAAGAGAAAAATGATGGGAATTAAGAAAGTGGTAATAAATAAAGAGAGAAAATGAATTGTGTGGATGAAATTAAAAGAGAATTAAATTATATGGATGAGATTAAAATAAAGTGGTGGGCCATAGTCCAAAAATAAAAATGCTGCAATTTAAGTGAGAGGAACGAAAATAAAAAATGATGCAAATTCATAGGGACGGAGGAAGTATATTTCAACAATTATATTCAATAAAAAATGACTATTGATATGATGATATCTATAAAATAAACATCATGTTTTTGATATTGGCCGTAAATTTCATATAGAAGTAATGATCACACTTTTATATTACTAGTAGTTTAACGCATGATTGTTAAAATTGCGATTCTAATCTATGATTCTACGATTTTACGATCCAAAAACAAGCGAGCGATTTGAATCGCAGTTACGATTCTAGTTGGAATAAAATTTTTAGAGGTAGAATCATAACACGATTCTATGATTCTACGATTTAACGATCCGATTCTACTAATATAGTACGATTTATTTTTAATTTTTTTATGTACCATATTTTACTAATCTCTTTCACATATACACATAAATTTCAAATTTTCCATCATGAAAACTTTTTAAAAACAAATTTCTTAATCTGTATGTAGATTTAAACTAATTATTGAAAAGTTTTCGTTATATTCTTAAATATAAAGTCAAAGAAACTTTAATTCATAAATTAAAATACTTTTCAATTGGATAATAATGATAAGAAACTGTATATTTTATTATTTTTAAGTTTATTTGTAGAATCGTACGATTCTACGATTCGATCTACCGATTCGATTCAACCTCTCCAAACGATTCTAAGTAGAATCACGATTTTGACAACTTTGGTTTAATGTACTGTTGGCCCATTTTGGTTTTGATGATAACATAAACTTTATTAAACAAACATATTACGTTTTGAGATTATTGTGTTAGGTTATATATCCGATCCTTGAAAGGTCGTTGATGGAACCATTAGAAGTTGAAAAGGGCATTACTACTTTACTGTTTCCAGATCAAGTCCATTTCGAAGAATGGTCAATCAGAGGCAGTGCAGTGTTCCCAGATCAACAGTCAGAGAAGGAGTCAACGAATTTATTAAGAAAATAATTTTAGTTTTTATTTTTCTTTTTATTTTTGTTGTACGGGTGAATAAATCTAGGAAGCACAAGGGAGTTAACTTAGAATTAATTAAAAACTAGATCTTAAATTAAAATAACTAACTTTTATTTTAAATCTTAAAATAGATTTCTAAAATTAGGTCTTGGCTATTTTTAGCTAGAAGACAAGGGAAGACTTGGAGTAACCACCAAGTTTCTTACCCATTAACTCACGTTATTGCCCACTACTCCCACATCTTAGGATCATGGGATTATGGCAAAACAAGATCTAAAAAGGTATTTAAATGTTGTTTTGATAACCGGCACAATTTGGTGATCAAAGGGAGAAAAATATTCATGTAAAAGGTATTGAAATATTGTTTTGGGTCGGATTTAATCGGGTTCGGATATTCTCGGGTTTGGGTTTTTTCGAGTACTTTATCGTTTTGGCTCGAGTCGATTCGGTTACAGGTCTAATCGAGTACGGGTCTATATCGGGTTAACACCACACTGGGGCGGTTTCGGTTTCGGTTCAGGTCAAATCGAGTTCGGTTTGTATCGGGTTTCGTTAATACTGTTCAAATCCAGATCGATTATACTGCAGGTCGAATCGTGTTCGGTTAGACTATGGGTCGGGTCATTAATGTCAAGTCGGGTTATATTGGGTTCGGGTTGACTTCGAATCGATTATATCATTTTTTAGTATTCCATTCGGTTATTGTTCGTACTCGGGTCGGTTAAAGTCCAATTCAGTTGAGTTTTATGTTGAATGAATTTTATGTTTATTATACAATTTATTCAAGTTGAAATCATTTGTGATTGGAGCATCACGAGTTGTAGTCGGTTAATTAAGTTGTCTGTTACCAGACAAATTTGATTCAACTAAAGATATAGTCAATAAGATTTGATCGCAGGCTCACATTTATTGTTTAATTTTAGCTAAAATAAACTTGATCGAATTCAATCAAACTTAAGCTGAATTAAACCTGATACAACTGAATCAAACTTTATTTTAGACAAAACAACACTTGATTAAGATACTTTAAGCTAACTAATTCGATTTAGCTGAATCAAACAATTTTTTTGATAAACTAAACTTGACTCAACTAAATCAAACTTATTTTTATCTAAACTAACTTGATTAAGCTGAATCAAGCTTATTTTGAGCTAAATTATACTTGATTTGTTTGAAAGAAATTATTTTTAGACTAAAAGTTGAGTTAGCGGTTAGCTGAATCAAACTCAATTTTAGCTGAACAGATTTAATTTAGCTGAATCAAAATTTTATCCTATATAAACATGATTGAACTAAATAATTTTTTAACTAGATTAAGCTGATTCAAATCCTAAACCAAACTAGATTCAGCCGAATCAAACTTATTTTATCAAACTAAACTTAATTCAGTCGAATCAAAACATTTATTTTTGCTAAACTAAAATTAATAAAACTTATTTTTAGCTAATGTAAACTTAATTCAGCTAAACTATACTTGATGTTGTTGAATTGAACTACTTTTTAGATTAACAAAACATGATGCAACTGAATTAACTCAAAAAAATTTTGATTCAGCTAAACTACTTTTTCCTAAACTACGCTTGGTTCAGCTAGACAAACTTACACAATATAAATTAGCAATTCTTTTACCTTATATGATACCACCAATTTTGCGTTTATATATTTTCTTTTATTTATAAATATTCACTATTATAATTCATTATACTTATTTTACTAGTCTTTGTGCTAAAAACTTATAAGATTAGAGACAAAGTCAATAATAATAATAATAATAATAATAATAATAATAATAATAATAATAATAATAATAATAGAATGTGGGTGCTCAGTTTATCGCTCGACTCCGAATAAACTTTTTGTAAATTCGTTTCCGTGAAATAGAATGTCGTTTATTATATAAATAATAATAATAGCAGGTGCTCTCTTAAGAGACCGTCTTTTGTAAAGACGACTCTTAAAAGTCCAACTCAAATCCATATTTAGAGTTGTAACAACATATATTAAGAATTAAATTGGGCTTTTGAGAGTCGTCTTTACAAAAGACGATCTCAAGTAAGAATTTGTGTAATAATAATAATAATAATAATAATAATAATAATAATAATAATAATAATAATAATAATAATAATAATAATAATAATAATAATAATAATACCATCAATTGGGTGATTAAGAAGCTCTGTAAAGTCAAGGAGACTCTGCTAGACTGGATGAATACACGCCATTACTCCATAGACACAGTATACAGAGAACTGTTAGGTACCCATGATACCATCAATTGGGCATATGCAACATGGAACAGAGCTACGATCCCTAGAAGTCGCTTTATCATCTGGTTAGCATGTCAAGACAGGTTCAAAACAAAAGATAAGCTCCGGGCCTTGGGGGTGGTTGATGATGACACATGTCCTATTTGTGGTTCCCATCCAGAGTCCAGAGACCATCTCTTCTTTGAATGCAATTATAGTAGGCCATGTGTGCTGGCACTCAAGTATTGGCTTGGTATTACATGGGACATTCATAATCTTCAGGATTTCCATAGAAAAAGACGGGTGTCGAGAGTCAAAAGGAGAATTATAGAGGCTGTCATCGGCAATCTGATCTATTCCATTTGGCATACGAGGAATGAAGCTGTTTGGAAAAATAGAGTGGCAACCGTTAGTAGAACCGTAGAGACCATTAAGAGAGACTCGATGGCCAGGTTCCAAGTAATACGCTTGAACAGATCGGTAACTGAATGGCTAAGTTCGCTGTGATCTATGGTTGATGATCGTTGGTTCTGTCTATGCTGCTGCCTGAGCGCTGTTACTGTCACATTAAAACTTGCTGTTGTTTTTTTCCTTTTCCTGACCAGCCCGTTGTGGCTGTGTTCTGTTTTAGACTCTGGTGTTTTTTTTTCTTTCATCCTTGGTGAGTGTCTTTAGGGGTCAGGTCGTGTTGTTGAGGCTGCTGATCTGTTGCTACTGTCACACGGTCTTGACCTTGTAGGCATGTGGTGCTCTTGCAGATGGTAGAGGCTGTTTTTTTGACTACAATTCAGCTTCTATCCTGACCTTTGTTGCTGGTAGAGGCGAGTTTCTTTTTGAGATATCCCAGGTTCATCCGTGCACATGAAGAGTGAGGTAGGGAAACCCATCCTAGAAGGGGGGTTCTTCTTTCACACTGATGCAATTGTAGGGTGACCCTCAAGTATCTAGGTATTGTTACCCCGTTGTAAATGTTTTGTTTAGTTTTAATAGAAAATCGCTTGACAAAATAATAATAATAATAATAATAATAATAATAATAATAATAATAATAATAATAATAATAATAATAATAATAATAATAATAATAATAATATTGGACTGGTTTCCTAGTAGCTTGTCAGATTTTGGTGTTTACAAATTTGTTGGTGACATGCTGTGGCAGCCCTCAAGTTGCTGTCTTGAAAGTGGAACATTGAATGTATTTGAACAATTGTTCAATTGTTCTCATAAAAAGGATGACAACTTTGGGGAATGATACTTTGAGGTTGCTGTTTAATGCTGAGATGATAGAGTACTATGACATCTCTGGATTTTTCACTTTGAGGCTTTGGACTATGGCTTTTGCTGCTCAAGCAACTGCTGTCCGTGTCAAAAACAGGATAACAAGCTGTTGAAAGGTTTGTTGCTGTGCCTGAGATGTGAAGGTGCTGGCATCATATGAGTTCTGGGTTTAGTAATGCCATGGACTGTGCTGGTGTCTAGTGTCATCACATTAGTGTTGTTTTCAATATATTCATATGTAATGGTAAATGTAATGCCATGGAATGTGCTGGTGTCTAGTGTCATATAGTGTATGGAACTTTTACAATGTTTGCGAAGTCTAACGTAGGCCATGTGTAAATGCTAGATCGTAGCATCTTTAGTTTCTAGGAAATATTTTTCCTTTTTTGGAGTTGACTTCCCAACCACGCGAATGACGAGGGGCCTGTCCCTTAGAAGCGTCGGGTGGGTCGTCTTCTCAGTTTTTTGGACCTTTGTAAGCTTCGGCTATTTTTCTGGCATTTTATAATACTTACTTTGCCAAAAATAATAATAATAATAATAATAATAATAATAATAATAATAATAATAATAATAATAATAATAAATTCGAAATAGAAACCACCTTCTAAGAATTTGAGTACCATTTACCCCCACAAGGCCACGTCTCCCATTAAACATACCCACTCCTCAAAATTCAAAGAAACCACCTTCTAAAACCTCCTGTACTCGATTGCTCAAAATGGTTTTGTAAGCCATTACGTGTTTTGAGTGAAATTATGGCACGTACTTATTTGGTTAAAAAGGGTTTGAGTTGTAACAGGTCGGGTGCAAGTTAATTTGGTTAACCACATTGTCGGGTTAATATCGAGCGTGGATAATGGGTCGTTTCGGGTGGGATTATGTCGAGTACCTATCGGGTTAAAGGCGGGTTCGAGTGGTAACAACTTCGGGGCAATTCGAGTTTGGTTAACCATAATGTCGAGTTAATCTCGAGTGTTGATTATGGGTCCTTTCGGGAGGTACTATGTCTAGTACCTATCGGGTTAAAGACGGGTTCGAGTTTTAACAGGTCGAGCGCAAATTGAGTTCGGTTAACCATATTGTCGGGTTAATCTCGGGTATGGGTTGTTTTCGGGTCGGGTGTCGGTCGATTATGGGTCTTAAAAAGTTGGATACATGTCGGGTTACGGGTCAACATCAGGTCGAGTTTCGGTCGATTATAGGTCATCGCACCTGGGTCAACCAACGGGTCGGGTACAGGTCGATTTCGGACGGTATTACAGGTCGGGTCTATTTTTTACAGCCCTAGTCATAACATAAATCAACAATCATCTAATAAATAAATAATAAAAAAAAAGAAAACGGGAGAACTAATACACAACAAAATATTGATATTCAAAATTATAAACTACAATGCACTCAAAGAATCACGAAATGATATTAATAGAAAGTTATGTTGGAAATTTATAAGAATGGTAAGCATTTAATGTTGAAGTCGACATTCAACATATTTAATAATGGCAAAGATAAACCTCCTAATCGTCCTCATCATCCACTCTTTTAATCGAATAAGTAGGAGATACGTAACAACAATTATTATCATCGCCGCGTAAACACTGATTTTCAAAAAAACCCCTGAAGTATTGTCCGGAGAAGAATCCATTGGCCGATTGGCGAGTAAATATGCATTTCTTGGGTTAAAGAAACGTTCTGTTCTAACGACAATTGACAATATAATTTATTAAATTGGGTTACCATGGTAGAAAAAACGTGAGGAATAATAAAGAAAAAAAGAGGCATTAATAGAAGGAAGCCATGATTGAGTTTCTGAGGTTTTCTTTTGAGATTTTAAGAAGAGAAAGAAAGTGAGAGTGGGAACCAAATTGCACTATATTTTGTTTCTTCGGAGAAGTGAGACCTATTTATTTAACTATATAATACTCGTTATTAATTAACTATAACAATAAAATTAAGTGCGCGCACTTGTATTGGTGATAGTTATTGGATCACTTGACTTGACTTTTTGATTGAACCAAGTTACACAAATTTTTCGTCCAGGACGTCCTTATAAAAGACGCATTTCAAATGGGCGGTCCATCAAAACTTAAAAAACAACTTTTAAAAAAATGAGCGTTTTGTTACCCTATTTGAAGTTGGTACGTGTTGTAACTGTTAAAGTTGGTATTAAGTATTTCTCTTTTTTTTTAATTGTTGGATTGTGTCTGGAAGAGTATCTATATATTTTTTATTATTGTTGATTGTAAGCGGTTATTAGATTTCAAACGAGTTTTTTTTAGGAAATTTTGCTTTAAAGTTAATCAATGGTTAATATGGTAAAAAAAAAACAAACAACTAAAAGATGTAGATAGGTTCCCGTGTGAAGCAGGGGTTGTTAATTATTTAAATAAAAAATTATGAACCTTATATATGTAATTAAGTACTTAATTAAATAAAAAACTATAAGGTTCATAATTATTTAAATAAAAAATTATGAACCTTATATACGATATATAATATAAAAAATAAAAAATAAAAAAATATCCTAATCAAAAAAAGTAGTTGAATTGGAATAGAAAACTTTTGTGGTTGCACTAATACATGTTCAATTCTTGTGTTGCTATGAAATATATATGATTCTTAAATTATTGTTTTATAGTAAGGTAAATCATACAATAACTGAAAAATTCCACATGGCGATTTTATAAAGTTTTGCATTAATTATGATTTTAAGCAGTTTTCAAAAAGATTTTTATTAGATCAAATCTTACAATTATACAATATTATAAAAGATCATATCATATCATAGCATATCATACAATACTATAAAAGAACTGGAAAATTTCACATGGCGATTTTATAAAGTTTTGCATTAATTATGATTTTAAGCAAAGGTAAGTTTTCAAAAAGATTTTTATTAGATCAAATCTTACAATTATACAATACTATAAAAAAATCGGAAAATTGCAAATGTCGATTTTGTAAAGCTTTACCAAATGAAATAATTTTTAAAGGTTAAATCATACAATATCATACAATATTATGAAATTGCATTAATTAGCTATGTTTATATGGACCTAATTCATTAAAATATAAATTTGCTTTTTAGTACATATTTAAAGATATAAAATTACTATAGCACGTGTCTAAAAACTCTATTTATATAGGTAGCTATTAACTTCCATGTATATGTAGCTAAATAAACTAAGTAAGGTGTTTTAATTGTTTTCGATTTAGTTGAACAATTGTAAATATTTAATATCTTCACTTTTAACATTATCACAATCACATTGTTGTTATTAGTTTATATTTATTATTTTATTTTATTTTTATGTGTTTACCCATTTACATATCCGTGCATTGCACGGGCATATTTACTAGTATCCGTCTTGATAATTCTTTTCTTGGCAACGAAAGCTTGGGCATTCTTTTATTTGACGTTCTTTTTGCTGATTCTTTACCCATATGTTGTATTCCGTCTTGTAAGAAATGTGTTAGTCATGATGATGTTGCAAATTGTTTTTGATTATATTTTGATCATTCGAGCCTACCAACGGCTCAATAAACATAAAGTTTGCTGACTTCTTTATTCAAATCTTGCTTATCTATGTTCTTTATTCTTTCATTAAATTCATAATTTTGTGTCGTTTAAAAATAGATTGTATTTGCATTAGTTGTTACAAAATTCTTAATTTCTGTGAGTTTTTTAATTGTACCGACATCAATTTTTACATCATTTATATTTCACGGAAACTTGAACGAGAAGATCTCATTATGAGCCTATCAATTTGGGTCGGTCCGATTTGCACACGTAACAATGTAAATGCCCAGGTTGTTACATGTGTGAATTAGGCCGGCGTAAATTCACAATGTCATTATGAGATCGTCTCGTCCAAGACCAGTTGTTTATATTTTATAGTATTTTACATATTGCGGTTATTGTAAAAAAGAAAATCAATTTATCTTGTATGAGAGCGCCTCATTGTGAGACGATCTGAAAAACATGAAGCCCATACGTTAGAAGTTTCTTTTAGTAGACTAATTAATCCTAGTATGATGTATGTTTCACGGTGAGATCGTCTCATACAAGCATTTGTGAAAAACATAGGCATGTGAATCTTGTTCTATTAAATTTATAATTGTGTATAATTTAAATATAAACAGATAAATACATTGCAATCTACAAGATGGCATTAAACTATTAGTAATGTAGAAGTATGATGATCATTACTGTATTACAAAATAGCGAACCAGAGAAAGCTTCATAAAGAGAGAAGGAAGGGAGTGCGTGTTCAAAAACTAATTATTTATTATTATTATTATTATTGTTGTTGTTGTTGTTGTTGTTGTTGTGTGAATTATTTTAATAATAATAAGATATAAAACGTTAGTTATGATCACCGCCCGTAAACTATAGAAATACTAATAACTACCACCATATTATAAAAATATAATGTTGCTTTTAGTTTTTGTCGCAACTTGTCTTATATGAGACTGTTTCACCATGAGACGGCTCCATATAATTAGTTCAATTCTCTAATTGATCACTTCAAAATTGTTACAGATCACTTAAATAGACTTCAAGTACGTGAGCCAGCCTAATGAAGATAGTCTCACCATGAGATCGTCTTATTTAAGACTTTTTGTTTTTGTTGATATTTTGTCTTTGATGTTTAAGCTTTATTAATTTTAACCCTAATATGGTACATGAAAAACCTAGTATGAAATCAGTGACAAAAGATTATTAAAAAATTTGCATTCATATATATTTTAATGAGTGTGAATTTTCTAAATACATAGATCTATACATTTCAATTTATAAGTGGTCGATTAAATAATTAATTTGATAATAAAGATCAAAATATGAACAACAAATTAGATTATCATAATTATGAAAGCACTAGATAAAGACCGTTAAGTTAGGTTCATATTCAACAAATTGTGAGTTTTAACAATTTATAAAGTTGATATTTGTAAAGTATATATTCAGACGAATCTAACAAGATTTCACATGAATGTTTTTCTTTATGGATCGATAAGAAATTGTAGTCAAAGTTTGATACTAAAATTCATAAATTCTATTTGATAAGAACATATCATAACAGAGGGAGTGATATTTAAAAACTATCATGTGAGATAGTCTCACGTGTGTTTTACAAATATGAGTAAAATAGCTCAATTCATATAATTAATATCATTTGTGCTTTTTATTTTAAGGGTTGTCTAATCGAAAGGCGGTGAGTTTAAACAGCTGATGTTTAGTTGGAGCTTTATACCTGAACCAACTCTACTACATAGATTTTGGTATTAATTAAGTAGGCGTGATTATATATACTTTATACTTCATGTTCTGACTCTATTGTTAATTGATTTTTTCATAATTAGATTATGTCTATTTATAGCATTCGATCACTACAACCGTGACTAATAAGTCAAATAGTTAAATTAAAAAATTTAATTAGACAATCAAATCTTAATAATGTAAAAATATATAAAATGGCCAATGTCCGTCTCATATTGAGGCCGTCTCGGCCAAGTTTTTGTGTTAAATTAATTGTAAACGTTGTAGTTGGGTATTGGGAGTAGTAAAAGTGGGGGTAGTTGGGTATTTTAATTGATTAAATTAATTGTAAAGGTGGTAGTTGGGTAATGAAAGTAGTATAAGTGGGGGTATTTAAGTAAAAAAAGATAGATAAAAAAGAAAATGAGACAATTGAGATAATTTTGCCAAATAAGTAAATGGGACAACTAAAATGGTTCAGAGGGAGTACTATAGAACATTTATTTTAGTATAATTGGAATTACATTATTTAGAAAATCATAAACTGCAAAATTGCACCGTGTATTGACAAAGTATAGTGGAGCATCAGTAGTAGTGGAGCATCAGTAGCACTAATCTAGAAGGTCCTTGCAGATGGTATAGTCCAAGCTCAAACATCCAGAGAATGGAAGGTGACCAGCTGCACATCAAAGCTACAGCACGTGTCCCAAGCTACAGCACGTGTCTCCTACTGCTCCCAAGACAACAACTTTGTTTCTTCTTTATAGCTTAGTTAGGATAAGTTTCTGTTAGTATTTTGTTAGTAGTTATAACAAACTTAGAAGTTTGTTATATATTATTGTAAATACCCTTTTTGTAATTTTGCTTTCTTGATTTCTTGATACTCTATATATAGAGTACTACTCTTTGTATTTTCTAATTTTTGAGATTCAATAAAACATTTTGGTTTTATTTCCTTTGGCTCAATTAATCACATGGTACCAGAGCATTGCTTTGAATCCATGATCCTGGTTCCTGTTAAAGAACCCTTTTCTTTCTAATTCTTTCTGTTCTTCTATTCCTGCATCTCAATTTTCCATTCTTTTCTTTGATCTTTTCATTTCAAAAAAAAATGGCAAACAAAGATAAGCATGTTAATCCCATTTTGAATCAAGACAGCCCTTATTTTTTGCACCCCACAGACACTGGGTTGAAGATTGTTACAAATCTGTTCACAGGAGTGGGTTTCAAGGGTTGGAAAAGGGCTGTTACCATAGCCTTATCAGGAAAAAATAAGCTAGGTTTTGTGAATGGATCTGTGAAACGTCCTGTGAATAGCACATCTCTTGGCAAATCTTGGGATAGAATAAATGATGTTGTGATAGGATGGCTTCTTAATGCCATGGATGAGAAGGTTGCAGGAAGTGTTCTATATTTCAAAACTGCAAAGGAAATATGGGATGAGTTAGAGCACAGATTTGGTCAGTCTTCCAGTGCTCAACTTTTTTCTGTAGAAGAGCAAATAAGCAAGATTAATCAAAGCAACAGCATCACTATCGAAGATTTTTACACACAAATTAAAGGGTTGTGGGATGAGATTGATGCTCTTGATCCCATTCCTACTTGCACTTGCAAATCTTGTGAATGTAATGTATCATCCAAGATTCTGCAAAGTCAACAAAAGAGGAGACTCATTCAATTCCTCATGAAATTAGACAATAAGTATCAACAAGCTAGAAGCAGTATTCTCATGTTAAAAGATGTTCCTACTGTTTCTGAGGCCTATGGCATTTTATTGCAAGAACAGACCCACCAGGAGATTAGCAAAGGTGGGCACATTCCTGTCTCTGAAGAAGGTATTGCTTGTAGAGTTGATAAAAGAAAACCCACAGACTATAAAACTAAACCAGGAAACAAGAGACTTAATACTAGTCTCTATTGTGAGCACTGCAAAATTCATGGACATACTCTTGACAGATGCTGGAAGGTACATGGGTACCCTCCAAACTTCAAAGCCAATACTTGGAAGAAGGAGAACACTTCAAATGGGAGGGCCAATTCTGTTCAAAAGAATCAAGATTCAAAGAATCAAGATCTTGTAGAGGCAAAATTTACTAAAGATCAATTTTCTCAACTCCTAGCTCTCCTTGAAAAACATCACAGTAATGCCCCCTCCGAAAGTGCACCTTCTGCTCCTTTTGCAGGTAAATATTGTTTAACATCTAATAATCTTGACTCTTGGATTATAGATAGTGGGGCTTCAGATCATATATGTTTCGACTTAAATTTGTTCCTTAATCATCAGCCTTTATTAGGAAAAAACCATTACATTGTTGTCCCAGATGGGAGAAGGGTTAAAGTAACCTATAAAGGGACTGTCAAACTTAGTATTGGACTTGTGCTAAAGGATGTTCTGTTTGTTCCTGATTTTAGTTTCAATTTATTATCAGTAAGCAAACTTGTGATGGACACAAACTGCAGAATACATTTCACCACTAATGAGTGCTTCATGCAGGAAAGTTTGATGAGGAAGATTTTACCTCTTGGTAGAAGATCCAATGGTCTATACTATGTTCAAAGGGATGCAGAAACCATTCCAAGTAAAAAGCATAACTACTGTGCTCAAGAAGAGCAACATATGCATAAAGTCTCAACAGTTCAAGAAGAACTGAATGATTGTAATAAAGCCAAACTATGGCATTTAAGATTAGGGCACTTGCCTTTCAAACAATTGCATTTTCTTTTTCCAAATATTATTAGCAAAAGGGCAGGACAAGAAATTATATGTACTACTTGTCCTTTAGCCAAACAAACAAAAGGTGTATATCCTAAAAGTTCAATAAAATCTAATGAAGCTTTTCAATTGCTACACATAGACATATGGGGTCCTTTTAAACACCCATCAAGACTAAAATGTTCTATGTTTATAACAATTGTAGATGACTATACAAGGTTTACTTGGGTCATTTTTGTACAACATAAATCTGATTTCTTATCACATTTCAAAACCTTTTATGAAATGGTTTTGACTCAATTTAATAAGAAAATTAAGGGAATTAGAAGTGATAATGCTAGAGAACTAGCAGAAGGAGACACACTTGCCTTCTACCTTGAGAAAGGCATAATTAATCAAACTAGTTGTGTAGAAACTCCACAACAGAATGGAGTTGTTGAAAGGAAGCATAGGCATCTCCTCGAAGTAGCAAGATCCCTATACTTCCAATCAAAGGTTCCTACACATTTTTGGGCAGATTGTGTGCTGTGTGCCACACATCTCATTAATAGAATGCCCTTATCTGTCTTAAATCAAGTGTCTCCTTTTGAAAAATTATATGGGATGAAACCATCTTATGATATGATGAAAACTTTTGGATGCTTGTGTTTCATGAGTACTCTTAAGAGAGATAGAACTAAATTTGATGCAAGAGCAGATCCTTGTTTATTTTTAGGATACTCTACTAAACAAAAGGGATATAAGGTCTACAACTTTGTTACCAAGACTATTGCTGTCTCAAAAGATGTTCAATTCCATGAACAATTTTTCCCATATCACCATAAAGGACCTACCTCTATATCTGAATTTTTCCTACCTAAAAGTTCTGAAAATACTTTGGACACACACACTGATATCTCATGTCCACAGTCAGAACAACAAACTCAATTTTTTGAACATGAACCTCAAGGAATAGACTCTTGTCTGAACCAGCTACTTAACAATCCAGAGCCTACACCAAGAAAATCCTCTAGGAATTATAAACTTCCTAGCTATTTACAAGATTATGATTGTAACCTAAGTAAACACTGGTGCAACATTATACAGTATAATGCCTTGAGTAGCTCACATAAACAAATTGTTTCATCTCATATAAAGTATTCTGAACCTAACAATTTTGATGAAGCTAGTAAAAACCCTTCTTGGGTGGAGGCCATGAATAAAGAACTTCAAGCTCTCAATGATAATAAAACCTGGGAACTTGTTGAATTACCTAAAGGAAAGAAGGCCATAGGATGTAGATGGGTCTATAAAGTTAAATTGAAATCTGATGGATCTCTTGAAAGATTCAAAGCAAGACTTGTAGCCAAAGGCTTTAATCAAAAGTATGGAATAGATTATGAGGAAACTTTCTCCCCAGTTGTTAAAATGACAACCATTAGATGTTTGTTGGCTATTGCAGCTAATAAGCATTGGATTGTTCATCAGCTAGATGTCAACAATGCCTTCCTCCATGGAGATCTCCATGAGGAAGTGTACATGAAAGTTCCTGACCTTGTTCCTAACCCTGAGAATAAAGTATGTCTCCTAAAGAAATCTTTATATGGTCTTAAACAGGCCTCTAGACAGTGGCATGCCAGATTAGTTAATGAACTAATCAATCTACAGTTCAAACAATCAAAGAATGATTATTCCCTCTTCACCAAAATCACATCAACTCAATCTATTTTTTTAACAGTTTATGTAGATGATATACTCATCACAGGGGACAATGTTCTAGAAATCAAAAAATTAAAACAACATCTGCATGATGTCTTTACAATAAAAGACTTAGGTGAACTCCATTACTTCCTAGGTATAGAAGTTAGCAGGATTAATGATAGTCTTGTTCTTACTCAACAAAAATATACCAAAGATCTCCTCCTAAGTTCTAAAGTAACCTCTTTCAAAAAAGTGGTTACATCTTTACCCTTGAATACAAAGTTATCAACTGAAGAAGGAGAACTCTTAACTCATCCTACATCTTATAGAAGTATTGTAGGCAAACTAAACTTTTTGACTAACACTAGACCTGACTTATCTTACTCAGTACAAACACTGAGTCAATTTATGCAAAAACCAAGGACTTCTCACTGGGAAGCTCTTCTACATACCTTAAATTACATACACACTACTAGTGGTCAAGGTATAGTCTTAAAGGGTGATACTAAACTAACTTTGCAAGCCTACTCTGACTCAGACTGGGGGGGCATGTACAGATACAAGAAGGTCTGTATCAGGATATATCCTACTCCTAGGCAATTCTCCAATTAGCTGGAGATCCAAGAAACAACATGTTGTTTCTAGATCAAGCTCTGAAGCTGAGTACAGAGCTATGGCTAATGCAGCCTCAGAGGTCACCTGGGTTGTCAGAATTCTTAAAGATCTTGGCTTGCACAATATTGAACCCGTCACCCTTCACTGTGACAACATGTCTGCCATACACATTGCAAAAAATCCTGTGTTTCATGACAGGACAAAACATATTGAGGTTGACTGTCACTTTACCCGAGATAAAGTGCTTGAAGGTCTCCTACAACTGTCTTACCTACCTACAAAAAACCAACTAGCAGATGTCCTAACTAAAATTATCCCTTCTGCTCAATGTCCTAACTAAAGTTGGAGGCAACCCCGCGTGCGTGTGGGCCACGCGCCTAATATTGGGTCGGCCCAATGTCCGTCTCATATTGAGGCCGTCTCGGCCAAGTTTTTGTGTTAAATTAATTGTAAACGTTGTAGTTGGGTATTGGGAGTAGTAAAAGTGGGGGTAGTTGGGTATTTTAATTGATTAAATTAATTGTAAAGGTGGTAGTTGGGTAATGAAAGTAGTATAAGTGGGGGTATTTAAGTAAAAAAAGTTAGGATAAGTTTGTTTCTTCTTTATAGCTTAGTTAGGATAAGTTTCTGTTAGTATTTTGTTAGTAGTTATAACAAACTTAGAAGTTTGTTATATATTATTGTAAATACCCTTTTTGTAATTTTGCTTTCTTGATTTCTTGATACTCTATATATAGAGTACTACTCTTTGTATTTTCTAATTTTTGAGATTCAATAAAACATTTTGGTTTTATTTCCTTTGGCTCAATTAATCACATGTATAAAATTATACAACAGTTTAGAAAATTACTTGAAGTACTTGATAGGCCCTTTTTTTATCAATTGTTATTTAAAACTAAAATGACATAAAATTTAATTAATTGATCATTAAAATCAGTCATTTACATTGTTAAACTATCATAATTACAATTTTAAATTTTAGGAAAAATGTGAAATATGGTTTGCTATATAAAATTTCATTAAAATAATAATGTAATAAAAAATCCGTGCATTGCATTGGTTTCTATCCTAGTGAGGATATAATAACAACAACAACAAAGAACTTGAAAAATATTAGTGTTATTAAACGCCTTTTGTCAACCTATTTATAAAAAAAGAGAACTTGAAAAAAAATTGAAATCTAAAGGACATTTTAAATACATCAAACATTTTCATATTGCTGCCCTTTTTTAACAGGCTTTTAATATGAAGTTTTCATGGATTTTAGCCATATTTTATTTACTTCTTTATTTAAACGGAAATTCTATATGGTAAAATCCATATTTTGTTTACTTCTTTATTTAAACGGAAATTCTATATGGTAATAATGTATTTTCAAGAAAGACGAGTTGCAGTTTTTTTAAAAGAATTTTTACATAAGAGCAACATGTTTATGTAGTTATTATAAGTGACGTAGCTTACTAGCTTTATTGTTCTAACTTTTGCAGAAGTTCATTAAATCTTCAGGAAATTACTTTTTTACCTTTATCTTTACAAAAGCCTGAAAAAATAGGTACTGAATGGCTACTATAACGTTTTTTTGCTTATTAATGTTACTGAAAACATATCTTGACAAGTATGGTACTACACTGTGGACAAAGATTTTCAATTTGCTACCACTCGTGTTTTTTAAAAACACGTTGCGACCAAATAAAATATCTTTTATTTTAATTTGCTTACATTCTATTAATTTTATATCTTTTGAAATTTAATTATTCATATTTAATGTTAATTAAATAAGAATAATATCCAAAATTTTGACACTATTAAACAACATAAATAATATTTTTCACATATAAACTTCAATTTTTCTATCTTAATACGTCACCGTACCATTTGCTCTCAATGTCATTTAAATAAGGATAATATCATAGTTCAGGGTAATAGCTTGAGATTTTTTTTTCCAAAATACTGATATTACTTAGCTTATTTTCTAATATTTCTTTAAATATATATAGTTAATATTTTTTTATATTATTTCTTTAAATATGTTTTTTTAAAATACCATAAAATTTGAATTAATAAATAAAATATTTAAAATTCGGTCCAAACGGTTTCGGTCCGGTCTGGGTTTGGACCGATGTTACTATCAGGATTTAGATTATAAAATTTAAATTAATAAATAAAAATAAGCTAAGTAATATGAGGATTTAGAAATAAAAAATCTCAAGCTTATTACCCTGAACTAGGGGTGTTCAAAACCGAGTACTGGGTCGACCCGGATCTGGAAATCCGGGTACCCGCTTTTTTGGGTACCTAAAATTGCGATCCGGTTCTGACCCGGTTTAAACCGTGTACCCGGAATCTGGTTAACCGGTGGAAACCGGGTCGGAAACCGGATACCCGGTTTTATTAGAACGTATTTTTATTTTTTATTTTTTTGTTGTTTTGTCGTTCAACCATACGTTTGTTTATCTCTATTTTCACTTAAAATATTTTTTATATAAAATTCATACAAACTCCCTATAACTCTTGAATTTAATTAGTCATTAAAGATTAATTAAGAAAATGAAAGAATAATAAAATTCATACAAAAACTTGGCCGAGACCGTCTCAAGGTGAGACGGCCCAGTTTTGGCGGCCCAAATACACACGCGTGCATGACACGCGCCCGGCCTTGGATTCATTCCCTCCAACTTCCTTTTTTTGGGGTTTTATTTTTGGCAACCTTTTTAATTCCCTTATTCACAATATACCTTCAGTTTCATAATCATTCTAACTTCCCATATTCAAAACTTTCTTCAACCTCCATTTTCGGCTCCATTGACGTTCTTGACTCTTCCTCTTCCATCATTATTGCTTCGTTCTCATTTGTTTTTCTTCATCTTCCTCCATTACTGGTAATAATTTTGTTTTTTTTATCTTTAGTCTAAAAACTAAATGAATGTGTGCAACTATACATTTTAAGCATGAAATTGAATGTGTTAAGATAGAATTTGAATGTGTTAAGATAGAAATATCACGCAATGGACAACTTAACATTTCAGATATACCTAAGATAAAAAATTGAATGTTTTAAGATAGAAATTGAATGTGTTAAGATACAAATTGAATGATTTAAGATAAAAATATCACGCAATGGACAACTTAACATTTCAGATATACATAAGATAGAAATTGAATGTGTTAAGATAGAATCTGAATGTGTTAAGATAGAAATGCAATTGGATATACATATATGAAACATCAATGAAATAAAAACGTAGTTGGAAGTACTCAGTTCTCCTCTTATGTTAATCAATTCTCATCTTAAGATATACAATTTTTAGCCTAAGATAGTCAGTTTTAATATAGTCAATTTTCGTGTTAAAGTCCTCAGTTGTTCCCTTAAATTACTCAGTTCTCCTCTTAAATCAATCAATTCTCATCTTAAAATGCTCAATTTTTAGCCTAAGATAATCAGTTTTAATATAGTCAATTTTCATGTTAAAGTATTCAATTGTCCCCTTAAAGTACTCAGTTCTCCTCTTAAATCATTCAATTCTCATCTTAAGATATACAATTTTTAGCCTAAGATAGTCAGTTTTAATATAGTCAATTTTCATTAAATCCTCCATTGCAGCCATGCTTGAAGAAATTTGCAGAGATTGCTATGAAATTTGAGAGAAATTGATTGATAATTATATCCTATTTAGGCGCGGATTGGTGTTTAATGTGGGAAGTTACTGATTTTTGAAAATGGAAGTTTATGTTTTAAAAGAGGAAGTTACTGATTTGAGAGAAATGCCCCCCATATCACGCCTCTTGCTGTCTTGGGCTGGGCCGTCTCAGCGTGAGACGGTCTCGGCCAAGACCAGCTGATTAAGAAAATGAAAGAATAATATTATTGTTCATAGGCTTAAGTAAGAACAATTATAAAATTCAAATACTAACTCTTAAAAAAAATTTAATCCGAGGTTTTAAAACCGGTTACCAGACACAGATTATCCGATTTATGAAAACCGGGTAAATTATCCGATTTTAGAAATCGGGTACCAGATAATTCGGGTCGAAATTACCGAATCGGGGGTTATTATGAACACCTCTAGTCCTAGTCATATAGCTGTATATTTTAAATAAGATTTTGTCGGTTTGTTTTTTCTAACAATCTTGTTTCTTGAATCTTGGATTAAAGGCTTCCATTATATAAGAGCCTTACCACTTGTCATTTCATTTAATAACAAAAAGTGAAGTATTCATTTCAAAAATATTACATCTTTTTGGTTTCTCTTCTAAACTAATAACAAAAAAAAAAATATTCATTTCAAAAGTATTCATTTCAATTTCACCCTTATTGAATTGAATATTCACATTTTTTTTGTGTCTCATCCCGTAAAAAAAAAATAATAATCATGACTAATATTACTTTGATGTTCTTTGCTGTTATGTTGTTGTGGCTCACATATTCGATGACCGTGTTTATCTTGAAGCAGAATGTTGAATCTCCGAATGTATCATCAGATGTGAAGGATAGGGCAACCAAAACATGGGAATTCCTTTCTTGGACGTTCTTGAAAATGTGTGTATACTCCATTATCTTCAAATATTTTCATCCTCATATTGAATTCCGTCTGGTAAGAAACTTGTTACTACTGATGTTGCTGCGGGTCCTTGTTTTTGACGCTCTTTTGATCATTCGAGCCAACCAACACGTCGATCAACATCAAGTTTAGATGCTGCTTCTTTATTCTTTTCTTGTTCATCTATCTTCTTATTCTTTCATCATATTCATACTTTGCTTTCGTTTATAAATAGAATGTAATTGCTTTAGTTATTACAAATAAAATTTCTTAATTCCAATGAGTTTTTTTAATTGTACCGACACCAATTTTTACATCATTTATATTTCACAGAAACTTGGACGAGACGATCTCATTTTATTAATTAGTAATGTAGAATTATGATCATTACAAAAACTAATTATTATTTATTATTGTTATTTTGATTATTATTATTATTATCGTTGTTGTTAGAATTATTTTAATAATAATAATAAGATAAAACGTTAGTTATGATCACCGCCGGTAAAATATAGAAATACTAATAACTACCTCCATATTATACAAATACAATGTTGCTTTTCGTTTTTGTCGCAACTTGTCTCGTATGAGACTGTTTCACCATGAGACGTATCCATAGAATAAAATTAATTCTTCAATTGATCACTTTAAAATTGTTACTGATAACTTTAAAAGACTTCATGTACATGAACCAGCCTAATGAAGATAGTCTCACCATGAGACCGTCTTATTTAAGAATTTTGTTGTTGTTGATATTTTGTCTTTGACATTCAAGTTTAATAATTTTAACCCGAATATGGTACATCGAAAACCTAGTATGAAATCAGTGACAAAAGATTATTTAAAAATTTGCATTCATATATATTTTAATGAGTGTACATTTTCTAAATACATAGATCTAAACATTTCAATTTATTAGTGGTCGATTTTATAATTTGATAATATAAAAATCAAAATATGAACAAAAACTTAGAATATAATAATTTTGAAAGCACTAAATAAAGACCATTAAATTGAGGACATATTCAAAAAATTAAAAAAAAAATGAGCCTAATACATATGCATCTTCAGAATTGTTTAATTGTACCGAAACCAACTTTTACATCATTTATATTTCACAAAAACTTAGACGTGACGGCTTCATTATGAGATCGTTAATTTCGATCGACACAATTTGCGCGTGTAACAATATTTGAATTATATGGGCATTTATCAATTTTGACCTTGAAGATCAAAATTGATAAATGCACAAAAAATGAAAAAAATACCTAGGTTGTTACACGCACGAACTGGGCCGACTCAAATTGACGGTGTCTTTATGAAGTTGTTTTGTCCAAGACCAGTTGTTTATATTTTTATAGTATTTTACATATTGCGGTTATTATAAAAAAGAAAAGCAGTTGTCTTGTATGAGACCGTCTCACGGTGAGACGATATAAAAACAAGAAGCCCATATGCTAAATGTTTTATTATTTGACTATTTAACCCATGTATAATGTATGTCTCACAGTCAGACAATCTTGCAAAAAAATTTATGATAAACATAGTCATGTGAATTTTTTCTATTTTTAATTATGTATAATTTTAGATATAAACAAGGGGATAAACATATTTGTACGTTAAACTACTAGTAATATAAAAGTATGATGATTATTTCTATATGAAATTTACGGCCAATATCAAAAACATGATATTTATTTTATAGAAATAATTCAGTAAGAACAATAGAAACCTTTCTCTTTAGAATCATTATAATCTCTAGATCCTAAACTTAATTGATGTTAGAAATAAAAGAAAATTTGAAAAAAAGCTTTTTTTTTAAAAAAAAACAAATTCCAAAATAAGATTTGGAGAACGTTAATTATCAAAAAAAACATTTGCATGCAAAGTTGAGGTCGGGTATTTGTTCGTTGTTATAAGAAGTCAAAATTTTTGTTTGTTGTTACTAATAGCAAATAAAAGTAAGACAATATCATGGAGTAGCATTTAAAGGGATAAAAATAAAATAAATTAAACATGTCTATTCGCTGTTGAAAAGAGTAGATGATGAGGACGATCAGGAGGTTTATCTTTGCCATTATTATATATGTTGAATGTGGACATCAACATTAAATGCTTACCATTCTTGTAAATTTCCAACATTACTTTCTATAGATGATCATTTCGTGATTCTTTGAGTGCATTGTGGTTCATATTTTTGAATATCAATATTTTGTTGTGAATTAATTCTCTTGTTTTCTTGTTTTTTTTTTTATTTATTTAGATGATTGTTGATTTATGTTAGGACTATTATTAGGATTTAATTTCTTGCTAATTGCTTGCAATATGCTTCAAAATCCCATTGATAATAAATGTTTTTTAATTAAATCTAATTGTATTACTCCATTCGTTCCTTTTTGTTTGTCCACTTTATCTTGTGTACGGTTTTTTTCGCAACATCTCAAACAAGATTTCACATGAATATATTTTGTATTCAATATATACTTTAAATTTCTAATTAAAATTTCTCTCTCTTAAAGTGGACAAACAAAAAGGAATGGAAGGAGTATAATAAAAAAATTGATATAAGATTCGAATATTTTTAGACAAATTCGACGAATAGGATCAAACGCAATCTAATTCAAACTAACATTATTTTCAAAATCACTTTTATGTGAATCCGGTCTCATCTGGTCCAACCCAAAATTTTTCGTGTTTAGACCGGATCGGACTGGAAACCCAGAATGTTGAATATGGTCCGGTTCGGTCTCACCCGGTCCGTTCCGGCCCGGTCTCATTTTGCACACCCCTACTTAGAGTGGCTTTGTTATATGTTATATCGAGATAGATATGAATTATTTTGAATAAACAATACTTGACTATCTACTCCTAGATAATACCGATAATTTAATGATATCGGGAGTCACCTTATTTTAGAATGGAAATCAATTATTCTCATAATTATATGCAATTCAATCTTTAACATGATTAAAAGTGATCTATTTAATCTCAAGATTCTGCTCAATTAATCAATATCTTTTTTAAAACCTTACTAATATTAAGCCTCAAATTTTCGTTTCATTGGCTAAGCTACTATAAATTTAACCTAAATAAACCTCAATCCTAAAACGAACCAAATCCGTTTTATTGAAAATCTTACTAATATTATAGATAAAAATTCCATACATATAATTAAAAAAAATTATTCCATACCACAAATTAGGGTCAATCCCTTAATCCTAAAAGAAAATATACTTACTAGACAATTAAATAAATAATTAAAAGGCAAGATGAAGAAATGTACTAATTGAAATTAAGAAAAATAATGGATTGCATGAAAATAATGATAAGTAGAAATGAAAAACAACTAAGAACTCAAAAAGTAAGAGAATTCACACATGTTGTTAACAAGCTAACATTATCAATAAAAGCAATAATCGACACCCTTTTCCCCTTCTTATTTTCTCTCTTCTCTTTCTAAAACAACCTAATTAGTTGGTTTGATGCTATCATCAACCTTTTGCTTGATGGTAAGCCCCTAAACTCGTCCATTTTAAGCGTTTAAAATATGATTAGAATAAATTTGTGTCCTCTCCCTACAGGAGAGTTGTTCTACCCATTCATTGGTTGATTTTACCCATATATTGGATTTTGATTTCTGTCTTCTTGAGACTTTGGAGTTATAAAGTTTGGTTTGTAATTGATTTGTGGGTAGAGATTAATGCGATAATACAACAGACACCAAAATTATAATAACCGTCAACTACATCGAATTCAATTCTATCTAAAGACTACAACAGACCGAAAGACCCCCTCGTAGAAGGCTGTATCAAACAGCGATGTGGAAGAGGATGCTCAGAATTGTCAGATCTCAAATACAACGATTGTAGTTTTTTTTAATTTTGAATTGTCTTTGGTTAAAGTTGTTATGTACTTGCTAATTTTTATCTCTGATGTAGATGTCGTATGACTCTTTATTAATGAATCAGGTATTATTTAAAAAAAAATAAGAGAATCCATTAATTTTTTATGTAATGTATTTAGTGATATTATTACTTAAAACTTGCTAAAAATACGTGTAAAAGGTATAGTGGTCAAACAAAAATGAACGGATAAAGTAATAAGATTAGATTTAATTAAAATACGTGCAAAAGGTGAAGTGGTCAAATAAAAGGTGAAGTGGTCAAACAAAAAGGTAAAGTGGTCGAATAAAAAGAAAGTGTCCAAGCAAATTTTAAGCAATTAGCAAGAAATTACAAAATCCTAACAAATAGTCGTAACATAAATCAACAATTCTATCCAAATAAACTAAAAACACAAGAAATGGGAGAATTAAAAACACAAGAAAACGGGACAATTATCCAAACAATCACGAAATGATCATTTATAGAAAGTTATATGTTGGAAATTTACAAGGAACAAATTGAAGGGTCAGCATTTAATGTTGATGTCTATGGAGGCTGTTGTACCTTCGACATTCAACAACAATTATTATCATCGTCGGATAAATACTGATTTTCAAGAAAACACTTGAAGTATTGTCCGGGGAAGAAGTTTCATTGGCGAGTATATACGTTTTTCTTGGGAGAAAGAAACGTTTTGTTCTAACGACGATTGACAATCTAGTTTGTTAGATTGGGTGAAAGAATTTGAGGGATTAATACGGCCATGGTAGAAAAAATGTGAGGAATAACAAAGAAAAAAAGAAGCAGTATTAGAAGGAAGCCATGATTAAGTTTATGAGGTTTTCTTTTGGGATTTTACGAAGAGAAAGAAAGTGAGAGTGGGAACCAAATTGATTTAACTATATTATTATATAACAATAAAATTAAGCGCAATTTGTATTGATGATAGTTTTTGTATCACTTACTTGACTCTTTTATTGAACCAAGTAGCACAAATTTTTATTTAAGGCCGTATTTATAAAAGACGCGTCTCAAATGGGCGGACCATCAAAACTTAAAAACAATTTTAAAAAAACGAGCATTGTGTTACCCTATTTGAAGTTGGTACGTGTTATAACTATTAAAGTTGGTATTAATTTTTTTTCTTTTTTTTCAAATGTTGAGTTGGGTCTGAAAGAGCCGTCTCTTATAAAAACAATTTTCTCAGGAGAGTATCTATATATTTTTTGAAGATATAAATATAAAAGCCTACGTTTATCATTGATCAAAGGATTTAGTCTCATATGCTATTATAATTTGCTTGTATAAAGCCTCGACTGACAATTTTGGACAAGTAGCAGTCGAGGGTTCTAAGCTACACCAACTATTCAAAATTAAAGACAAAGCTCAATGAAACTCACCAACTACAAACTACACAAAAGCTCTCAATTATAAATTAAGTCTTTCAAGCCTTCAAAAAAATCTTTCATATAGAAAAATACCACTACAAAAAAATGACAATTTACCGACTAAAAAACCACCATATAATCCCAACAGTCGGAAATTTCCGACTGTTTTTTCCGACTGACAATCGTTAGTCGGAATTTTAAAATTTAAAAAGAAGAAAAAAATTTACCATTAATTATTATCCGTCTAAACTCCGACAAAATTTTAGTCGGAAAATTGACCGACCATTTTCCGGCTAAAATTCGGTCGGAATTTAGTCGGTGTTGAGTCAAGCCCGAAATCTCAATGTGATGGAGGCGAGTTTGATCACATCGTAGCCTATGCGTTGTCTTGCACATTTGAGGATGATAATGTGTGTGCAAAGGGATGTGATAGCTTGGTTTAACGCCATTTATAATGATAATAATAATAGAAACCTTTATAATAATAATAATAAATAATAATTAGTTTTTGTAATGATCATAATTCTACATTACTAATTAATAGTTTAACGCCATTTAATTTGTAGATTGCAATGTGTTTATCTATTTATATTTAAATTATACACAATTATATTTTCCATTAAATAGTCTAATAATAGAAACCTTTAACGTATGGGCTTCATGTTTTTCAGATTGTCTCACAATGAGGCGGTCTCATACAAGATAAACTGCTTTTCCTTTTTAATATAACCGCAATATGCAAAATACTATTAAAAATATAAACATCTAGTCTTGGACGAGACGACCTCGATCATAATGAGATTGTTATTTACGTAGGCCTAATTCGCGCGTGTAACAACCAGGGCGTTTTTTTTTTTCATTTTTTGTGCATTTTACAATTTTGATCTTAAATGTCGTTAGGTGCGCGAATTGGATCGGTCCAAATTGATAGTCTCATAATGAAATCGTCTCGTCCAAGTTTCTGTGAAATATAAATGATGTAAAAATTGGTGTCGGTACAATTAAAAAAAACTCATTGGAATTAAGAATTTTTATTTGTAACAACTAAAGCAATTACATTGTATTTATAAACGAAACCAAAGTATGAATATGATGAAAGAATAAGAAGATAGATGAACAAGAAAAGAATAAAGAAGCAGCATCTAAACTTGATGTTGATCGACGTGTTGGTTGGCTCGAATGATCAAAAGAGTGTCAAAAACAACGACCCGCAGCAACATCAGTAGTAACAAGTTTCTTACCAGACGGAATTCAATATGAGGATGAAAATATTTGAAGATAATGGAGTATACACACATTTTCAAGAACGTCCAAGAAAGGAATTCCCATGTTTTGGTTGCCCTATCCTTCACATCTGTTACATTCGAAGATTCAACATTCTGCTTCAAGATAAACACGGTGATCGAATATGTGAGCCACAACAACAGAACAGCAAAGAACATGAATGTAATATTAGTCATGATTATTTTTTTTTTTTTTGCGGGATATGACACAAGAAAGAATGTGAATATTCAATTTAATAAGGGTGAAATTGAAATGAATACTTTTGAAATGAATATTTTTTTCTGGTTATTAGTTTAGAAGAGAAACGAAAAAGATGTAATATTTTTGAAATGAATACTTCACTTTTTGTTATTAAATGAAATGACAAGTGCTAAGGCTCTTATATAATGGAAGCCTTTAATCCAAGATTCAAGAAAGAACATTGTTAGAAAAAACAAACCGACAAAATCTTATTTTAAATATACAGCTATATGACTAGGACTAGAGGTGTTCATAATAATCTGATCCGGAAATTTCGACCCGAATTATCTGGTATCCGGTTGCTAAAATCGGATAACTTACCCGGTTTTCATAACTCGGATAATCCGTGTTGGGTAACACTAGTAGAAAAAAAGCTATTGGCTGCGGTTTTAGTGCATACACAGCCAATATATAAAATTTTAAAAAAATGGAATAGGTTGCGGTTTTCTTATATGACCGCAGCCATGGTTGTTAAAATCGCGATTCTAATCTACGATTTTACGATTTTACGATCCAAAAACAAGCGAGCGATTTGAATCGCAGGTAGAATCTTAAAGTTGTAGAATCTTACTATTCTAGTTGGAATAAAATATTTAAAGGTAGAATCATAACACGATTCTACTATTTAGCGATCCGATTCTACTAATATAGTATGAATTATTTTTAATTTATCTTATGTACCATATTTTACTAATCTCTTTCGCATATACACATAAATTTCAAAATTTTCATCATGAAAACTTTTAAAAAACAAATTTCTTAATCGGTATGAAGATTTAAACTAATTATTGAGAAGTTTTCGTTATATTCTTAAACATAATGTCAAAGAAACTTTAATTCATTGATTTAAACTTTTGAATTGGATAATAATAATAAGAAACTTGATATTTTTAATATTTTTAAGTTTATTTGCAGAATCGTACGATTCTACGATTCGATTCTACCAATTCGATTCTACCTCACTAAACGATTCTAAGTAGAATCACGATTTTAACAACTTTGACCGCAGCCAATAAGTAGAATTAAGTCATGGGCTGCGGTTCTATATTACGTCCGCAGCAAATAACCCATGCCTTGAAATCTTATAATAATAAAACCCTAAGATATTAGAGTATGAGAGGCGGCGCCTCTTCTTTTCCTTCCGCCATATATTATCTAAGAAACCCTAAGAAAGCTCAAATTCATTTCCTAAAAAACCCAATCTCAAATTCATTTCTTATCTTCATTTTTCTAAAAAAAAAACCCTTACATCAATAATCATTATGCCTCGAAATTCTTCTCAAAATTCTTCACAAGTAGCTCCTCCTTTCATTACAATTTCTCTGCTTCGAAATTCTTCTTAAAATTCTTCTCAAAACCCTTATCTTCAAGATCTGGGTAATATCTGGTAATTTCAAGATCGGGTAATTTCAAGATCAAAGGCTGCTGCGGTTTGTTCTCATTTGCTTCAAAACCTTCATCAATGGGGTCCTTGAAGATTTCGAAGATTTTGGCGTTCTTGAAGATTTTGAAGAAACCTTGAAGATCTAGGTTCTTCGTTTCTTTTTTGTAAATTTGATGTAAATTTCGTTTTTTTGTAAGTTCTTCGTTTCTTTCTTGAAGATTGCAATTTATGGGTAAAGGTGTTTTTTTTTTTAATGTTCTGAGTTGTTTTTTTTGTAAGTTCTTCGTTTTTTTGAGTTCTTTGTTTGTTCTTGGAAGATATGGAAGGTCATCGTTTTTGTTTTTGGTTTGATAGTTCTGAGTTCTTCGAATTTTTTGATAGTTCTAGTTTGATAGTTCTGAGTTCTTCGTTTCGTTTTTTTAATTTCGTTTCTGGGTTTCTTAATTTCGTTTGGTTTTTTTTAATTTCGTTCTTGGAAGATATGGATGATCTGGTTTGATAGATTCGGAATTTGTGTTCAAGATATGGAAGATCTGGAATTTGTGTTCAGTATCTGGTTTGGTTTTTTTTAATTTCGTTTTTTTTAATTTCGTTCTTGGAAGATATGGAAGATCATCGTTTTAATTTTGATTTTTTAATTTCGTTTCTTAGTCGTTTGGTTTTGATAGATCTGGGTTTTTTTTTTATGTTTGATGTTCATCGTTTGCATGTTCATCGTTTTCTGGGTTCATTTTCAGATTTTGAATTTTTTTTATCTTCTAAAATGACTAAAGGGTTGCGGTTCTTGTATATGTCCGCAACCAATAGTTTTTTTTTTATTTTGAAAAATGACTAAAGGGCTGCGGTTTTAATGTCCGCAGCCAATAACGTTTTCTTATTTGCTGCTACTCCAAGGGCTGCGAGACAAAAATGCAGCCAATACCCCTAAAAAAACCGCAGCAATTGGCGATTATTCCACCAGTGTAACCGGTTTTAAAACCTCGGATTGAATATTTTTAAAGAGTTAATATTTGAATTTTATAATTGTTCTTACTTAAGCCTATGAACAATAATATTATTCTTTCATTTTCTTAATTAATCTTTAATGACTAATTAAGTTCAAGATTTATAGGGAGTTTGTATGAGTTTTATATAAAAAAATATTTTAAGTGAAAATAGAGATAAATAAACGTATGGTTGAACGACAAAACAACAAAAATATAAAAAATAAAAATACATTCTAATGAAACCGGGTATTTGGTTTCCGACCCGATTTCCACCAGGTAACAGGGTACCTGGTTTAAACCGGGTTAGAATCGGATCGCGATTTTAGGTATCCGAAAAAGCGGGTACCCGGATTTCGAAATCCGGTTCGACCCAGTTTCGGTTTTGAACACCCCTAATTCAGGGTAATAAGCTTGATATTTTTTATTTCTAAATCCTAATATTACTTAGCTTATTTTCTAATATCCTTATAGTAACACCGGTCCAAACCCGGACCGGACCGAAATCGTTTAGATCGGATTTTAAAATTTTATTTATTAATTTAAATTTTATGGTATTTTAAAGAAACATATTTAAAGAAATAATATAAAAAAATATTAACTAAATATATTTAAAGAAATATTAAATTTTAATTTTTTAATATCTTTCAAGTATATACATATTAAATAGAGAAACTTGTTTCTTGAATCTTTAATTAAAGGTCCCTTCATATAAGAGCCTTCCTACTTGTCATTTAATAACAAAAAGTGAAGTAGTAATTTCAATAATATCATATACTTTTAGTTTTCTTCTAAACTAATTAATCTTTTTGCACATTCGGAACTCCAAATTATTTCAATTTCACCCTTATTGAATTGAATAATCACATTCTTTCTTGTGTCTCATCCCGCCAAAAAAGTAAGAACAATAACCATGACTAATTCTACGTCCCTCGTGTTTCCTGTTCTATTGTTGTTGCTCACATGTTCGACTACCGTGTTTATCTCGGAGTAGATTGTTGAATCGCGGGATTTATCAGATTCCGTCTTGATAATTCTTTTCTTGGCAACCAAAGCATGGGAATTCTTTTCTTGGATGTTCTTTTTGATAATTTTTTATCCATATGTTGAATTCCGTCTTGTAAGAAACGTGTTAGTCATGATGATGTTGCAAATTGTTTTTGACTTTCTTTTGATCATTCGAGCCTACCAACGGCTCAATAAACATAAAGTTTAGATGTTGACTTCTTTATTCTAATCTTGCTTATCTATGTTCTTTATTCTTTCATTAAATTCATACTTTTGTGTCGTTTATAAATAGATTGTCTTTGCATTAGTTGTTACAAAATTCTTAATTCCTGTGAGTTTTTTGAATTGTAATGACACCAATTTTTACATCATTTATATGACCGAGTTCCGTTCCAAACCCGGAACATTTAGGGTTAGACCGGATAGGACCGATTAACACATATATTAAATTACGGCTACTGCAATGTGGATGTCTGCATGTTTGTGCTTGCATTGTGCCTTTTGGGAAATTTTTTCCTAAAGATTCTTTATCTAATATGTATATATTTAAAAGCAATTAAAAAAATTAAAATTTAATATTTCTTTAAAATATATATTTAGTTAATCTTTTTTTATATTATTTCTTTAAATATTAGTTTAACTTTAAGTTAGCTAATATTGATTGTTTCTTTAAATTTCCATAAAATTTAAATTAATAAATAAAATTTTTTAAATGATGAAGGATGGTAATTGGTAAGACAAAATTTGTTCATGATATACATTTTCATTAAATTTCAATATTCTAAAATTGAGTTAGCCGGTCCAATCGGTCTAAACCCGGACCGAACCGGTAATTTTCAGGGTTGGATCGGAACCGGACCGGATGTAACCGGTTTAGCCTCCGTGTCTTAAAATTTTAAAATTCGGTCCAACCAGTTTCGATCCGGTCCGGGTTTGAACCGATGTTCACCCCTATGTATAAAGGATATTAGAAAATAAGCTAAGTAATATCAGGATTTAGAAATAAAAAATCTCAAGCTATTACTCTGAACTATGATATTATCTTTATTTAAATGGCATTGAGAGCAAATGGTACGGTGACGTATTAAGATAGAAAAATTGAAGTTTATATGTGAAAAATATTATTAATGTTGTTTAATAGTGTCAAAATTTTTGATATTATTCTTATTCAATTAACATTAAACATAAATAATTAAATTTCAAAAGATATAAAATTAATAGAATGTAAGAAAATTAAAATAAAAGATATTTTATATGGTCACAACGTGTTTTTAGAAAACACGAGTGGTAGCTAATTTAAAATCTTTGTCCACAGTGTAGTATCAAACTTGTCAGGATATGTTTTCAGTAATATTAATAAGCAAAAAAACGTTATAGTAGCCATTCAGTACCCATTTTTTCAGGCTTTTGTAAAGATAAAGGTAAAAAAGTAATTTCCTGAAGATTTAATGAACTTCTGCAAAAGTTGGAACAATAAAGCTAGTAAGCTACGTCACTTATAATAACTACATAAACATGTTGCTCTTATGTAAAAATTCTTTTAAAAAAACTTCCACTCGTCTTTCTTGAAAATACATTATTACCATATAGTCTTGGCCGCAGAAACTAAGGAGGAGGCTAATAGTAAATTGGAAGAATGGAAAGAAGCCTTGGAGGGTAAGGGTATGCGCATAAGTCGCTCGAAGACTGAATACATTTGATGTAACTTTAGTGGGACAGAATCGATAGGGGAGCCAGAGATGTCCACTAGGGGAGAAGCTGTTGCATGCACGTCCAAGTTCAAATATCTGGGTTCAGTAATTCAGAACAATGGGGAGATTGAGGGTGACGTTACTAACCGTATACAGACAGGTTGGATCAAATGGAGAGCAGCGACTGGGGTGCTTTGTGATAAAAGATTTCCTAGTAGACTAAAAGGGAAATTTTACCGCGTTGCGATTAGGCCGGCTTTGTTGTACGGAACAGAGTGCTAGCCTGTAAAGAAGGCTTTCGAGCAGAGAATGGAAGTAACAGAGATGCGCATGCTGAGATGGATGTGTGGTAAGACAAGGATGGACAAGATTAAAAATCAGGAGTTTAGGGAGAAGTTAGGGGTTGCACCTCTCTCTGCAAAGATGCGGGAGAACAGGCTCAGATGGTTTGGGCATGTGCAGAGAAGCACCCATGACGCCCCAGTGAGAAGGGTCGAACGCATCATAATGGAGGGCAAGAGAAGTCGGGGAAGACCTAAGAGGACGTGGGAGGAGCAGATTAACAGCGACCTGACCAGGGATAGAGCCACATGGCGGCACCTTATTCACGTCCTAAATTACTAGACTTGTTTGTTACTGTTCTGTGTCTTTTGTCATCGCTATTCACTGCCTCTTTTACCTGTATCGTTTATACTTTTTAAATGATCCCTATGCTTGGCTATTGTGGGTGTAAGATGCAAGTTTCAGGTATTTGCAGGTCCTATTCTTGAGGACTATTTTAGAGCCGAAGGACTCTTATGACCGCCCTCTCCTTCTGGGTATGAGACGCCGTCGACCTTCCTTCCCCGGACCCTGACCATAGAGTATCTATGTGCGGGAACACTAGGTATGATGATGATGATGATGATGATGATGATGATGATGATGTCGCTAAATATATCCCACTAAAAGCAAATTATGTTGTAGTGTAAATAAATAAAAAAAAAAAAAGAAAACGAGAGAACTAATACACAACAAAATATTGATATTCAAAATTATGAACTACAATGCACTCAAAGAATCACGAAATGATATTAATAGAAAGTTATGTTAGAAATTTATAAGAATGGTAAGCATTTAATGTTGAAGTCGACATTCAACATATTTAATTATGGCAAAGATAAACCTCATAATCGTCCTTATCATCCACTCTTTTAATCGAATAAGTAGGAGATACGTAACAACAATTATTATCATCGCCGCGTAAATACTGATTTTCAAGAAAACCCCTGAAGTATTGTCCGGAGAAGAATCCATTGGCCGATTGGCGAATAAATATGTATTTCTTGGGATAAAGAAACGTTCTGTTCTAACGACAATTAACAATCTAATTTATTAAATTGGGTTACCATGGTAGAAAAAACGTGAGTAATAACAAAGAAAAAAAGAGGCATGAATAGAAGGAAGCCATGATTGAGTTTCTGAGGTTTTCTTTTGGGATTTTGAGAAGAGAAAGAAAGTGAGAATGGGAACCAAATTGCACTATATTTTGTTTTTTCGGAGAAGTGGGACCTATTTATTTAACTATATAATACTCGTTATTAATTAACTATAACAATAAAATTAAGTGCGCGCGCTTGTATTGGTGATAGTTATTGGATCACTTGACTTGACTCTTTGATTGAACCAAGTTACACAAATTTTTCTTCCAGGACGTCCTTATAAAAGACGCATTTCAAATGGGCGGTCCATCAAAACTTAAAAAATAACTTTTTAAAAAATGAGCGTTTTGTTACTCTATTTGAAGTTGGTACGTGTTGTAACTGTTAAAGTTGGTATTAAGTATTTCTCTTTTTTTTAATCGTTAGGTTGGGTCTGGAAGAGTATCTATATATTTTTTATTATTGTTGATTGTAAGCGGTTATTAGATTTCAAACGAGTTTTTTTTAAGAAATTTTGCTTTAAAGTTTATCAATGGTTAATATGGTAAAAAAAAAAAAAACAACTAAAGGATGTAGATAGGTTCCCGTGTGAAGCAAGGGTTGTTAATTATTTAAATAAAAAATTATAAACCTTATATATGTAATTAAGTAATTATTTAAATAAAAAACTATAAGGTTCATAATTATTTAAATAAAAAATTATGAACCTTATATATTATATATAATATAAAAAATAAAAAATAAAAAAATATCTTAATCAAAATAAGTAGGTGAATTGGAATAGAAAACTTTTGTGGTTGCACTAATACATGTTCAATACTTGTGTTGCTATGAAATATATATGACTCTTAAATTATTGTTTTATAGTAAGGTAAATCATACAATAACTGAAAAATTTCACATACCGATTTTATAAAGTTTTGCATTAATTATGATTTTAAGCATTGTATATTTTCAAAAAGATTTTTATTAGATCAAATCTTACAATTATACAATATTATAAAAGATCATATCATATCATATCATACAATACTATAAAAGAACTGGAAAATTTCACATGGCGATTTTATAAAGTTTTGCATTAATTATGATTTTAAGCATTAAAGGTAAGTTTTCAAAAAGATTTTTATTAGATCAAATCTTACAATTAGACAATACTATAAAAGAATCGGAAAATTGCAAATGTCGATTTTGTAAAGCTTTACCAAATGAAATAAATTTTAAAGGTTAAATCATACAATATCATACAATATTATGAAATTGCATTAATTAGCTATGTTTATATGGACCTAATTCATTAAAATATAAATTTGCTTTTTAGTACATATTTAAAGATATAAAATTACTATAGTACGTGTCTAAAAACTCTATCTATATAGGTACCTATTAACTTCTATCTATATGTAGCTAAATAAACTAAGTAAGGTGTTTTAATTGTTTTCGATTGAGTTGAAGAATTGTAAATATTTAATATCTTCACTTTTAACATTATCACAATCACATTGTTGTTATTAGTTTATATTTATTATTGTATTTTATTTTTATGTGTTTATCCATTTACATATCCGTGCATTGCACGGGCATATTTACTAGTATCCTAATAAAACCAAGACATTACATAATCTACTATTAAAATCAATTAATATTAAATTATCATCATCACACTTACTAATAACACACCTCCCTAATCTCCTCAAACAAATCAGACATCACCTCCATAATCGATGCCACAACCCCATGATCTACTAACTCAATTCCCATTTCCTTGATTTCCTCTCTTAAACGCACTATAGACAAGGCGCTACACAAACTATGTACTGCTTTCCGGCTTAAAGCGTCAGCAACGACATTAGCTTTCCCCTCATGATATCGGATCTCTAGGTCATAATCTAGAATCAGCTCTAGCCATCGTTGTTGCCTCATATTCAACTCCATCTGGGTGAATATAAACTTCAGGCTCTTATGATCAGACAAAACCCTAAAATTTGTACCATACAGATAATGTCTCCAAATCTTAAGAGCAAAGACTACCGCAGCTAACTCCATGTCATGTGTCAGGTAAATGTTCGGTAATATAAAAATAAAAAAAGACATTGTAATAAAAATAAATAGATAAAATCATCAATATTACTTATCTTAATTAAATCGTTGTTTTAAATTAGTCTTTTGACACATCAATCTTCAGTGGAGATGATTATTACTATTATTTCTCTATTTCATTTTAATGTAATACCCCAATCTCCTTCCGTTTTTAACGATTTTGGTATCGTATAAAAGGTCAAAAATTCAGGAGCGTTACACTAATCCAAGTGTTTTGCAACATTATGCATATCTATTGTTTTTAAGTATATCACATGATTGCATCACAGCTGAAGGGTGTACCTTGAAGAGAGATGCTCCAAACATCAGCTCAACAATAAGATTCGAATGAAATAAACCTATTTTAAATAAACTTTTTTCAGGATCACGATCTGAATTTTGATAATATACACACAATTCTTCGTTTATTTTTATATTGTTTAATAACACAACAATGAGAAGTTTTGTGCATAAATTTTTTTCCTTTGATCATCAAAATAAAAACCTAAATAATCAATATTATCCCGCAAACCGTGGTAAATCCAATCTTTATTAAATTTAAAATCAATTTTAACTTTAAACACTCCAACGACAGTTATGAATTCAAAACAACTTTATAGTATTCTTTCACCCCTTATTATTCTAATAACTAGAGGGGTCAGCATATACGCAATCTTTGATATGATGGTTTAATCCGTTTTAAAGAGGAGCACCATTAACTATTGATGATTTTAAGAAATCATTAGATTTCCTACCAGTTTTTTCAAGAAATTTTGTTTTGGAGTCACTCGCCACTTAATAAGGTCAAAAAAAACAAATACCTAAAGATTGACTAATTCGGTTAGTTAGTTGTAAGTGCATATAACAGCTTAAGTTGATAGTCTAAAACTTTAACAACTACAGAAAAATTACACTGACAACATTCTTGTTGGATATAAAAAGGTTCTTGTGCCAAGCACGGGTTGTTATTTATTTAAATAAAAAACATATGAATGTTATATGTGTAATTAAGTTATCATACGACTCTTATATATTGTTTTATAACAATGGTTTAATTGATTGTAATATAAAAAATTAAAAATTAAAAAACATTTTAATAAGATGAGTAGTTGAATTGGAATAAAAAACTTTTGTTGTAATGAGACATGTTCCAATCGAATAGACATTGTAATTAAAATAAATAGATAAGATAAAATAAAAAATTATCAATAATACTTATTTTATTAATAATAATAATAATAATAATAATAATAATAATAATAATAATAATAATAATAATAATAATAATAATAATAATAATAATAATAATAATAGCTTAGAATATCACTAGTCAACACTTGGTCTGCTGGTTGGAGCATGTACCTCATATCCATAAGGTTATGGATTTAAACCTTCCCAATGACATTGGAGAGTGCAGGCTTGTTTGTGTGAGTAGTCCACGCGGGCGCCATGTGGGCGTGACTGGGTGCCAAGTGTTTGCCATGTGGGTGTGACGTGGCCAACATTAAGAAATTTTTTTTAAAAAATTTTTTTCGACAGACCTGTTGGTTGGAATTTGGTCGGAAAAACTTAAATTTTTTTTTTCATTTTTAGTTTAATTTTGAAATAGTGCTTACCGACCAATTTCCGACTAGTTCCGACTAAATGGTAGTCGGAAATTTCGGACTAATTTCCGACCAGACTTGTTAGTCGGAAATTTCCGACTGCTTTCCTACTAAAACGATTTACTGACCAATCTGAGCCAACTAACCCGAAATAGTCGGAATTCAGTTGGTATATCTCTATACCGACTGAATTCTTACTGTTTTGGGTAGTCAGAAAATTACATTTTTTGTAGTGTACTCTCAAGTTCAACATTCAAAAATATCTTCTTTGAGTTGATTTATGCTTTTTCTAAGAGTAGTTTTTGTTATTAAGTTGTGAAAAATTTATCTTATTCATTGTCAAAAGTGAAAAAGAAGTGTGAATTTAGTTCACTAGGATTAGAGTGTCTCCTTTGATAGCATTGTGGCTACAGACAGTTGTTAGAACATAAGTGTGACCTTCTAAGACTTGTATCTAAAACTCGAGTTGAAAGTGAATAAAGTGCCTTTACCAAAATCGTACGATCTAGAGAAAGTTCGAGGGTACAAATTAGATCCTATTTGAGGATTTAACACTATGAATCATTGTGTTTATTGTCGCACTTTTAGTTTTTAATGAGGACCCTTTTTATTTTTCATTACGCCTAATATTTTTAGGACCTTTTTCATTTTACGATCTAGGGCCTAAAATAAAACAAGACGACCCAAATAAGGATGGTCATGTACTAATAGCCAAATATGATGATTATGGTGATTGGGAGTATGATTTTGTGCATACATATTGACTAGTGCAATTATATGACTTATTTACATCATTTTACAGTCCTTAATAATTGGTCGTTGTTATAATTTCATGTTTACTTTGAAAATTTATGGTACTTCACTCATTTTGGTTATTCATATTTTTTAGCGGTTTTAAATCTTGTAAGCATAATTCTCATGGTTTTAATGATGATGTAGTTTACTAAGGGGATTATTAGTTCGGTTGAAAATATTTCATAAAGAAGATGAGCATGCGAGTAGAAAAGTATTTATAATGCTAGAGTTTGGAGGTAAAATTTGATACATATTCACTGTTTTTGGTATAACATTTGATAGGAAGATCCTGTATGCAAGGTTTCAACTTTGGAAATAATACTTCAAATTATTTTCAACAGTATATTAATATTATATGCCTCATTCTGGCACCCTAACAAGCAATGGAGGTCGTTTAAAGTTTAAGACTCAGTAGCAAAGTGACGAGTCACCCCCTAGAAGCAACGACTAACTGCATACTCTATGGATTGTTTATAAAAGGTTTTGCACTCCTCTTGGCATTTGTAGCTTTTATTTTTATTTAATTATTTTATTACTTTAAATTATAATTTGAGAAATTCTATATGGTAGCAACGAGGTTTGACGTCAGGCGTAAAAATTTTTTTATAGTTTTTCCTCATGATAACAACAAGGTTTTAAGCTTATTTAAACCATATATAGTTGTAAAATTTTGGATATTAATAATTTAAAATTGGGAATAAAAAAAAGTTTAGTAAGTGTGAGAATGAATTTCACATTTAATTTTATCGGTCAAATTTAAAAGGAATCGAAATAGGTGGTTGGGCCTTAATAATTCTTTTATGATTCAATGTATTTTTATTTAAAAAAAGGGAAATTATCATTGGTGCCCCTGTGTTTTGGCCTTTTATCAATGGTCTACAATCTTTTTTTTTTTCCAATAGCACCCCTGAAGTTCAGTCTAACTAACAACCGTGACACTTTTGCCCTTTTTTCCGTTAACTTAACGGTAAGTTTGATATTTAACCTAACCATGGTTACTTTATAATGTTTTTCTTTCTTCTTTCTTCCCTATCATCTTCCCTATCATCTTCCTTCTCCTTCCCTATCATTTTCACTCTTAACCCAATTATTTTCACTCTGATCTTCACCATATATTCTGGAATTTCATCCTTTTGTTGGGTTTTTGATCATATACTCTTAATTCAACTAAACAGCTATTTGATGCTTTCTGGGTTTATGATTCTACACCTGTTTTAGGGAAATTTTCAATGCTTCTAAAAGGGAATTTGATCCTAATTGATCTTCTTTAAATTACCCATTTCAGAATATTAGCAAAGAAAACAACTTTTTCAATCTGCTTAATTTTCTTTCTTATTTGGGTGTTTGATTTGATGTTTTTGCAAATTCAATGTCTCATTTTTTTTGGGAATTATTGATATTTAAATACCCATTTGGATTCCTACTGCCATTCTGTTAAAGGGGTTGTCTTGAGTTTGATCCTCCTTTTTTTTTGATTATAGATAATAATAAAAAAAAAACCCAGTTCAATTTTTTTTCTGGGTATTGTAGAATTTGAGATTTTTATACTGAAGAACAACAAAATGGGTATATATTATTTCCTTCAATGTTGTAAGAAAACTTTATTTATTTGAGTTGAAAAGGAGAAGAATTGTGTTTTTTTGGTGGGTATATAAACTGATTGAATGATGCTGGTTCAGTAATTGGAGACATTATTGGATGAGGTAGCCATGGAAGGAGAAGGAAGATGCTAAGAGAGAAGAGGGGTTATCGATTCTGAAATGAGAACAAAAACATGGGTATATAAACATTATAAAGTAACCATGGTTGAGTTAAATATCAAACTTATCGGTAAGTTAACGGAAAAAAGGGCAAAAGTGTCACGGTTGTTAGTTAGACTGAACTTCAGGGGTGCTATTGGAAAAAAAAAAGATTGTAGACCATTGATAAAAGGCCAAAACACAGGGGCACCAATGATAATTTGCTCTTGTGCTTGTCTACTGAGTTGCTCTTGTGCTTCTACTCTGGTGTTTCTGCTTTTTGAGAAGCATTTCATGGCTCTTACCTTCTTCTTTGTTGCTTACAGCCTGCTTCTTTGCTGTGGGGTTTTTGGTTTCAATTTGCTGATTTGTTACTGTTGGTTTATGAGTTTGGAACTAAGTTTTTTTGTGGTTCCTGGAGGGTTTCTACTTGCTCATTATAGTTCCTATCTGCTTTATTGTTGGACTGATTTTCATAGCCTCTTGCTGTCTGATTGTCTTGGCTGCAAATGGATGCACATCTCAGGGGCCTCCGTTCTAGCTTGATGATCTTCTTCGGTGTGTAGTATATGCTGCTGTTGTGTGATGTCTGCTGCCTTATGTAAATTGATTTGTGTGTAGCTGGGCTGATCTGTGTTCCAAGGCTTTTCTACTGCTGATTGCTTTTTGTGTTTCAGCAGCTTTGTGCTCAGTCTTCATTTTTGCTTTATTTTTATGCGTTTTGGTGCATTAGTTTTGTTAATTTAGTTTTTCATCTCTTTGTTATTTTGGTTTTGGCTAACTATTGTTTGACAGTTGTTTTAAGCCTGACTTTCCTCGTATGCACATGAAGAGTGAGACGAGGAAAGCCTTCATAGTAGGTTGGTCTCGTTTCCACACTGATGCAAATAAGGATGGTCTAGTTTATTTGCCTTGGTGCATGTTTGTTTTTTCTAGTGAATGAAAAAAATTTTATTTGCCAAAAAAATAAATAAATAAATAAATAAATAAATAAATAAATAAATAATAATAATAATAATAATAATAATAATAAATAAATAAAAAGTTTTTGAGCAACCTTCTCTCTTCTTTCTCTCTCTAAAACTCTCCTCTCTGCTGAGTAATCTCCATTGCTCCGCCATGGCAGGCAGAAGGAGAGGACGCCCCCGAGAAGGAAGTTAGCTTGGATTGCTATGTACCCAGATTCATTTACATGAATCATTTTAACTATCGCCAAAAGAATCAGGTTTGACCACTGATTCTTGCGATTGCAAATCGGTCAAACATAATCTAAAATCTATGGTGAAATCGGAACTAGTTCCATTTCCTGGTGTATGATTCTCAACCTTTCATGGAGTAATCAATGATGTTCGTGGTTCAAAGCACCCGCTGCTCATCAGTTCATGTCATTTTCGAGGAGCTTCACGAACCCAGATCTATGGGTTGGTCCTTTTTGGTTTGAAAATCAAAGATCCAGGTATCGATCTTTATTCTGGCCCTGAATTTCTATGGGGTACTCAATTCTAGTATCCCTAATAGTTCTGGCCAATTCAAAAACCCTATCTTGCGAGATCATAAAGATCTGCGACGGCGGTGTTTGTCGAAACCCTAAAGCCCATCGCCGCCTTCGATCTAGATGGTGGGTTTCCTCTTTGGTTTCTGGATGAATTCAATGTGTGTGTTCTTGGTTTCCAGCGGGTACAATGGCGATATACAGCAAACCCTAAATTGATTTAGGGGTTTTGTGTATGGCACTTCCAATGTGTGTCCCTGTGAGGTGTTTCTCTGTTCTTGCTAGGGCTTGAAGCCTTTCCTTATGAATTGCATTTTGCAATTATGTCTTTGAGGGTTGCAACCTGGCTTGCTTCTCCTGACCTATGCGTGGCGTGAAGTTAGTTCATCAAGGGGTGAATCCGTGTGAAGCCATGTGGTTTCCATGTGTGTTGCGATGGGCTGGCTTTACCCACTTTCTGACGGGATTAAATACATTCTGGTATTGAAAGGTATGTATGCAGTTGTTTAGCCAACAACCTGGGTATCAAGCTTAAGGCTCCCCTTAACCCTTAAGCTATATGTAAATGGCTACGAAGGGTCGTCTATGTTTATGCTGTTTATACAGCTTGGTTGAAGGTTTGGATTTGGCGTCTAGTATAATGCCATGTTTTGGTCTTGTATGGAAGTATCAATAGTCACACATCTAGACTATTTTGTTGACCTGTAAGTTCCAAGCTGTTGTAAATGCTTGGTCTACAAATGAAAACATCTACTGGACTTCACATTTACCTGGTCCAGATAGATCTTTGGCCCTGGTTTTCGCGCATGATGCTTGAATTCAGCTGCTTATCGGTTGGATTGACACCAGATGGTACCTCATGGATGTAGTGGCTGCCTGGTATGATGGTTGTTTCTTGTATCTTGGGCTGGTTCTGATGTAGAGTAGATGTGCTGATGGTACGAAGCAAATGCCTATGCTTGCTACTGTTGTATCGAGCCTTTAGAGCCTGAAGCTGGTTTTTGTGGCACTCAGTCAGGAATGATCCTTGGAGATCATGTTCAAACACCATGAGCATTGATTGTATTATCCTCATTTAGTATTTTGTTGGTTTTACCACTGTATTGTCTAATTTGTGTACTAGATTCAATATGTAGTCTAGGAGATCTTCCTTTTTTTGGAGTTGTCGTTTCCTTACTAAGCGAATGACGAGGGGCCTGTCCCTTAGGAGCTTTGGTTGGATCGGCTTCTCAGTCTATTGGACCTTTTGTAAGCTTCGGCTATTTTTCTCTGGCATTTTATAATATTTACTTTGCCAAAAAAAAAATAAATAATAATAATAATAATAATAATAATAATAATAATAATAATAATAATAATAATAATAATAATTTGTAATAATAATAAAAGAGTCGCTTCTCTCTCATCCCTCTCTCTAGGAATCGCCCCTGTAGGGCGATCTCAGCCCCAGCCATAGCATACTGGCGGCGAGGCCGACCTCCGAGGCGGATGAGACAACCGGCGTGCTGGGTCCCCACTCTAAACTCCATTAGTGTGTTAAAGCCTCAGAGTCGGGTTTGAGAACCCATTTCAACCCCGTAAGCTATGTATTTGATTAACCCTACAATCCAAATTACTATTGAATTTTCGTTCTGGGTTTGAGCAATCGAAGGTATGGGCTCTGGTATACGTTGAATCGAGTGTTTTGATCCTCACAGATTAAAACCGTAAGACGTTTTGCGATGAACCCTAATTTTCGAAAACTCAATCCAGGTTTGTCCCAAATCATATTAGCGCTGTTTTTTTGATCCAATTCGAGCAAGAATAAACCCTTGCTTATAGTTCGAATCTCTCAAAAGGTTAGATTTCGAATTGTCTCTTGCTAAATCCCTAATTTGATTTAGGGGATTTTAACCCCAAATTGAAATAGGGGTTTAAGTTTATGACCTTTAGGTTCTTTCTGGGTATGTATTTGATATCATAGGCTAGTTCCTAGTATTGGTTGTTGATGTTGAAGTACACTGGCTCGTGGTGAGTGTTGAATGAGCTGCAATTGCAGCTGAGTCTCTTGAGGGCAGCGAGTTCATTTGCTACTCATGGATGAACTGCTATGCAGTTATGTTTTGGAGGGTAGCAAATTGATTGTTATTCCTGTTTCTCTTGGTTTTTTTTAGTAATGCCTTCTCACTGGTTCATGTTTCACTTGAACATTGTTGTGGCTGGCTATATTACTGTTGTTTTACTTGATGATCAGTCTAGTTACTGTCCTCTGAGTAATGGTACTGTCGTGAGTTTGTAGTTAATGGGTGGAAGATTAATATGATGTGTTGAACATAGTATGTTATGTTTGCTTGAAGACCCTAGTTTCAATGTGTTTTGGTGATGTTATACTAATGGAGCAATTAGATGACTTAAGCTACTCATGGATTGCAATGGAGATGCAACCACTGTTGGTTTTGGCTTTTGTGAAGGCAACCCCTATGTCATTGCCTGCTGCCTAGTCTATCCTATGTATGGTTTAGCACAGGCAAATGTCTACGTGTTTTGGTTTGCCGCTTTATATTATTGATGGTGTCAGTGTATATACTGCTAAGCTCACATTTTGTTGAGACTAGAAGACCCCAGGCTGTTGTTTGAGGCCCTTAGAGGCTGGTGGGCTGCTGGTCTCTAGCTACTGTTGTTCTTGAACAGAGTGCACCGGCTGTTTGGTGTAGTCCTTCAATACAGCAGTATGCTGCTGGTCTTTGGAGTCATTTGGTGCGACACAGGGGCCAACGCGTCAATACAGCAGTATGCTGTTTTGTGTAATATGATGCTTTATTAATGTGTCTTGTTTTGGTTCTGAAATGGAAGTTAGTATGGGGCTAGAATAGCTGCTTCTGTGGACTACACGTCAGTAAGCCATGCTGTTTGAATATGGTGCTGAGCTAATTGGAAGAGATTCTGTGGTGCTTTAGAGAGCCTCATGTAATCTTAAGGATTGTTTTGTATTTTACACAGACTATAGTCTAGTCTGTTTGTCTTAGTTTCATTGTATAGGCCAGAAGTGGTATTCTCCTTTTTTGGAAATGTCGATGCCTACTAGCGAATGACGAGGGGCGTGTCCCTCTGATGCTCCGTAGGGTATGTCATTTCAGTCTGTTGAACCTTTGATGTAAGCTTCGGCTATCGTTTCTGGCATTTTATAAAATTTATTTTGCCAAAAAAATAAAAAAAAATAAGAATTTGTTTAATTAAGTGGTTAATATTTCAAATGAATACAACCGCATGGAAAGACAATACTCTACTAAACCTTACATGGTAGGATAGAGTTACACAAGAAACATGTAATTTGTTTCCGAATTTGGATTGTCATCTATGGACGGAATTGAGATTGACAACGTTATTGCATTAACAAAATCTGAATCTCTAGACAAGTTTTGTTGATATTTTATCCTTGACGTTCAAGCTTTATAATTTTAACCCGAATATGGTACATCGAAAATGATAATTAGAATAGACAAGTTTTGGTTTAATATTCTGACATATTTCCATTAATCAAGAGTATGGCTATTTATACAAGTATTGGATCTCGGTTTTCCCTAAAAAATAGGAACCACTATATCCACTAACCCACTATCTAATTATAATTCGAAAATAACTGACTTATGCTAAATATAGAAAAAACCGACATTTTATTTCCTAACACTCCCCCTCAAGTTGACTAATCGGATCTCCGATACCCAACTTGTCTTGAACATCGTTGAACCACTGTGCACCAACTGCTTTTGTGAGTATATCTGCAAGCTGGTCTTCTGACTTCACACGAGGTAACTTAATGATATCATTCTCGAGCTTCTCTTTGATGAAATGTCTATCCACCTCCACATGTTTTGTTCGATCATGTTGGACTGGATTTCTGAAATATTAATTGCAGCTCGGTTATCACAGTACACATCACAGCTACCTTTGTGGGGAAAACCCAGATCAGCTAGCAACTTTCTGAGCCACAAGACTTCCTGAATTCCTTTTGCCACTCCTCTGAACTCCGCCTCTGCACTCGATAAGGAAACGACTTTCTGTTTCTTACTCCTCCAGGTTACCAAGTTGCCACCTACAAGAGTGAAGTAACCTGACGTAGATTTCCTGTCATCTCTATCTCCTGCCCAGTCTGCATCTGTGTAAGCGGCTAGGTTTAGATGCCCATGCATCTGATATAGAACTCCTATCCCCGGAGTTCCCTTAAGTATCTCAGTATGCGGAAGACAGCTTCCATATGGTGCGCTTGTGGCTTGTGCATGAACCGACTAACAATACCTACTGCATACGCAATATTAGGTCTCGTATGAGCTAGGTATATTAGTTTTCCCACCAATCTTTGATACTGCATGCGATCTGCGAACTCTGCATCTTCTAGAATCTGTAATCCATGGTTCACCATCATAGGGGTCTCGATAGGCTTGCAGTCCACCATTCCCGTCTCCGCTAACAAGTCTAGTACATACTTCTTTTGGGATATGAAGATTCCTTTGTTCGACCTTAGAACCTCGATTCCCATGAAGTACTTCAACCTTCCCAGATCCTTCATCTCGAATTCTTGGGACAATTTCATCTTCAAGTTCTCAAACTCTTCTTTATCATCTCCTGTAATAATCATGTCATCAACATAGATTATGAGACAAGTTATCTTCCCTCCTCGTTTTTTAAGGAACAGTGTATGATCTGAATGGCTCTGTCTATACCCAAACCGCTTCATCGCAGACGTAAACCGCCCAAACCACGCTCTAGGAGACTGTTTCAACCCATATAGAGCCTTCTTCAACCTGCACCCTTCCTTGTCTGAGAACTCTGCAGTGAATCCTGGTGGGGCTTCCATATAAACCTCTTCCTGTAGTTCTCTATGAAGAAAGGCGTTCTTCACATCAAATTGGTGAAGAGGCCATTCTAAGTTTGTCGCTATACTGAAGAGTACTCGGGTAGTATCAAGTTTCGCCACTGGAGAAAAGGTTTCAGAGTAGTCAACTCCATATGTCTGTGTATACCCCTTAGCAACCAATCTTGCCTTATATCTCTCTATGGTTCCATCTTCTTTGTATTTTACTATGAAGACCCATTTGCACCCAACAATTCTCTTTGTTCTCTGCAAATCACACTTTTCCCACGTATCATTCTTTTTCAAAGCACTGATTTCTTCTTCCATAGCCTTTCTCCAATGATCTGTAGCGAGAGCTTCTTCAACTGTTTCTAGAAGTTTAGTGTTGTATAGTGTGGTATTGAAAGCCATAGCACTGTGAGGCAGGTTCCCTTCACTTGCTTCTTTAACTGGATATCTGGATCTTTTCGCCTCAAAAACTGGATCATACCTCCTCGGAGGAACACCTCGTGTTGATCTAGGTGGCAACACATAAGCCTGTTGTTCCCTGTTTTCCTGAGATATTTCTTCCCTGTTCTCCTGAGATATTTCCTCAACCCCTGAAACTTCATCAACCTCATCCACAATATCATCCACAATATCAAGACTGTTATCCAAACTACTAACCTGATGATCAGACAGAATCAGCAATGGTGATGAGGATTGAGGCTGAACACCTTGGATAGGAGGTGCTTTGGTGGCATCACCTACTTGTTCTTTTGGGTCAGACTCAGTTTCAGTTTGGAATGGACTAATGAGCCATCTGAGATCGTCATCTGCCTTCTCCCCCTGACATCGAGGATGGTGATAGTAGAAAGTACCCTCGAGGAAGTCACAATCCATAGTAGTATGTACCTGTCTAGTCGCCGGGTCATAACACCGATATCTCTTTTGATTCCTCCCATAACCCACAAAGACACATTTCCCAGCCCGTGGTTCAAACTTATTACGCACCCGTCGATGACGGTGAACGAATACTGTGGACCCAAAAATACGGGGTGGTAAGGAGTGAGAGAAAGGTAATGGGTGAAAGGACTGAAAGGTAGCAATCGGTGTATTATAGTTCAGGCTCTTTGTGGGTAGTCGATTGGTGAGATAGTTAGCGGTGACAATAGCTTCGGGCCAAAGATAAGTAGGCACACATGAATCTAACATAAGAGCCCGGGTCATCTCAAGGAGGGTTCGGTTTTTTCCGTTCAGCTACTCCATTTTGCTGTGGTGTGTCAGGGCATGAGGTTTGGTGAATCAGACCTTTGGTATTGAAAAAGTTACGCATATTAGAGTTAACAAATTCTTTACCATTATCAGATCTTAAAATACGGGTTTGGGCTTGGAATTGGGTACACACCATGTTGTAAAACTCAACAAACACTTCGTACACTTCAGATTTATGTTTAAGAAAATATATCCAACTCATGCGTGTACAATCATCAATAAACACAACATAATACACATAACCACGAATACCAACAACTGGAGCAGGGCCCCAAACATCAGAATGAATAATCATAAAAGGAACATCAGCTTTATTTAAACTACTATGATAGGAATGTTTGTGACTCTTTGCCAAAATACATGTTTCACACTTAAAACTGGACTTATTTTTATTTAAAGTAGGGAAAAGTTTCTCCAAATACCCAATAGATGGATGCCCTAATCGTCGATGCCATGTACATAACTTTTCCGAATCTGACCCGTGAACAAGAGTAGCTTTGCCTTTTTGAATTTACTCTTCAAGGTAGTACAGCCCGTCTTTCTCAATACCACGCCCAATGATCTTTCCTGTCTGAGCATCCTGCACAATACAACAATCAGGTTTCATTAGAACAGTGCAATTGAGATCCCTCGTAAGTTGGCTAACGGATAATAATTTATGATAAAGGTCGGGGACGAACAGACAATTTTGTAAGGTGAGATTATTTGTGAATGCGATAGTCCCAGTCCCTTTTACTACAATCCCTTCCCCATTTGCGGTTTTAATTAAATTTTTTATCGGTTTATCACACGTAAAAAAAATCAGTGGGATCGTATGACATTGTATCCGTAGCCCCGCAATCAAAGATCCAACCTCCCCCATAAACAGATAAGGCATGCGCTTTGAAATTAAAAGAAGAAGAAAAATTTGTGGGACCTCCTCCTTTATTAAAAGAAGACCGGCCCACCAGGTTAGATTTTCCAAACTCCTTTTCAGCTCTTTTGTGCCACTAGAAGACAAAAACGTGGGACCCCCTCCTTTATTATAAAGAGGCCGGCCCACCAAGGATTCTCCAAACCGTATTTTCATTTCCTTTGAGCCGTTATGAGGAGAGAGAGAGAGAGACTCTCTCTTTCTCACTTCTATACCTGTGGTACTATTGAGAGCAACCCCTTCATCTTCTTCCCTTGTCTCAGCCATGGCTGCCTTGCCGGATTTTTCGGTGTACCTCCTGCCCTTTTTCTTAGCGTCCGGCCACCAGTCAGGGTAGCCCACTAACTTGAAGCATTCTTCTTTGGTGTGTCGTACACCACCACAGTGGGTGCACTTGAGGTGGCTCCTATCGTCATCCCGCCGGTAAGGTTTACTCTTGACGGCAAATCCTCCTCCTACCTCATTTATGTGTTCTGGATCGGAGGTTGGTTTCATTATACCCCGTCTTTTTGCTTCTCTCCTTATACGGGCATAAGCTTCTTTCACTGATGGAAGAGGATCTTGCATGAGGAGATCTCTCTTATCTTTGTCGAATGATTCCTCTACTCCTGCTAAGAACTGGTACAATCGGTTCTCTTGAATTATCCGATTATACGTGGTGATATCTGTGGGATCCTTCATTGGGTTAGGTTGTCTTCTATCAATCTCCTTCCATAGGGCAATAAGTTTGCTGTAATAATTTTCTATGGATTCACTGCCTTGTTGGATTTTGTTTGTTTTGACAGTTAGATCAAAAATTTGTAAACCGTCTCTTCCACTGCTATACAGGGTTTCGATTCCTTCCCATAACGTCTTGGCTGTTGGAAAATCGAGAAACCGATTTACCAGATCGCCATCTATGTTCTCGAGCATCCACGAAATCAATCGTGCCGGGTCCACTGGTTGTACTCTGGGTCCTCCTTGGTTAGTGGCTCGGCAATGATGTGGTTGAGCCGACCACGACTTTTGAGGGCCAGGTGCATCAACCTGGACCATGTTGTATAATTCTGGTGATTTAGTTTTTCTGACAGGGACACGGATTGTGGGTTCGTTCCTGTTTCAGTGGGCAACTTATTGGTGTTTAACTGTGAAAACAGTTGCAAAAGTTGGCCCATTGTTACAGGAGAATCTGGGTTTATGACGGTTTGGGGTTCAGACTCCATCTTAGTTTTTTCGGCTTATCAGGTATGTGTTTGGTAGATGATGAAACAGCAAAAACGATTCAAAATCGTTGCTGCTCTGATACCATGATAATTAGAATAGACAAGTTTTGGTTTAATATTCTGATATCTTTTATTTTAATTTGCTTATATCTTTTGAAATTTAATTATTTATATTTAATGTTAATTAAATAAGAATAATATCCAAAATTTTTACACTATTAAACAACATAAATAATATTTTTCACATATAAACTTCAATTTTTCTATCTTAATACATCACCGTACCATTTGCTCTCAATGTCATTTAAATAAGGATAATATAGTTCATGGTAATAGCTTGAGATTTTTTTTTTTTTCCAAATCCTGATATTACTTAGCTTATTTTCTAATATTTCCTTAAATATATTTAGTTAATACTACCTCCTATTCAGCCTAAATGTCCCATTTAGTTTTTTGGCACTATCACTACAAAAAATGTTGCCTCTAAAAATACATTTAGGCACGCTTATATGTGAGGCTGATGCATTTAGCCACGCTTAATTAAGCGTGCTTCCAGCTTGTGTGTAAGCGTGGCTAAATGCACCTGTTTGCCACGCTTATAAGCGTGGCTAATATTACCTTTTGCCACGGTTATAAGTAATGCAATATTTCCTCGATTAATAAGTGTGGCTAAACATTTCAGTACTCTATATTAGTTCTTGTTTTCTACACAAAATAAGCGTGGCTAAACTTGTTATATTATATTATATTATTCTATTATATTATATTTATTATTATTATTATTATTATTATTATTATTATTATTATTATTATTATTATTATTATTATTATTATTATTATTATTATTGTTATTATTATTTATTTATTTATTTTTGGCAAATAAAAACTTTTTCATTCACCAGAAAAAACCAAATATACATCAAGGCGTGGAAACTCGTCCTTTCTTATTTGCATACAAGGAAAGAGAGGCCTAAGACAGCTGAACACAATAGTCAGCTATAAAAAAACCAAAGCTATACAAAGAAGCTATAAGCTTTACAAACCAAAAATAGCATTAAAGCATCAAAGGTAAAAAAGTATAGCAACAAAAAGAAGGAAGACAGAGCAACCAACAATCAACAACTCTAAGCAAGCAAGCAACACCAAGATGAAGAGCATCAAGTAGCTTCCAAGCTCTGACAGCAACAATTTCAGCTACCAAACAAGATACCTCAAGACAACAGCCATCATTTGAGGGCCAGCAACGATCAAAGAGCCCAGCAACAAGCAAGTAGCAACAGCCTAAGCTCAGTAGCAGCAGGAAGAGAACAGCAGCAGGTTTTAGCATCAGCAACAGCCTAATTAGCTCAGTTGTATTTGGGTTGACAGTCAAAATACATATGCTTTGTAATGTTCTCTTTAGTATCATCTCATATTCCCTCTCCAATTTACCTATCAAATAGAAAATTGTTAAGAGCCATTCAAAGAAAAAACAAAAAAGTGAAAAAATGCTAGAAGACAAAACTCTAGAATTATGGGTAACTAATAATTTGATTGATTAGATATGCGTCTTAATAGGTGTCACTAAGAAGGAATGATCAACAAAAATTAGCTTCAAATTATGTTAAGCATATTATTATATCCTCATACACTCAGGAATTCAAGTTAGTTGTTTAAATGCCTATTCTATCCTAAATAATGACACACAAAAAATCAAGTTCCATGCCTCTAGTATTTATAAAAACATTGCCATCTAAATAGATGCATATGTATAAATTCCTTGGCCTCTGAGACATTACACCAGTAGTCAAATTTGATAACACTTTTTAAGCACAAATGGTAGAAACTAGAAAACTATAACAAATATAGCCATAAATATCATTTTAAATGAGCCATAAATATCATTTTAAATGTGTAAGCATGTCTTATAAGTATGCGGAAAATACACCAAAAGAAGTTCATCATAATGTTCAAGGATAATAATTACTCGAGAATATGCAGTACACTATGAACCTAATCATACCGATTTGCCCTGTTTTAGGCTTCCAAATTACTTCAATTGAAGCTTTTTCTGGATTTTCATTCTTCTTAGTCCCAGCTTTTGGTCCATAAACTGCAGCTAACACTTTTGTATCACCTATACAACAAATATATACAATCAAACAACTTTATAGTTTGTATCATATTTGATCCATAACTAGATGATCAATACGCTGCAATGTTCAAAAAGTAATCAATTATCAATTACAAATGCCAATCCAATCACTAAGCAAGACAACTCATGTCACCCTCGAAACAAATGTAATATCTAAACTTGTTGAATTAACCTTCTTCATGTCATTAACCTCTAAAGAGTTGGATGTTTTGGCAGCAAATTCAAGCAATATAGAAGTACATTGCAAGAAGCAAACATCCAAAAGCAAAAATAAGAAATACAGATCATATAAAAAAAGTACAAAATCTATTTCACATTATTATAGTGCATGAAAAAGTAAATTAATCAAGAACGCAGCAATAATAAAAAGGATTAAATAACACAAACAGGCAAGAGGCTTTAACAGATAACAACAACACACATAACCAACTCAATATGCGCAAAACAACCAACAACAGCTGACAAATCGAGGCTTCAAACAGAGCAGCTCGACAGAGCTTATTACAAACATACAACATGAATACTCAAAATCAAAACAGAAGAGTAGCAATCCCACAACTATGCATTGTTTTGATGTACTTGATGTACAACTAGCTGAGATTCTGATGGGATGAGTTAAATATAAGAACCTTATATTTGAAACAGAAGAACACTCAAATAAACTTAGCTAGAGAATAAGAAAGAAAGAGAGTTTATAAATCAACAATGGGATTCTGATTTGAGGTGTAGTTTGCAATGCGGGTATTTATAGAGTCCCAAAGCTAACATAACTTCCAACAAACAAGCACAGTAGATAAAGGGGTTAGTGGTAATTACTCATACTATAATGAGAGCTTGAACAGTAGTAGTACGGTAGTACCTATAATTATCACTATGAATGTTAGATTTGCATTTCTAATTTAACCCACTAAGTAAATATACAAAAAGGAAAAAGCACCTAAATGTGGTCACATTGGCTAATTAAAGGACCCCAAATTAATTATGATGTTCATGAACAAATCTACAGGAGAGTAATAGCATCAAGATATGGTGTTCAGCAACAACGTACAGGATATGAAAGATTTCAAGTAAAAAATTTCAAGTAGCCTTCAAGATGATTCAATTATCATAACTAAGAATCAAGTAATAGCATCAAGATAGAGATTAGCAAACACTACCTAATTTCAAAATTGTATAATACAAATATAAGATTATGCAAAAACAAGTAAAAAAAACTTAATAAATCCATAAATTTGATTCAATTCGAAATTAAAGAACCAAATTCTGAAATTTAAGACAAAAAGAAAAAAGGAAAACTTACTTAAAAGAGATAAAAGACAATGACAATCTTGGAACACTGATGAAGACCACGATGAAGAGCAAGGAGAAGTTTAGGGTAAATTTTCTGAAATTGGATTGATTTTTTCAAATTTCAGTCGATATAGGGTAGTATTAGTCGAAAGAGAAGGCGAAGGGCCAAAGTAGTGTAGCTCGGGTCTGATTATAATTTGGAATGAATTTAATTTTTTTTTAATTTGATAGTGTTCGTCACGCTTAATAAGCGTGCCTGATATTAAAAGTTGTTAGTCACGCTTATCAGCGTTGCTATGGTTCCCACGCTTAATAAGCGTGCCTAACTAAAATAAGACAATTACACTTAATTAAGTGAGGCTAATTAAGTGTAGGTATAGACAACTTTTTTAGTAGTGTATTCACTCATCACTCTTAATTTGTATTTTACTCTTAATCTATAAATTAAAACATAGTCATGTGGGATCTTATTTGATTCGTCTCAATACAAGGATTATTAATATCAAACTTTTATAATTTTTAATTAAGAATAATTTGAGATATTAAGGGTTAAAATGTTACCTCGGCAAGTGTGAAAAAACTAAATGGGACATTTAGGCTGAATAGGAGGGAGTATTTTTTTATATTGTTTCTTTAAATACGTTTTTTTAAATACCATAAAATTTAAATTAATAAATAAAAAATTTAAAATCCGGTCCAAACGGTTTCAGTCCGGTCCGGGTTTGGACCGGTGTTACTATCAGGATTTAGATTATAAAATTTAAATTAATAAATAAAAATAAGCTAAGTAATATCAGGATTTAAAAATAAAAAATCTCAAGCTTATTTCCCTGAACTAGGGGTGTTCAAAACCGAGTACTGGGTCGACCCGGATCTGGAAATCCGGGTACCCGCTTTTTCGGGTACCTAAAATTACGATCCGGTTCTGACCCGGTTTATACCGTGTACCCGGAATCTTGTTACCCGGTGGAAACCGGGTCGGAAACCGGATACCCGGTTTTATTAGAACGTATTTTTATTTTTTTATTTTTTTGTTGTTTTGTCGTTCAACCATACGTTTGTTTATCTCTATTTTCACTTAAAATATTTTTTTATATAAAATTCATACAAACTCCCTATAAATCTTGAACTTAATTAGTCATTAAAGATTAATTAAGAAAATGAAAGAATAATATTATTGTTTATAGGCTTAAGTAAGAACAATTATAAAATTCAAATACTAACTCTTAAAAAATATTTAATCCGAGGTTTTAAAACCGGTTTCCAGACACAGATTATCCGATTTATGAAAACCGGGTAAATTATCCGATTTTAAAAATCGGGTACCAGATAATTCGGGTTGAAATTTCTGGATCGGGTTATTATGAACACCTCTAGTCCTAGTCATATAGCTGTATATTTTAAATAAGATTTTGTCCGTTTGTTTTTTTCTAAGAATGTTATTTCTTGAATCTTGGATTAAAGTCTTCCATTATATAAGAGCCTTAGCACTTGTCATTTCATTTAATAACAAAAAGTGAAGTATTCATTTCAAAAATATTACATCTTTTTGGTTTCTCTTCTAAAATAATACCAAAAAAAAAATATTCATTTCAAAATATTCATTTCAATTTCATTCACATTCTTTCTTGTGTCTCATCCCGCAAAAAAAAAAAAAAAATCATGACTAATATTACTTTGATGTTGTTTGCTGTTCTGTTGTTGTGGGTCACATATTCGATCACCGTGTTTATCTTGAAGCAGAATGTTGAATCTCCGAATGTATCATCAGATGTGAAGGATAGGGCAACCAAAACATGGGAATTCCTTTCTTGGACGTTCTTGAAAATGTGTGTATACTCCATTATCTTCAAATATTTTCATCCTCATATTGAATTCCGTCTGGTAAGAAACTTGTTACTACTGATGTTGCTGCGGGTCGTTGTTTTTGACACTCTTTTGATCATTCGAGCCAACCAACACGTCGATCAACATCAACTTTAGATGCTGCTTCTTTATTCTTTTCTTGTTCATCTATCTTCTTTTTCTTTCATCATATTCATACTTTGCTTTCGTTTATAAATACAACGTAATTGCTTTAGTTGTTACAAATAAAAATTCTTAATTCCCATGAGTTTTTTTTAATTGTACCGACACCAATTTTTACATCATTTATATTTCATAGAAACTTGGACGAGACAATCTCATTATGAGACTATCAATTTGGACCGATCAAATTCGCGCACGTAACAACATTTAAGATCAAAATAGTAAAATGCACAGAAAATATGAAAAAAATGCCCAGATTGTTTCACGCGCGAATTAGGCCTACGTAGATTAACAATATCATTATGATCGAGGTCGTCTCATCCAAGACTAGATGTTTATATTTTTTATAGTATTTTGCATATTGCGGTTATATTAAAAAAGAAAAGCAGTTTATCTTGTATGAGACCGCCTCATTGTGAGACGATCTGAAAAACATGAAGCCCATACATTAAAAGTTTCTATTATTAGACTATTTAATGAAAAATATAATTGTGTATAATTTAAATATAAACAGATAAACACATTGCAATCTACAAATTAAATGGCGTTAAACTATTAATTAGTAATGTAGAATTATGATCATTACAAAAACTAATTATTATTATTTATTATTATTTTTATTATTTTTATTATTATTATTATTATTATTATTATTGTTGTTGTTGTTGTTGTTGTTGTTGTTGTTGTTGTTGTTGTTGTTGTTGTTGTTGTTGTTGTTAGAATTATTTTAATAATAATAATAAGATAAAACGTTAGTTATGATCACCGCCAGTAAACTATAGAAAAACTAATAACTACCTCCATGTTATATTAATACAGTGTTGCTTTTCGTTTTTGTCGCAACTTGTCTCATATGAGACTATTTCACCATGAGACGGATCCATATAATTAGTTTAATTCTCCAATTAATCATTTTAAAATTGTTACTGATAACTTTAAAAGACATTCATGTACATGAACCAGCCTAATGAAGATAGTCTCATCATGAGACCGTCTTATTTAAGAATTTTTGTTGTTGTTGATATTTTGTCTTTGACATTCAAGTTTAATAATTTTAACCTGAATATGGTACATCGAAAACCTAGTATGAAATCAGTGACAAAAGATTATTTAAAAATTTGCATTCATATATATTTTAATGAGTGTACATTTTCTAAATACATATAGATCTAAACATTTCAATTTATTAGTGGTCGATTTTATAATTTGATAATATAAAAATCAAAATATGAACAAAAAATTAGAATATAATAATTTTGAAAGCACTAAATAAAGACCATTAAATTGGGGACATATTCAAAAAATTAAAAAAAAAGAGCCTAATACATATGCATCTTCAGAATTGTTTAATTGCATCGAAACCAACTTTTACATCATTTATATTTCACAAAAACTTAGACGTGACGGCTTCATTATGAGATCGTTCATTTTAAGCGTTTAAAATATGATTAGAATAAATTTGTGTCCTCTCCCTACAGGAGAGTTGTTCTACCCATTCATTGGGTTGATTCTACCCATATACTGGATTTTGATTTCTGTCTTCTTGAGACTTTGGAGTTATGAAGTTTGGTTTGTAATTGATTTGTGGGTAGAGATTAATGCGATAATACAACAGACACCAAAATTACAATAACCATCAACTACATCAAATTCAAATCTATCTAAAGACTACAACAGACCGAAAGACCCCCTCGTAGAAGGCTGTATCAAACAGCGATGTGGAAGAGGATGCTCAGAATTGTCAGATCTCAAATACAACGATTGTAGTTTTGTTAATTTTGAATTGTCTTTGGTTAAAGTTGTTATGTACTTGCTAATTTTTATCTCTGATGTTGATGTCGTATGACTCTTTATTAATGAATTAGGTATTATTTGAAAAAAACTAAGAGAATCCATTAATTTTTTATGATATGTATTTAGAGATATTATTACTTAAAACTTGCTAAAAATACGTGTAAAAGGTATAGTGGTCAAACAAAAAGGAACGGATAGAGTAATAAGATTAGATTTAATTAAAATACGTACAAAAGGTAAAGTGGTCAAATAAAAAGAAATTGTCCAAGCATATTTTAAGCAATTAGCAAGAAATTACAAAATTCTAACAAATAGTCGTAACATAAATCAACAATTATATCCAAATAAATTAAAAACACAAGAAAACGGGACAATTATCCAAAGAATCACGAAATGATCATTTATAGAAAGTTATATATTGGAAATTTACAAGAAACAAATTGAAGGGTCAGCATTTAATGTTGATGTCTAAGGAGGCTGTTGTACCTTCGACATTCAACAACAATTATTATCATCGCCGGGTAAATACTGATTTTCAAGAAAACACCTGAAGTATTGTCCGGGGAAGAAGTTTCCATTGTCGAGTATATACGTTTTTCTTGGGAGAAAGAAACGTTTTGTTCTAACGACGATTGACAATCTAGTTTGTTAGATTGGGTGAAAGAATTTGATGGGATTAATACGGCCATAGTAGAAAAAAATGTGAGGAATTACAAAGAAAAAAAGAAGCAGTAATAGAAGGAAGCTATGATTAAGTTTCAGAGGTTTTCTTTTGGGATTTTACGAACAGAAAGAAAGTGAGAGTGGGAACCAAATTGATTTAACTATATTATTAACTATAACAATAAAATTAAGCGCAATTTGTATTGATGATAGTTTTTGTATCATTTACTTAACTCTTTTATTGAACCAAGTAACACAAATTTTTATTTATGGCCGTATTTATAAAAGACGCGTTTTAAATGGGCGGACCATCAAAACTTAAAAACAATTTTTAAAAAAACGAGCATTGTGTTACCCTATTTGAAGTTGGTACGTGTTATAACTGTTAAAGTTAGTATTAAGTTTTTTTCTTTTTTTTCAAATGTTGGGTTGGGTCTGAAAGAGACGTCTCTTATAAAAACAATTTTCTCAGGAGAATATCTATATATTTTTAAAAGATATAAATATAAAAGCCTACGTTTATCATTGATCAAAGGATTTAGTCTCATATGCTATTATAATTTGCTTGTATAAAGCCTCGACTGATACAATTTTGGACAAGTAGCAGTCGAGGGTTCTAAGCTACACCAACTATTCAAAATTAAAGACAAAGCTCAATGAAACTCACCAACTACAAACTACACAAAAGCTCTCAATTATAAATTAAGTCTTTCAAGCATTCAAAAAAATCTTTCATAGAAAAATACCACTACAAAAAAATGACAATTTACCGACTAAAAAACCACCGACTAATCCCAACAGTCGGAAATTTCCGACTGTTTTTCCGACTGACGATCGTTAGTCGGAATTTTAAATTTAAAAAGAAGAAAAAAATTTACCATTAATTATTTTCCGTCTAAACTCCGACAAAATTTTAGTCGGAAAATTGACCGACCATTTTCCGGCTAAAATTCGTTCGGAATTTAGTCGGTGTTGAGTCTAGCCCGAAATCTCAATGTGATGGAGGTGAGTTTGATCACATCGTAGCCTATGCGTTGTCTTGCACATTTGAGGATGATAATGTGTGTGCAAAGGGATGTGATAGCTTGGTTTAACGCCATTTATAATAATAATAATAATAGAAACCTTTATAATAATAATAATAAATAATAATTAGTTTTTGTAATGATCATAATTCTACATTACTAATTAATAGTTTAACGCCATTTAATAGTTTCATAATGAGATCGTCTCGTCCAAGTTTCTATGAAATATAAATGATGTAAAAATTGGTGTCGGTACAATTAAAAAATAAAACTCATTGGAATTAAGAATTTTTATTTGTAACAACTAAAGCAATTACATTGTATTTATAAACGAAAGCAAAGTATGAATATGATGAAAGAATAAGAACATAGATGAACAAGAAAAGAATGAAGAAGCAGCATCTAAAGTTGATGTTGATCGACGTGTTGGTTGGCTCGAATGATCAAAAGAGTGTCAAAAACAACGACCCGCAGCAACATCAGTAGTAACAAGTTTCTTACCAGACGGAATTCAATATGAGGATGAAAATATTTGAAGATAATGGAGTATACACACATTTTCAAGAACGTCCAAGAAAGGAATTCCCATGTTTTGGTTGCCCTATCCTTCACATCTGATGATACATTCGGAGATTCAACATTCTGCTTCAAGATAAACACGGTGATCGAATATGTGACCCACAACAACAGAATAGCAAAGAACATGAAAGTAATATTAGTCATGATTATTATTTTTTTTTTTTTGCGGGATGAGACACAAGAAAGAATGTGAATGAAACTGAAATGAATACTTTTGAAATGAATATTTTTTTTTGGTTATTATTTTAGAAGAGAAACCAAAAAGATGTAATATTTTTGAAATGAATACTTCACTTTTTGTTATTAAATGAAATGACAAGTGGTAAGCATCTTATATAATGGAAGACTTTAATCCAAGATTCAAGAAATAAGATTGTTAGAAAAAAACAAACGGACAAAATCTTATTTACAATATACAGCTATATAACTAGGACTAGAGGTGTTCATAATAACTCGATCCGGAAATTCCGACCCGAATTATCTCGTACCCGGTTTCTAAAATCGGATTAATTTACCCGGTTTTCACAAATCGGATAATCCGGGTTGTGTAACTGGTTTTAAAACCGTATACCGAATCCGAATCCGGGTCATGACTTTTTGAAAACCTGGTATCCGGTTTTCTGTATTTTTTTTTTACTTTTTTCGTAAATAAAATGATCATGATATATCTTAAGCTAACCTTGGATTGAATATTTTTTAAGAGTTAATATTTGAATTTTATAATTGTTCTTACTTAAGCCTATGAACAATAATATTATTCTTTCATTTTCTTAATTAATCTTTAATGACTAATTAAGTTAAAGATTTTTAGGGACTTTGTATGAAATTTATATAAAAAAATATTTTAAGGGAAAATAGAGATAAACAAACGTATGGTTGAACGACAAAACGACAAAAAAATAAAAAATAAAAAAATATTCTAATAAAATCGGGTCAGAACTGGATCGCAATTTTAGGTACCCAAAAAAGCGGGTACTCGAATTTCTGGATCCGGGTCGACCCGGTACTCGGTTTTGAACACCCCTATATCAAGGTAATAGGCTTGAGATTTTTTATTTCTAAATCCTGATATTACTTGGCTAATTTTCTAATATCCTTATGAACATCGGTCCAAACCCGGACCGGACCGAAACCGTTTGGACCGGATTTTAAAATTTTTAAGGCCTGGAGACCAGATCGGTTATATTCGGCCCGGTTCCGGTCTAACGCTGAAAACTACCGGTCCGGTCCGGGTTTAGACCGGTTGGACCGGCTAACACTCAACAAAAATTTTCCCTCTAAAATTCTATGACGATGTCATCACTAATAATTATACTATTGACTTTACTAATTTGTGACTATAATTATAATATTATCCTTATTAATTCATTTTTTACTTTTTAGATTATTATTTTTATTTTGCGGGATGAGACGACACAAGAAAGAATGTGAATATTCAATTCAATAAGGGTGAAATTGAAATGAATACTTTTGAAATGAATATTTTTTTTTGGTTATTAGTTTAGAAGAGAAACCAAAAAGATGTAATACTTTTGAAATGAATGCTTCACTTTTTCTTATTAAATGAAATGACAAGTGGTAAGAAGGCTCTTATATAATGGAAGCCTTTAATCCAAGATTCAAGAAACAAGATTGTTAGAAAAAACAAACCGACAAAATCTTATTTAAAATATACAGCTATATGACTAGGACTAGAGGTGTTCATAATAACCCTTTTTGGAAATTCCGACCCGAATTATCTGGTACCCGGTTTCTAAAATCGGATAATTTACCCGGCTTTCACAAATCGGATAATCCGAGTCGGGTAACCGGTTTTAAAACCGGATACCGGATCCAAATCTGGGCATGACTTTTTGAAAACCTGGTATCCGGTATCCGATTTTCTTTATTTTTTATTTTTTTTTACTTTTTTCGTAAATAAAATGATCATGATATATCTATCATAATAACCCGATCCGGTAATTTCGACCCGAATTATTTGGTACCCGGTTTCTAAAATTGGATTATTTACCAGGTTTTCATAAATCGTGTCGAGTAACACCAGTGGAAAAAAGCTATTGGCTGCTGCTAATTGGCTGCGGTTTTAGTGTATACGCAGCCAATATCTAAAAATTTTTAAAAAAAATTGAATAGGCTGCGGTTTTCTTATATGACCGCAGCCAATAAGTAGAATTAAGTCATGGGTTGCGGTTCTATATTACGTCCGCAGCAAATAACCCATGCCTTGAAATCTTATAATAATTAATAAAACCCTAAGATATTAGAGTATGAGAGGCGGCGCCTCTTCATTTCCTTCCGCCATATATTATCTACGAAACCCTAAGAAATCTCAAATTCATATCCTAAAAAACCCAATCTCAAATTCATTCCTTATCTTCATTTTTCTCAAAAAAAAAACCCTTACATCAACAATCATTATGCCTCGAAATTCTTCTCAAAATTCTTCACAAGTAGCTCCTCCTTTCATTACAATTTCTCTGCTTCGAAATTATTCTTAAAATTCTTCTCAAAACCCTTATCTTCAAGATCTGGGTAATATCGGGTAATTTGAAGATCGGGTAATTTCAAGATCAAAGGCTGCTGCGGTTTGTTCTCATTTGCTTCAAAACCTTCATCAATGGCGCCCTTTAAGATTTCGAAGATTTTGGCGTCCTTGAAGATTTTGAAGAAACCTTGAAGATCTAGGTTCTTCGTTTCTTTTTTGTAAATTTGATGTAAATTTCGTTTTTTTGTAAGTTCTTCGTTTCTTTTTTGAAGATTGTAATTTATGGGTAAAGGTGTTTTTTTTAATGTTCTGAGTCGTTTTTTTTTTTTTTTTGTAAATTCTTCGTTTTTTGAGTTCTTTGTTTGTTCTTGGAAGATATGGAAGATCATCGTTTTTGTTTCTGGTTTGATAGTTTTGAGTTCTTCGAATTTTTTGATAGTTCTGGTTTGATAGTTCTGAGTTCTTCGTTTCGTTTTTTTTATTTTGTTTTTGGGTTTCTTAATTTCGTTTGGTTTTTTTTAATTTCGTTCTTGGAAGATATGGACGATCTGGTTTGATAGATCTGGAATTTGTGTTCAAGATATGGAAGATCTGGAATTTGTGTTCTGTATCTGGTTTGGCTTTTTTTAATTTCGTTCCTGCAAGATATGGAAGATCATCGTTTTAATTTCGATTTTTTAATTTCGTTTCTGAGTCGTTTGGTTTGATAGATCTGGGATTTTTTTTTATGTTTGATGTTCATCGTTTGCATGTTCATCGTTTTATGGGTTCATTTTCAGATTTTGAATTTTTTTTTGGAAAAATTGTTTCTAAAAGGCTAACCTTTTGCCTATCTGCAAATAAAGGGTTAACCTTTCATTTATTCAATAAAGAGACAACCTTTGTCTCATTTTTGCAACTAAAGAGTTACCAGGTTAATTAACCTGTTGCTGACCGGTTCCCACTTCCCACAAAACAGCCTATTCTTACCTCCAAACAGCACCATTCAATAAGAAGACAAAAACTTCATTTCACTAAAATCTTCATTCAATCCAGCAAAAACCGACCCATTACAAAGTTTCAAAAACCGACCCATTACAAAGTTTCAAAAACCGACCCATTACATAGTTTCAAAAACCGACAATGAAAACCAAATATTGTTCTTCTAGTACATAGTTTCAAAACAAAGCAATTCAACATCGAACCATTACATTACAACAAAATACTAAGGCAAATAAAGCAATTCAAACCGACCCATTACATTACAAAATTAGCTAACGGACGCTTGAGTTGGTTGAGTTGATGCTTGAGTTGGTTGAGTTGATGCTTGAGTGATTGAGCTTGTTCCCGCAACCTAAAAAATTCAAAATCGACCCATTACATTACAACAAAATACTACGACAAATAAAGCAATTCAAACCGACCCATTACATTACATTACAAGATAGTTCATTATGTAAACTAAGATGCTTACTTCGGATGTGGATGTCCTACCACCTCTGCCCCGTGCTTGTCCGGTTCTTCCCCCTCTGGACCCTACACCACTATGGATTGACCTTCCATTTCTACCTATTCGTGTTGGTTGAGCTCCTCTTTCTTGTACATTCTCCGAGATTGTTGTTGTAGAGGTTGATGCCTTGCTTGGTCTGCCCCGCTTGCGTGGAGGTTGTGGTGGTTCATCATTAGTTGGCATCCTATCCTTATTTGGGCATTTCCGTTTGTTGTGACCCTTCACTTTGCAAATGCCACAAGTCATTTCCATACCGTGCCTACTCAGTCTTCCTAACTTTTTTGGGCTTTCATGGGGATCTTTCCTCCTATTCAAGCGAGGTCTACCAGGCCCTATTTTAATAGGTGGAGGTGTGAGTGTAAGATCAGTTCTAGGCCAAAATCGAGGCCCTTCCATTGGTGGAATGGAATAAGCGTATGCCCGCAAATAGTTATCCTTTTTGTACAAAGGATCAATAAAATCTTCGGGAGTTTTACGAACATAAGAGATACAAGAAATAGCGTGTCGACATGGAATCCCTGTCAAATCCCACTTCCGACATGTGCAGGTCCTACTTTCTAAATTGACAGTCATCACATCACCCAAATAATGACTACACTGGAAGATCGTATCAGTTGAAGGAATAGCATCACAATTCTTAGCTTTCTCTTTCTCCTTTTCTAGTCTAGCTATAACTCTAGGACCGTAATCACCTTTCCACTTAACAACGTCACCTTTTTTAACATATAACCGTTCCATTACTTGTGTTCTAATGTCTTCCAACATGTGCATAATGTGCTTTGTTCGAGCAGTGATAATATATCCGTTAAATGTCTCTGCCATGTTATTTACAATGACATCAACTTTGGTTGTCGATGACATGTATGCCCTACAAAAACAAGCAGGGTTGTAGCTCTTGAAACCATCCACAGCTGCTGGTAATATTTTCTCCATCTCCACTAAAGCATCATCAAAATCAGCCATATTGTAAGCTTTAACTGCCTTCCAAAATAAAAGCTTCAACTCCTCACCCTTGAATGACTTGTGCCAATGAGCGTAGATGTGTCTGGCACAGTGTCTGTGTTCAGCTTTGGGGAGCACTTTAGCAACACCATTTAATATTGCCTACCATAAGATTTGTGTAAGTATTAATGACAGAATATAAAGCTTAATGTAAAAATAACTGACATAATACAACTAAAGATAGATAACTAACCTGGTGTTCATCTGATATAATAACCAAGTCAGTTCCATCACCTAAGTTGAGGAAACTCTGAAGATTCTGCAAAAACCATTCCCAACTTTCATTGTTTTCACCCTCTACAACGGCCCATGATATTGGGTACATTTGATCATTGTGATCTCTCCCAATGGCACTTAGTAGTTGACCACCTAAAAAAGTCTTCAGGAAGCACGCATCAATACAAATAACCTTCCTACATCCCTCTAACCATCCATGTTTCAATCCCTCGAAACACACATGCAGTCTTTGAAAAACATTAGCATCACCAACTCTAGTGGGATCAGTGACAAGCTTCACCAAGCTTTGTGGGTTCGTGTGTTTCATTGCCTCAATGTAACTACCAAGCTTGGTGTAGTGCTCTAGCATACTACCATGAAGCATTCGATGTGCATGATACTTCACTCTATAAGCAAAATCCTTATTAACAAGAACACCAAAGGCTTTCTTAATCGTAGCCATTATTTCTTTAGCTGGCCAATGTGGTCGAACCTTGAACACCTCTAAGAAATTGTCTGCGACCCACCTGGATTTCATTTGCCTGTTCTTTTGCATGTTTCTTGAACAATTATGCTCACCATCAACAGACTTAACAACATACACAGCTCTCCTTGAATCCCATCCACCATACAAATAAAATTGGCATCCTGAAACACATTTCACATTTACATATTGTTTTCTATTGTTATTACTAGAGGTTATTGTGATATTCCTTCCTTGTAATATCCCATACTTTGCCACGGCATTCTTAAAGCTTTGCCTAGAGGTGAACCTTTGCCCAACTTGCCATGTAAAGCTTTTAAAATCTGTATTGTCTCCAATTAAAGGCCCTCTATTCCTTAACTTGCTCGCATCACCATTTTCCTCTTCATCTGAACCTGGAGGTGTCTCAACATCATCTGAACTATCCCTAGAATCTGTTTGTTGATCACCATGGGTACCCTGAGCAGCCTCTCTTTGCACTCTCTCTATGGAATTGACAAGTTTAGAAATTTCCCCCTTGAACTTATGTCTAGCAGCTACAAACTCTTCATCACTGGATCCCTCTACATCTACTATCTCTTCCTCTAATTCGACATCGTCTAACTCATCCTCTAATTCGACATCGTCTAACTCTTCCTCTAATTCGACATCATCAAGGCCTACTTCATAATCCTCATCTTCTGAACTACTATTACCAGATGCAATCCCCTCTACGGATTTATCCCTCGTATCCAAATGAATTTCAGGCTCAAGAGGGTGGTCAACATTAGTGTTAGGAAACAATGCACCTTTGCTCCTAGGACTTCTCCTCAATGGTACATTAGTACTCCTTCTAGGGGTTAACTTTTTGGGTTGGGCCTTTGGAGTTGGATATTTATGAAGCACATAGACATTCACTGTCCTGAATTGCATTAGTGCACCATGTAACTCACGAACAACATTTTCCCCATCTATCTTCCTTAAACCATCTTTTAAAGTAGAACCTGGAAGCAAGTAAAACAGCCCTTGTATACCTCTATCTCCATCACACTTATCAGCTAAAGTCATCAAGTAATCCATGGACAAAGCATTTGGATCTACCTCCATTACTTTACCAAAACCTCCTACATAACTAATACTACCCCGAGCTTCCTTAAATTTACCCCCATACCAAATTTCAATGGACACCATTTCACTCATTATGTTCACAATTACACAAAATTCGTAAGTTCTAAGCAAATTTCTAAGCAATTAACACAATTCCACAATAACAATAGTAAAACCTAATTTCTAAGCAAATTTCAACAATTATCAACAATTAGATATCAATTACAGAAATTTAGGGTTTGAAACTTACTTAGATTGTGATGTTTAAGTGGAAGAAAACTTTGCCCTAAGTCTCCATTAATGTCGCCATTTTGGGGAAGAAGAACACCATTTTCGTGCTTTTAAGGAAGATTGAGGACATACATGGTGTTTTGTCGTGAGCAGAGAGAATGAGGAGAAGAATGGGGACCGAAAATGGCGAAAGGAAGCTGGGTTTCGTGAGTTAGGGAAGAAGAAGAAGGACCGAAAATTGGGGACAGAAGAAGGATTTTTCGTGAGTTAGGGAATGTCGTGGGTTTCTGATTTTTTTGAAGCAATTGGTAGTCGAAACCCATGTAACCGGTCACAAGTAAACCAGCTCTTTAGTTGCAAAAATGAGACAAAGGTTGTCTCTTTATTGAATAAATGAAAGGTTAACCCTTTATTTGCAGATAGGTAAAAGGTTAGCCTTTTAGAAACAATTTTTCCTTTTTTTTTTATTTTTTAAAATGACTAAAGGGTTGCGGTTCTTGTATATGTCCGCAGCCAATAGTTTTTTTTTTATTTTGAAAAATGACTAAAGGGCTGCAGTTTTAATGTCCGCAGCCAATAACGTTTTCTTATTTGCTGCTACTTCAAGGGCTGCGAGACAAAAACGCAGCCAATACCCCTAAAAAAACCGCAGCAATTGGCGATTTTTCCACTAGTGTAACCGGTTTTAAAACCTCGGAATGAATATTTTTTAAGAGTTAGTATTTGAATTTTATAATTGTTCTTACTTAAGCCTATGAACAATAATATTATTCTTTCATTTTCTTAATTAATTTAATGACTAATTAAGTTCAAGATTTATAGGGAGTTTGTATGAATTTTATATAAAAAAATATTTTAAGTGAAAATAGAGATAAACAAACGTATGGTTGAACGACAAAAAACAACAAAAATATAAAAAATAAAATTACATTCTAATAAAACCGGGTATCCGGTTTCCGACCGGGTTTCCACCGGGTAACCGGATTCCGGATACCCGGTTTAAACCGGGTTAGAACCGGATCGCAATTTTGGGTATCCGAAAAAGCGGGTACCCGAATTTCCAGATCCGGGTCGACCCATTTCGGTTTTGAACACCCCTAGTTCAGGGTAATAAGCTTGAGATTTTTTATTTCTAAATCCTAATATTACTTAGCTTATTTTCTAATATCCTTATAGTAACACCGGTCCAAATCCGGACCGGACCGAAACCGTTTGGACCGGATTTTAAAACTTTTATTATTTATTAATTTAAATTTTATGGTATTTTAAAGAAATAATATAAAAAAATATTAACTAAATATATTTAAAGAAATATTAAATTTTAATTTTTTAATATCTTTCAAGTATATACATATTAAATAGAGAAACTTTAGGAAAAAAATTTCCCAAAAGGCACAATGCAAGCACAAACATGTAGACATCCACATTGCAGTAGCCGTAATTTAATATATATTTCTTTAAATATAAGTGTTAACCGGTCCTATCCGGTCTGACCCTAAATTTTCCGGGTTTGGACCGAACCGGAACCCGGAATTTATAATTTTATAGGACCGGTGACCGGACATGATGCTTTCGTTCCGGTCCGGTTTCAACCGGTTCCAGTCTAATTTTGCACGCACCTACTTATACATGTTGTGTCCTAGTCATATAGCTATGTACAATTCAAAAAACTCACAGGAATTAAGAATTTTGTAGCAACTAATGCAAAGACAATCTATTTATAAACGACACAAAAGTATGAATTTAATGAAAGAATAAAGAACTTAGATAAGCAAGATTAGAATAAAGAAGTCAGCATCTAAACTTGATGTTTATTGAGCCGTTGGTAGGCTTGAATGATCAAAAGAAAGTCAAAAACAATTTGCAACATCATCATGACTAACACGTTTCTTACAAGACGGAATTCAACATAAGGATAATGAATTATCAAGAAGAACATCCAAGAAAAGAATTCCCATGCTTTGGTTGCCAAGAAAAGAATTATCAAGACGGAATCTGATAAATCCCGCGATTCAACAATCTACTCCGAGATAAACACGGTAGTCGAACATGTGAGCAACAACAATAGAACAGGAAACACGAGGGACGTAGAATTAGTCATGGTTATTGTTCTTTCTTTTTTAACGGGATGAGACACAAGAAAGAATGTGAATATTCAATTCAATAAGGGTGAAATTGAAATAATTTGGAGTTTTGGATGTGCAAAAAGATTAATTAGTTTAGAAAAGAAACCGATAGCATATGATATTATTAAAATCAATACTTCACTTTTTGTTATCAAATGACAAGTAGTAAGGCTCTTGTTGTGCGACAGCGGTAGTCAAGATCGAAAACAATAATGAAACAATAAAGATTTAAGCAAACAATAAGAAAAGACACAAGAAATTTAACGTGGTTCACTATCAATGTGATAGCTACGTCCACCGGCACCGAGATCGAACAATTTCACTATGAACCGCAAAGATTGTACAAGATGAATCAAACTCTCAATCACAAAGAATAATGGCTTTCTTGTGATCTCTCTAATTTTGTGAACTCTTTCTACTTCTCTTAACCCTAATAATTGGTGAGTATTTATATAAAACACCAAAATAAAAGAAATTAAGGCTCTAGTAAAACAAGTAACCGGCCAAAATGAAGTAATAACTTCCAATCAACGTGAAAGAAAACTGCTCCTATTTTCACGCAGCACCAAGCTGAGTCGGCTGTACCCAAGAAGACCCTCACCGCCGAGTCGGCTGAGGCTTCTGGATCAAACCCAATTTTGGCAGCCCTTACAGCCGAGTCGGCTGTCTTCCAAGCACCACGGACGCCGAGTCGGCGTTAGTCTCTGGAAATTTTGCTTCAAGAACAGCATATCACGCCGAGTCGTCTTCAACCTTAGCCACACCGACGCCGAGTTGGCGTTCACCACTGTTTCTCATCATCAACAATGGTGTTCGAGTCACCATTTTCCCAACAATCTCCACCTTGACGAGAACCCATAGTCAACAACTACCTCATCAAACCATAGTGAAATATCTCAAGCCAAAACCCGATGCAAAGCTTGTGCTAAAGCCTCACATCCCGATAAGTCTCTAACCAAGACCCATCACGATAAGTCTCCAACCAAGACCTATCAACATACTCGTTTCCAAGTATAACCACTCATAATGCTCCACACGCATCACAAGTACCTCATAATGCTCCACCTACATTACGAGTCCATGAGCAAGCTCCACCTAGAGACAAACACACCTCCTCCTGGAGCTCCTCATCACCGCCCCTAAGGACCTAAACTATATAAGCCAGCTAAGCAAAGAACCCCGTAGGACTGTCAGGATATCCTACCTTCTTCACCTCCACCTTCTTGTAAGAGCCCCCTGAATGAAACCTGACCACACTGTGCTTCTCACCAACATCAAGTACTTGATCAAATGCCACAAAATCAACGTACACCGAAGTAGAAAACAGGTCGATCACACAGAACCATCACTAAGGCCAGACAACACAAAGACCCCTTTGCAGCAGAAGTTAAAGTCATGTATTTAATCTTCACATATATCGAAGAACCCAAATACGACTCCCAACTTATCACGAAACCACCCAAAGCAAGATCAAAACCAAGTCTAGTGATACCAATCCAACTATCAACCAATAAACCAAAACACCCAACATCATTCTAGCACACAAGATCTACAACAGCTGACTCATATAAAACCATAGAGAGAACAACTCTCTACCTGCCAGTGTCCCACCCAGGTTGAGTCACAAACCTGCAAATGACACTAATGGCATGCGCAAAACAAATACACATCATAGCATATTTCAAACACCAAACCGGAACTCCAGACATGTAGACACGCTCACCCTCAAATTGAGGTGACATAAATGAGATGAGCAATACTACCAGTCTATCAACATAGGTCACATACTTCATGAAAACAAACATAATCACAACAGATGGATAACTATGTAGCTCCATGACAAACCTATAGTACCAATAACACGAAGACTCTAGAATCTTCCTCCCAATCAGTACCCAAAATAGTTCCCAAACTCTGTTCACACATACAGACATAGCAAGCCATTGCGCCAGCTCACTATACTCTAAACCATGCTCATAAGTTGGTAGGTCAAGTGACTCCACAAAATCGGCTACCAACCTTGTTATACCAACAAGATTCAATGCATAACCTACCATACTTATAGCAACAAAAACAATAATTCCAGAAATCAACCTATTAGATTTCGTAATAACACATATAGGCTTCTTACAAAAACTTTTAAGCTGATGGAATGTTCCCTGTAACGACTTCTTCACACTAACCACAGAGATAAAAATAGTTGAAGAAATCACAGATCGCGAGATACCTAAAACAGCATCAAAAAAACCAAACCGGGGTTGAACAAATATGGTTGAGGAATTAACCTCATACTCCACCTCAAATTCAGTACCACTATCACCATCAATAGAAGCTTCACAATGCCCAATAGCACAGTTGAGCCAAAACAAGACTTCCAACATGTGATAGTTCAAAATCCAACAACACCATATCACACACAAACTGTTCAAGTCGATTCCTGTGTGTAGACCCCGATTGAACAAACAAAACCAGTACCTCTTCCTAAGCCAAGCACTAGAGAGCATGCACCAGACTTTACTAGCCAAGACCCAATTTACTAGTTCTGTAACACCGTTCTGCAATGGTGTTATCCCATAGGTGTGATGCCTCAGAATACCTAAAACACAGAACATAACAAATACATAAAAACAATAGTCCCATTGTAGCCAACCAATCTTCTTTCTATACAAACTGTCATCACCAACCTGAGCTACAATCCCAAGCTTCAACCCGTGTTTAACCTCAAACACCTGGCGCTTGTCAACCTCAAGATAAGTATCCTTGACACATGTATGAAGATTCCCAGAGGACATAACCAGCTCCATACTCTCACCCATATGACTCTGTCTAATCTGACCAATCATCTTCCGGTGACATGTAGAAGCACTAGCAGCAGAACTAAGCAGCGTAACACCTTGAAAGACATACAAGGATTTCTCCTTAATACCCTTAAGGACCAATTTCAAACCCTTAAAGACACTCAAATCCCCATTACAGAATTTTCCACTAAACCCCAAATCATCCAAGGTCCCAAGTGAAATCAAATTCTTCCTCAATGCAGGAACATGCCTCACTTTAGTCAAAGTCAACCTTCTCCCATCAACCGTCCGTAGTCTCATAGAACCGATACCTATTACTTCACATGAAGCACCATTACCAACTGTAACTGACTCTCCAAAACAGGACTCATAAGTATCAAACCAATCTTGACGAGGACTCATATGGAACGAACAACCCGAATCAAGAACCCAAAAATCACACAATTCCCTAGACTCAACACAACCGACCAATGCTAAGTCTTCCTCAGAATCATAGTTCTTATTCTGTTTACTTTGAACTATAGCGGCCTGAGATTTATTCTTTAATTTAGGACACCTAGACTTAAAATGTCCTAGTTCTTTACAGTAATAACAGGTAATTCTCCTAGTGTTGCTAGACCCATCCATACTATCACAAGTACCTGTCTCAGCACCGTTATCACAGTTAAACCCCTTTTTCTTCCTAGAATTTTTCCCGGATTTAACAAATAACCCACTACTACTACCTTCGTTATCACCCGTCGCCTTTTGACGCAACTCCCTAGTGTGAAGTGCTGCCTTCACTTCTTCTAGGGTCAACGAGTCTTTGCCTACCACAAACGACTCAACAAAATTCTCAAAACTAGATGGCAGAAATACAAGCAAGATCAACGCAGCATCCTCATCATCTATCTTAACATCTAAATTACGCAAATCCAATAAAATAGAATTAAGATTTTCTAGATGATCCCGTAAGGGATTTCCTGACTGCATACGAAGGCCGAATAACCGCTGTTTCAGTAGCAGCTTGTTGGTCAGTGACTTGGTCATATACAATGATTCCAATTTCAGCCACAATTCTGCCGCCGTCCTCTGATCAGCAACCTCCGTGATGATATGATCATCCAAACTAAGCAAAATGGTAGAATGAGCCTTTTCCTCCATTACTGCTAATTGCCCGTCAGTTAGTCCGTCTTCTGACCCCGCAGTAGTACTCTTTGGAGCCAACGGACGCCAGATCTGCTGTTGTTTCAACAAAGCCTTCATCTTGATTTGCCATAGCCCGAAACTGTTTTTTCCCGTTAAACTTCTCAATTCTAATTGTAAAATCTCCCACCATTGTTTCACTCAAAAGACTCTTCCAAGGACTGAACCTGAGCTCTTGATGCCAATTGTTGTGCGACAGCGGAAGTCAAGATCGAAAACAATAATGAAACAATAAAGATTTAAGCAAACAATAAGAAAAGACACAAGAAATTTAACGTGGTTCACTATCAATGTGATAGCTACGTCCACCGGCACCGAGATCGAACAATTTCACTATGAACCGCAGAGATTGTACAAGATGAATCAAACTCTCAATCACAAAGAATAATGGCTTTCTTCTGATCTCTCTAATTTTGTGAACTCTTTCTACTTCTCTTAACCCTAATAATTGGTGAGTATTTATATAAAACACCAAAATAAAAGAAATTAAGGCTCTGGTAAAACAAGTAACCGGCCAAAATGAAGTAATAACTGCCAATCAACGTGAAAGAAAACTGCTCCTATTTTCACGCAGCACCAAGCCGAGTCGGCTGTACCCAAGAAGACCCTCACCGCCGAGTCGGCTGAGGCTTCTGGATCAAACCCAATTTTGGCAACCCTTACAGCCGAGTCGGCTGTCTTCCAAGCACCACGGACGCCGAGTCGGCGTTAGTCTCTGGAAATTTTGCTTCAAGAACAGCATATCACGCCGAGTCGTCTTCAACCTTAGCCACACCGACGCCGAGTCGACGTTCACCACTGTTTCTCATCATCAACAATGGTGTTCGAGTCACCATTTTCCCAACAGCTCTTATATAAAGGGACCCATAATAAAAGATTCAAGAAACAAGATTGTTATAAAAAACAAACGAAAAAATCTTATTTAAAATATATAGCTATATGAGTAGGACACAACATGTAAGTAGGGGTGTGCAAAATTAGACCGGAACCGGCCCGGACCGAAAGCATCAGGTCCAATCTCCGGCCCTTAAAAATTATGAATTCCGGGTTCCGGTCCAAACCCATAAAATTTAGGGTTAGACCGGATAGGACCAGTTAACACTTTTATTAAATTACGGCTACTGCAATGTGGATGTCTACATGTTTGTGCTTGCATTGTGCCTTTTGAGAAATTTTTTCCTAAAGTTTCTTTATCTATTATGTATATATTTAAAAGGAATTAAAAAATTAAAATTTAATATTTCTTTAAAATATATATTTAGTTAATCTTTTTTTATATTATTTCTTTAAATATTAGTTTAACTTTAAGTTAGCTAATATTGATTGTTTCTTTAAATTACCATAAAATTTAAATTAATAAATAAAATTTTGGGAAATTCCACGTGGTAACCCTGAGGTTTTGGGTTTTCCACGTGGTAACCAAAACTTGTAAAAAATCCTCATGGTAACCTTGAGGTTTACCAAATTGTTCCGACATGACCTTTTCACACATAAAACGTTAGCATAACGTTAGGAAACATTAATTTTGAAGCTTTAAGGCTATTGTATACTTATATATGCGACTAACAATTTTAAATGACATCAGTTTCAACCAATTTCCCCAAAATATAAACCCAAACCGTACAATCTTTGAATTTGGAGGAAAAAAGTATGATTTGAATGAAAAATGGTAGTTTTGAGGTTTAAATTTTGAGAAAAAGGTTCAAACTGATAATATTTGAAATGGTGAGTAGTATAAATATGCATACAACAGCCATATAGCTTCAAAATTAACATTTGTTAACGTTTTTATGTGCAAAAAGGTCATGATGGAACATTTACGTAAACCTCAGGGTTACCGCGTGGATTTTTTAAAAGTTTTGGTTACTACGTGGAAAACCCAAAACCTCAGGGTTACCACGTGGAATTTCCCTAAAATTTTTTAAATGATGAAGGATGGTAATTGGTAAGACAAAATTAGTTCATGATATACATTTTCATAGAATTTCAATATTCTAAAATTGAGTTAGCCGGTCCAATCGGTCTAAACCCGGACCGGACCGGTAGTTTTCAGGGTTGGATCGGAACCGGACCGGATGTAACCGGTTTAGCCTCCGGGTCTTAAAATTTTAAAATTCGTTCCAACCAGTTTCGGTCCGGTCCGGGTTTGAACCGATGTTCACAACTATGTATAAAGGATATTATAAAATAAGCTAAGTAATATCAGGATTTAGAAATAAAAAATCTCAAGCTATTACCCTGAACTATGATATTATTCTTATTTAAATGACATTGAGAGCAAATGGTACGGTGACGTATTAAGATAGAAAAATTGAAGTTTATATGTGAAAAATATTATTAATGTTGTTTAATAGTGTCAAAATTTTTGATATTATTCTTATTTAATTAACATTAAACATAAATAATTAAATTTCAAAAGATATAAAATTAATAGAATGTAAGCAAATTAAAATAAAAGATATTTTATATGGTCGCGAAATTTGTTTTTTGAAAACACGAGTGGTAGCTAATTTAAAATCTATGTCCACAGTGTAGTATCATACTTGTTAAGATATGTTTTCAGTAACATTAATAAGCAAAAAAACGTTATAGTAGCCATTCAGTACCCATTTTTTCAAGCTTTTGTAAAGATAAAGGTAAAAAAGTAATTTCCTGAAGATTTAATGAACTTCTGCAAAAGTTAGAACAATAAAGCTAGTAAGCTACGTCACTTTTTTTTTTTTTTTTTTTTTTGAAAATTTGGAAATATATATTAAGGATGAAAAGAAACACCACACTGTAACTTGGCATCCACAATCCGCCGGCATAAAAAAACCCCCGTAGGGAAAAAAGCCATTGGAAAGGGGAGACAAAGAAATAGGCCACCCTAAACAGCATAGGGGTGGGCTATGCATAACGATTACAACACCAGAAAAATTGTTCGATCACCTTATACACCATGTAATTTTAAAAACTAAAAATAAAACAAGATCGAACAACAGCAAAATACTCCACCATCGAGATGAAATCTTCACACCAAAAGGAAATACCCATGATAATCCGGCACCATTTCGCAGATCAATACCTCATAAACTCCAAAACGAGAAAAAACTCCAAAAATGCAGAAAAACGAAAGGACCCCCATACAATGTCCCACGTCACTCCAAAACACCAAGAGTTATAATGTTCACCAAGACCAGAAAAAAAACGGGAACCCCAATAAACAAAAGCTGGCAAAAGAAACGTCCGAAAATGTACACGCCACCACACTTTTGTATCCCAAAGCACACAACCCTAGACTGTCAGAAACCAAAACCCAAGACTCCACAAAACTCCAAAAGTGAAAAAGCAAGAATTCGTAACGACAAACAATGGCCCCAAGACTTCACCAAACTCCAAGAAAAATAAGCGACGCCATCACCAAGAAACCTCACAAAACGCCTCATCCCTGCTGCCTCCGTTCACTGTCGGACCCAAACAGGTAAGCCCGCCGACAAACTTATGAGAACCCAGAACCCAGAACACCAGCCGTCAAAAAACGGACACCAGCCACTCTGAAAGAACTAGCCTTATGCTCTTCGAAACCGCCATCTTTCAATCTCTGATTCACCAATATCGCCATCTTTGATTCACCACCATCGCGACCTCTGGTTCACCATCATCGCCACCTCTGATTCACCACCAGAATGAGCACAACAGCTCCAACCTAAAGCTCAGCTCTCAGAACCGAGAAACCACGGAACCCGCCCATCGAAGATCTGAAAAACCAGATCTGAAAAAAGAGACGCCAAGATCTTAACGCCAGTCTGAAACACACCATACGCGACTTACTTCGCGGGGGAACTGCACCGTCCCGGCCACCTTACCTTCCTTCTCACTGCCCCCAAAAAACCAGACCATCGAACATCTTGAGAATCCAAAAACACGACTTTGAACCCACCAAAAAACAACCACGCTTAAACCGCCAAAAAGAAACAGAGGGAAACCAAACAGAAGAAAGATAATAAAAAGTTCTATCAAACCACCGCAAAAAGAAAGAAATAACAAAAAAACTAAAAAGAAAATATGCCAGAAACAAAACGAAAAAAGAGAAAAAAGCAAAGACTTATCGAGAATAAAGAAAAGCAGACACAGATCTGAACAAAGAAACGCCGACCATGAAGCTTGAGGCCCTCTTAGGGGAAGGAAAACCAAAACCCTAAGAGAGCCTCTCTCTCTAACTTCTCTCTCTACATCTTTTTGAGGATTTATATTAGGTAGTACTTATAATAACTACATAAACATGTTGCTCTTATGTAAAAATTCTTTTAAAAAAACTGCCACTCGTCTTTCTTGAAAATACATTATTACCATATAGAATTTCCTTTTAAATAAAGAAGTAAACAAAATATAGATAAAATCCATGAAAACTTCATATTAAAAGCCTGTTAAAAAAGGGCAGCCATATGAAAATGTTTGATGTATTTTAAATGTCCTTTAGATTTCAATTTTTTTTCAAGTTCTCTTTTTTTATTAAATAGGTTGACTAAAGGCGTTTAATAACACTAATATTTATCAAGTTCTTTGTTGTTGTTGTTATTATATCCTCACTAGGATAGAAACCAATGCAATGCACGGATTTTTTATTACATTATTATTTTAATGAAATTTTCTATAGCAAACCATATTTCACATTTTTCCTAAAATTTAAAATTGTAATTATGATAGTTTAACAATGTAAATGACTGATTTTAATGATCAATTAATTAAATTTTATGTCATTTTAGTTTTAAATAACAATTGATAAAAAAAAAGGGGCTATTAAGTACTTCAAGTAATTTTCTAAACTGTTGTATAATTTTATACACAGTGCAATTTCAGTTTATGATTTTCTAAATAATGTAATTCCAATTATACTGAAATAAATGTTCTATAGTACTCCCTCTGAACCATTTTAGTTGTCCCATTTACTTATTTGGCAAAATTATATCAATTGTCCCATTATCTTTTTTGTCTATCTTTTTTTACTTAAATACCCCCACTTTTACTATTTTCATTACCCAAGTACCACCTTTACAATTAATTTAATCAATTAAAATACCCAACTACCCCCACTTTTACTACTCCCAATACCCAAGTACAACCTTTACAATTAATTTAACACAAAAACTTGGCCGAGACGGCCTCAATATGAGACGGACATTGGGCCAGCCCAATATTAGGCGTGTGGCCTGCACGCACGTGGGGTTCCCTCCAACTTTCCGTTTTTCCTTTTTTTTGGCATCTTTTAAACTTCCTGTTTTTGATTTGAGAAAACTGCCATTACAGTTTCATTTAAAATCAATTTACTTTCCTTCTTGCTTCTTCTTCCTCCATTTTCGTTCTTTCTCCATTTTCGTTCTTGCTGCATTTAGGTCTTCTTCCTCAAAATTTACTGGTAACGACTTGTTCTTTTTTTTTGTTAATGCATGTTTATTTTTGGATGTGATCGTCTTGTTTTAGTCATTTTTTATGTTCTTCTTCATCATTTTCGCGTTCGTTCTTGATTACTTCTCCTTTTTCATTTTTTTGTTTTTTTGATTTCGCACATTTGTTGATTTTGTTGTCTTTTTCCTCTGTTTTCCATGTTTTTGTAGTGTTTTTGTTTCTTATAAACAATGATGAAGCCCCGAGGTAAGAAACATGATGAGGAGTTGTCGTTGGCAGCCATTGCAAAGCAAAAAGGAGTATCAAAGAAGAGTGGTAAAATCTCAAAGAAGACGGATGAATCTTCAAAAAATGCTGTTGTGAAGGCTAAACAGTCTAGAAATAGAATGAAAGAACAAATTGCAGTAATTTCAACTCCAGAGGGACCATAAATTATACCTCCATAATTGTTAGGGCTAACATGAAATGTATATGTTATAGATCTGAAACTTAGGTCATTTATTTTTCCATAGAATTGATGTATGTGTGATGGATGTTTTATTTATGTATTCCATGTTGCCTTGTATAACTAGATGTAAATAAGATAAGTAAATAATTGATGCATATATGGTATTAATTGACAGTGATAAGTACTGAAAATGCATGTTGGTTTTTTATGTAGTTCATTGTGTTGTTTTGTATAATTTATATAGTTATCATCAAAATTGAAGGAGTTAAGTGAATGATTATACATGTTTTGTTTATGTATTTCATGTTGCCTTGTATAACTAGATGTAAATAAGATAAGTGTATAATTGATGTATGTATGGTATTAATTGAAAGTGATAAGTTTGGAATTGTATGTATTCCATGTTGCCTTGTATAACTAGATGTAATAAGATAAGTGAATAATTGATGCATGTATGGTATTAATTGAAAGTGATAAGTTTGGAATTGTATGTATTCCATGTTGCCTTGTATAACTAGATGTAATAAGATAAGTGAATAATTGATGCATGTATGGTATTACTTGACAGTGAGAAGTTTGGAATTGTATGTTAGTAGATTAGTCTTGTCCGATGTGAATAAGAATAGAGATGAACTGTTGAAGAATGTTGATACGTTCAACAAAGAAAAAGAAGTCAAGAGGCCACTGATCATGGCTGAAAGGCAGTTGAGAGTGGAGTATGCACAAAAGAAGAATGAGGAGGATGCACAAAAGAAGAGGGAGGAGTATGCAAAAAAGAAGGAGTATGCACAAAAGAAGGAGGAGGATGCACAAAAGAAGAAGGAGGAGGAAGCTTTGAAGGGTTTGCATGAGAAGAAAAAGAATGTTGATGAGGACAAGGGAACAAAGAGAACTAGCAGGAACAAGTTGGTTCCGGTGAAGAATATCACAAAGAAGAAATAGTAAACAATTTATAATTAGGTTACATAGAATGTTGAACAATTATATCTACTGAATCTTAGTTTGTTAGAAGAACATCACTGTTTTGATTTTTTGTTGTAAACACTGATGTTAATATATGACGGCTCGTGTTTGGTTTACTTGATGTAATGTAATGTTAACTTACTAAATTGCTATTTTAAAATACTCAATTGCCCTCTTAAAATACTCAATTGTCCTCTTAAAATACTCAATTGATATGTTATACAATCTATATTTGTTTAACTTAATGTAATGTTATAATGTTAACTTTTTAAATTGTTATGTTAAAATACTCAATTGTCCTCTTAAAATAATCAGTTCATATATTAAAGTACTCAATTTTCACCTTAAGATAGTCAATTGTCCTCTTAAAATAATCAGTTTTCATCTTAAAGTAATCGATTTTCATCTCTTGATAGTTAGTTCATTTCATCTTAAGATACTCAACTTATATATTAAAGTACTCAGTTGTCATCTTAAGATAGTCAGTTCATATATTAAAGTACTCATTTCTCTTCTTAAAGTATACACTTCCATATTGTAATGTTTAACTATAACATCTCTTACAAATTTTTATGTATGTAATTGATGCAAAAAAAAAAATGATGTACAAGTTGTATATGTGTTCACAAAAAATAGTATGGAATCAAATTATATGTTTGCTTCTTGTTTGTGTGGCAGGGTCCCTTTGAGCTGAACTATTAGATCCTTTCTTCTGAGATGTTTCGAAATGTCCTTTCAATCGTTTCTTTCTCCCTTTTGTGATCGTTCTTTGTGGATCTCTTACTTGTGTTAACTGTGTTGATTGTGAATTTTCTGCCCATCTTCAATTTCATTAGTATTCTTTTCAGTTATCTTGTTAACTTTATCAATTGTTGTCTTGTATAGTGTTTCTACTACCTTCCTTGCTTCTTCATTGCTTCAAAAGCATAACTGAGCATATTAGAAGCATAACTGAACATATTAGAAGCATAATTTGTAGAAACAGAACATCATGAAGTATGCTTTAAATATCACGCAATGGAGAACTGAACACTTTGATCATGAAAATGAAAGTGTTAAGATAGAAATTTAATTGAACCTGTATAAGTTATTCTAATGCAATTGAATATACATATATGAAAACATCAATGAAATCAAAACGTAATTGAACAATTGAACAATTGAGCAAGCAAATAGCATAATTGAACAATTGAAAAGCATAATTTAAACGTAATCAAAACTAAAAGTGCATAATATATGCATTAAATCATAATATATGCATTAAACGTAATTTAGATTGTAATTAAGATCTTCTGCGCATTGAGAACTGAGTGTTTTAATCAAAAAACTTCAATGTATAAAGGCACAATTAATCATACCCGTGTTACCTACATCGTCTTCATCATACATCTCCATCATTTCCATCTCAAATTCACCATTAACATCTTCATCAAGCATCAAATCTGAAAAATGTTAAGAATATAAATTTCACATATAGATCGTTCATCATTAAAACACAAGGTTTTGGTCAAATTCACCTTCAATTTGTTCAAGTTGTGTTCTCGATGCTTGTAACCTCATTTCAATGTCAAATTCATTCATTAAATCCTCCATTGAAGACATTCTTGAGTAGTTTCTTGAAACGAATGAAGAAATTTGCAAAGATTGTGATGAAATAGAGAGAAATTGCAGGATTATTCTTTTCTATTTTCACGCTGGTTGCGGTTTTGATTATGGGAAGTTTCCTAATTTTGAATATGGAAGTTTCTGGTTTAAAAGAGGAAGTTTATATATTGCAGACATTACTTTTTTCCTATTGCGCGCAGATGCTGGGTTGGTTTAGGTCGTCTCATCCTGAGACGGTCTCGGCCAAGACTGGCTGTTAATTTAAACAATTAAAATATCCAACTACCACCTTTTTAATGGACCCCACACCAATCTTAATAACCGTGAAAATCCAAATGGGACTTCTAAAATGATTTGGAGGTAGTATAATTTTCTACGATGCAATTCCTGAATTTTATCAAACTATCTAATGTTCTACACAGTACATCATATATTTCCCATTATAATTTTTCAAACAGTGCATTTATATATATCTGTGTAATTGAAACAATTGTGATTTATTGCAACTATTAATATATGAGTTTTTCCGAAAATATAAATTTGTAAATATGGTAAGTTTAAAAAATGCAAATCAGTCAAATTCCACTACTACTATCCAATAAAAAAAAGACAAATGACATACTCACAATCAAATTTTTTTGCTATTATACAGTAAAATTAATATAATATATATAATATTAACATATTTTTTGACACTAGTTATTTAACTCATAACCAGAGTCTCACATTTGCTCTTTGAAAAGTTTCCTTGTTGTCTCATACTCCTGCATGGCAACAGTCAAGAATTGAACTTTCTTTCCACAATGATTTTCTTCGGAAATCTTACATCTTATCTTATCTTATCTTATAATAATACTTTTGCTGCTAAATGACAAATGGCAGTCTAACAGTCATTTGCTAATTAATGTAGACAAATCAATGGTCATTTAATTATAAATGAAAACATGCATAGAATCTCAATATTTTCATTTTATATAAAATACTTTTACAATTTAAAATTAATAAAATTATTGCAATCATATATAGTATCTTATTCTTCTGAAAATATTATGAGGTACTTAAAAAAATCTAAATTTTGTTTTAATACAAAAAACAATGAGATTTTTAGAAAATTTATAATAATAAATACAATATGCTTTATTACAATCAGAGTAATTAGATTGTTACTTTAATAAATAAGTATTAAATTTCAATATTTTTCTTAATATCATATATTGTACAGTCAAAATAATTAACTTCAACTAGTATTATGAAATTTTTTTGTAATGACATTATATTATTCCATTCAAAAGGAATTGAGTTTTTATTGTTATATTAATTCAAATATATATTATTATTATTTTATTTTTTTAATTGACATAATTTCATAATGATAATATGCAAATTTGTTTGATTACTTTATTACTCTTTTATTTAATTATTTAGTGAGTAAGTCATTATATTTTTATAAACAATTAATCAAAATAAATAATTTCCAATAATATTAGGAAATGTTTTTGGTAACGTCATTATATTACTATTACTTTTTTAACCATCATAATTTCATAAGAATGATATGCAAATTTTTTTTTATTTTTGATTATTCTTTTATTTAATTATTTATAATTGAGCCATTATATATGTATAAACAATTCGAATATATTATTGAATATTATTTATTGAACTATAATTTTATAATGACAATATGGAGTTGTACAATTACTTAAAATTTATGTTTTGAAAAATCTATTCTACAAATTCCGTGTAATGCATGGGTTTATACTAGTTAACTTATACTAACGTTATCTCATCACAATCAAACAAAAGGAATAGAACAATAACAATGAAGAGCAGAAATACACACTAAACATGGTTCAACTATCTTTCCCTCCTTGCCCTCTCTTTGGAGGGATAAGGGTAAGGTTTGTCCACTATATTTCCCTCTCCGAACCCTGAGGACCTGAGTTTATGTGATAGTAATGGATTGATGACTATAATTACAACTAAGGGCATGCTTGTATTGGATGTAAAAATTTAAAGGAGTAAAAAAGTCAAAGTAAGAAAATGAAGTTGATAAATGAAAAATTAGTGAAATTTGATTGTTGTAGAGGTTGAAGAATTGTTGCAAAATAATGAAAAATGAAGGGAGCTCTCAATTTTGTGGGGTAAATATTTATCTTAGTGGATGGTGTAGAAATGTATTACCTCCATAATAGAGGAAATTATCTTCTTTTGTCTTCATTATTTTTATTTTATGCTCATTTTAACTTCTTCACAACTATCTCAACTACTTCAAATGCATCTCTATTTGCTTTCATTTCATTAGTTTGACTTTTTTTACTCCTTTAAATATTTACACCCAATACAAGCATGCCCTAAATATGATTTGGCTCAATACTGGACTAGAACACTGTCAAGTGGATCTGAGACTTAGCATTGATCCGAGACTTACTGAGCCTTCCTCAAAATTGTATATGTACATAACTTTTCATCGAAAAAATAAACAAACAGGCACCATTATAGGCTTTGAGGCACCGCCATTATAGAAGCTCGGTCTGCCTCTACCCACAAACATGCTAGCATGAAAAGAACGGATACAAAAATGAACCGAATTACATTAAATCACATTGACACACATATTTCAGCATTAGATATGAGAGTTTGCATATTGCTCAAAACTTGTCCACAGATTCAGCTTTTGTAAATCAATCTTAATTCCGTCCATAGATGACTGTCTGAATTCCGAAACAAATGCAATGACACAGATTCAGCTTTTGTAAATGCAATGACACTGTCAGTATTGTATTGTCTTTCGTTCCGGTTGTATTCATTTGAAATCTCAACCACTTAATTAAGCGAGATCAATTGCAATATAAGGAGCTCAGAAGCGGTTTTTCTTGGCGCAAAATTTGTGCTTCAAGTACTCTTCCAATTGTTGAATCACAGATGTGAATAATCCTGTAGCAATGTTCATGTAAAGCAATGAGTTTAGATGTGTAGAAATTACAATGTAAAGCAGCCTTAAGAAAAGCAATTAATTTTTTTCTATACAAAAAGTGTGAAACAGATGATTATATAGCCTATAATTTCACATGAATTGTTGGACTAATAAGTTCAAGTCTTTATCGTCTCTAATTACAAACAAAATATATTTAGGTACATAGAAACAGGAAGTAGTATCTTATTAGTTCAATTTAATTGTGCATTGACGATTCTAGATCATTGCAAGTTTCAAGTAGAAGCTTCCTCGAAACAGAAAAATAAAAAATGGGTCAAGGGTATATCATGTATTGGCTATCAAATAGGATACTAATACTATGGGTATTTTCGTATTTGTATGGAGTGGAGTATATTGTAAAAGAGGATTATTCTAGAGCAGGAAAAGTAGTATAAATAAGAGACGAAAATTGAAAAAGATGAGGAATTTAGTATACACTTTATGTTAGTCTTTTACTCTTTTTGGGAGAGTTTCGAGCCTCTCCAATGCTTGTATCCATCCTCTATTAAAGTTCTTGAATTATAGTAACACAAACTTCCTTTACACTTCATACAATTTCTTTATAATTAGTTAATTTTCTGTGTATGCTCTACTTTTCTACTACAATGGAGTTTCCAGTCCATTTTACAGGGTCACCACTCAACAAAACCCATATGAAATCTAGTAATAAGAGTGCCCTCCTAGATGATCGATCAAGCTGCATGAAACCCATGTGGTTTCAAATCTCAAATCAAAGCAAATTATTGTGAGCTCAAAAGAAGGTAAGTGTTATCAAGGAAGTCAACAAAGATCAGTCAGGGCCATACGATTAAAAGATAAACGTGGAAGTTATTACCTGAGAGTGGACTGTTTTTCAGCTGTAAGGATGCTTTCAGCAATAGTGTACCGGGGATCTGCTGGAAAACCTAAGAATGCAAAACATGTATAGTTATTGTCAAGTTTTAATGTCAACGCTGATTATTTTTGTAGACTTTTAGGGGTGTTTGGTATGAACTTTATAACATCAAGTAAGGCATTCAATTACCATTATTCCACATTTTTTGTTTGGTATAATATTAGTTTAACCAAATCCCTTTCTGGGTAAGGGACACCCTTATTGTGTTACCATCCATTTATGTCAAGTAACAAATTCCTTTCCTTGACCAAGTAAGTGTTTTCCTGATATTTTTATCCCAAACCCATACCCATACCCATACCCATACCCTTACTCCTCCTTATCATTTCTTCTTTCCATTACATTTTATAAGGCCATACCAAACACCCCCTTAAGGTTTAAGTCGCACCATGACACGAAAAGACAAGTTCATTGAACTATTTGAACAGCTTGTACTCCCAGATGCTTCATTCATACGCAGGAAAGTAGAAGTTTCACCAAGCATTTTGACTTCAGTCTTCAATATAGTATCACACTGATTCTCAGATGAACTTACCTATGCAAGAACAAGGGGTCTATTAGTTTGCAGTTTGATACAATGGAAGATAGAAACAATGAGCATACAAGACTCACATCAACTGTGAATGTTGAATCATTGGATTTGCAGGATGCACCAAAGTAGTTGAAAAAATATTCTACGGACTGCAAAACATCGTAAGCACTTGTTTGACGCTGAAGTCCCTGAAAACCCATAAATTTTGGAATCAAATCAGTGGACAGCATAACAAAAACACCAACAGAAAGGTGGTATGATAGGTTTCGGAACAATAAAGTTAATCACGCTATAAAAAACACAGCTCAGAGATAATTGAAGGTTAGAATTATTTCACACGCCAAAATAGAGGAGAAAAACAAAGAGCTATATAGACTCTGTATAGAAAATAGGTTTCTGAACACTAAAATCAGTCATAGTATAAAAAATACTGTTTAGAGATAATTAATGGCTAGAATCTTTACACACGCCAAAAAACGGGGAAAAAACAAATAGCTATATAGACTTCATCTATCACAACAAATCTCATACAGGCATGAATAAAGTGATTGAGAGTTCAAAACAAAAGCATTAGACATAGCTAAAGGTCTCATTTGATTCTGATAGACAAGCACCAAAATGAATCACCATGGAGTAGGATTGTAGGAAGAACAAAATCAGTAGTTTTCTTCTCTAAGATATTGGGTTGCTATTACTAACTTGAACATTCGGTGATTCTGACATCTGCAAATTAATATTCCTTTCAAAATCAGGTAAACAAATCACAAACCCAAATTACTTCATTTCACATATAGCTTTAGAAATCTGATTCACCTAAAAGCACCTTAAACAGGAGCTAACAAAAATCCAAGAATACTGAAATGCAGTCAACAATCTGATTATTTGAGCAAGGTAATGCATAAAAAGCTACCAATATAATCCACGCCAAGAGCAAGGACTTAATGGAATAGAATGTAATATGTATACTATTCATGAAAATTTCAAAGACACAGTCACACCAATAAGAGTATAATGAGTGTCACCTCAAGCATGATGGAAGGACTCGCGTTACCCCTCACCGGCAATGGAACCGATTTTCTAACAGGAGGCATGAAGGACCACGCAAGTCCCCATCGTGAAGTTTTCCCTTGAACAAATTCAGTTGTTTTCACAATTGTAACTCCTAGTTCTCGAAGTTTTGACATTAGAAATTTAAGGTTTGACTTCTTCCCAACCATTGAAGTGTACCACCTAGTAGAAAATGTAGTTCAAACAATTCATACAAGATCCACTTGAAATCATTAGGCATGACATAACTAATCTATATAGAGCTTACATACCGAAAGGACTGCTTTAGTATGACACTATCTTCAATAATGCGACTAATAAATGCCCTCTCTCCACCAGGGCAGACCATCTCTTCTGGCGTCCCACCACATGAAGTCCTTGGATTCAATCCTGCTTCGTCCATGCTTTCAAAAAATGGAGGGTTGCACATACAAAAATCAAAATTCTCTCCTTCTTTGACCACCCCAAGAAGGACAGATGACCCAAGGTAACCCTCATCAATGTAGGATTTATTGGGGTAATTTGAGGAATGAGCATGTGCTTCACCATTTATTCTTTCATTTATTCCTTCCATATCTTCGTTTATCAATGAGTTTGCATCATCCAATATATCCTTGGTATTCGTTAATGTAGATTCATCAAACTTTCTCGTTTCACGTATATTGATATCATCATGGTCACCACCCTTATGATAATTATCACTAGTCCTACCATCTAAATGAATCGCGCCACAATTATTGCTATGTTCAGCTATCTCAACCCTTCTAATGTCAATCAATTCTGAAATATGTGGATTACTTTTAACATTCTTCTCGGCCCACTCTAATGCCACATCAGTTACGTCTGTGATCAATCACATTACAATCAAAATTACACAAATGCTAGAAAATTTAGTCTGTTAAAGTATATAACATATCTTGGGGCCTCAACCATCAGCTTAAGCTTTTGGTTGAGTTGGTTCCTTGATATAGTCTCTTAACAAAGTTAAGCCAAGCCACAATTTGGATGATAACAAACGTACCTGATCCAACAAAACTCCAGCCTAAAAGAGATGCACCAAGAAGAGGGTAGATACAATTTGCTCCAGTTCCAATATCAAACCCTCTTACTTTATCACCACCAACAATATTTTTCTCAATAATATCAGATGCTAAAAGGTCTTCAATCCAATGTATGTAATTTGACCTATTGGGCACAGTTGGACACAGCTGCCCATCAGGAATCCACCTAAAACCAACATTGTCCATCACTTTCAGTACTCATAGACTAGGCAAAACATATTCTAAAGTGAGAAATTTGAGTGATTCCAGAAACAATTAGAGGAAAATAAATCAGTTTTGTTTTCTTATTTTAGCTAATTAGCTCAAACTGAACAAGACCGGAATTGAAACAATAACAATGCCAAAAATCCCCGCCTTGTTCCCAAGAGATTAGGGGTCAGCTACACCAATAGATCAGTCCCAACAAACCTTTTGATTTCCATTTTCTACCATCAACAGGACCCAATTAAGAATTATCGAGAAAATGCTCAAACAACATCACAATGAAATTCAAAGGTAAAATAAAATTAAAAATCAATTTTTGAAGAAAACCCATAAAATAAGAACTTCAAAGCAGAAACAACTCCAATTAAAAGAAGAAAATCCACAAACCATAGAATTAGTAGCAACCTGAAGACTGAAACAAAATATTTGAACAGAAAATTAGTACAAGAAAAAGAATGAAAAAAAATACCAGTTGAGGGAATGGTCGTGGAGAAGGAGGGTACGAGTGAGTTCACGAGTAGCATTGAAATCAGTCCAATCAATGGAGGGTCGACCATCGGGAGAGTAATGAACAAAGGAAGAGAAAGAAGGATAAAGAGAAGCTAATAGAGAGAAATCTGGAGGATTGTCTGCATATCGATTGCGTGGATGTATGCTTCTTCCCTCACCTCCACACCCTCGTTTCCGCTTCTTGTTCCCCATCTTGTTTAAGACACTAATCACGGGTGTCTCATATGAGGGGGCTGGGGAATGGGAATTTTGAAACTAAAAAAAATTTAAAAAAGAATTTGCGTCGCCCCGGATCGATAAACAATAATGAAATAATATGGATATTCAAATAAACAATAAGAAAATGACATAAGAGATTTAATGTGGTTCACTATCAATGTGATAGCTACGTTTACCGGCACCGAGATTGAACAATTTCACAATGAATGCAAAGATTACAAGATGAATCAAAAACCAATCACACTAAACAAGAGATTTAATTAAATGAAGATTCAAGAATTGAATAATTAATTTACTTTACTACAATTGTGTTATATATATTACTCCCTCTATTTAGTTGTCTTATTTCTTTATTTGTGCAGTTTACCTTTTGTTATCCCATTTCCATTTTAAGATATACATTGTTACGGGTTCCCTACTTTTTTATTATAATAAATACCCAATATTGCACAAGGGTCTATTATTTAAGGTGGTCCTCTCATTTTCTTAATGTTAATGCAAGTAACAATATTCTTAATTTTGATGTTAACTTTAATCACTTAGTCGAACAAGCTTTGTCGTGCACGTTAGAGGATAACAATAAAGGTGTGTCAGATATAAGTGGATTAAGGTTCGGAACGATTTATGAGGCTCTTGATATGGAGCAAATAAAGCTTTAGCAACAAAGAAAGAAGCAATTTGGGGGGCTTGACTAGGTTGTTCGTTCAAGCAGCAGGTAGGCTCGTTCGAGCAGCATGAGGTGCAGCAGACAGTAGCTTGGTGAAGCAGGGGCTCGTTCGAGCACAGCACAGCTCGTTTGAGCATGCCTCTTCGGTTTCCTTGGGCAGTTTCTGTTTATCATAGTGCATTAAGTGGGTAGCTTAATGTCTTGGTTATTGCTTGTTTAATTGTGTTGTTTATGATCATACTAATTGAGATGATTAATTGTGGGATGTTACTTTGTGATTTATGGTGAGTTATGATGTGGTTCTAGAATGATGTATTCTTCCACTATAAAAGGATACATCATTCATAGAACAAAACCACCACAAACACACATAATGTGAGAAGGCTTAAGCATTGTAAGAAACTTGAGAGTGTTCTAATTTTGCTTAAGTATTGTGAGGATCTTAAGAAAGTCTTCTTAAGATTAAGGGAGGTTTATTGCGTTGTATTGTTGAATCAATCTAATAAACTACATTTGAGGGAGAGGTATCAAAGATACCTCATAAACACTTGTGTTCTTTTTGCTCTATTTTTCATTTGTGTTTCTTTGTTGAATCTTGCTTTGCACCGTTTCTTTCACTTAATATTAAAAATACCTAATATGCAGATTATTGAAGTAAAACAAGTATGACTATTTAATTTAGCGCTAATTATTAATAATATTTCACTATTTTATACCAACAATCAAAGAGATTATTACTTCTACATAAACAAAATAAATTATTCTACACAAACAAAATTTAGACATTAAAAAAATTAGTGATTCAATTAGTAATAAACGTGGTAATTTTTTTGAAACTTACTTTTGGGAATATTGTTGCCAATTGTGCTTACTAATCTCTTCAAAGAATGTACAATCTAAATCATACTAGTGAGTAATTCGCTTTAATTATATATAACCTATATATAATTTACTTAAATCCAATTTAGATTTTCTCTAATGATTTATCACTTGAATCAATTTTAAAGAATATTACAAATTAGATTTTCACATATTTTGTAAGCACTATAGCTGGGTTCATAGGTTAGAATTAATTTTTTTTAAATACAATATAATTTTTCATAATATTTAATTTTTATATCAATCAGTACCAAACTAAATTATCAGTAAGCAAACATTGATTTGCATACGGTGCAAGCGGCATGGCCTCGCTGTGGGCGCCATACCAGTTTTCTATCCCCAAGTAACTGACACAGTTATATACAATATTAGTTCTTTTTCAAGTACGTCTTTTTGTTAAGCACCTTATTTGATACATCCCATTGAACCTGCTAATTGAATTTAGCAAGGGTAAGATTGAATATTTCCAATTAGTTCCTTCTTTAATGAGTAAATAAGGTCAATACATCGAAAAAAATATCTTTATTGGTTATTTTTATCATCAACAAGCACTAAAAGAATATTGGAACACCTACTAACTTTTTTGACTATCATTAAACCTTACTAAAAATAAATATTATACCTCAATAGTGCTAACTAATCTCTTCAAAGAATGTACAATTTAAATCATACTAGTCAGTAATTGGCTTTAGTTATATAATACTCCATCCGTTCCAGTTTACTTGTCCCATTTCCATTTTTTGGCATTCCATACTACTTGTACTTCTCATATTCGTTTTTGGCTATCCTTTTTTTACCTAAATACCCTCACTTTTCCGATTCCCAATACTCAACTACCACCTTTAAAATTTATTTAATCAATTAAAGTAATAATCAATAGCTATATGTTTACTACGATTCCATACGGTGCAAGCGGCAGCCGGCATGCATGGCCTCGCTGCGGGCAGCCGGGCACCACCCTATAGGCTAAGGTGGTAGCACCGCCGCCATACCAGGTCATATAAGCTGCTTGATAGTACAGTACAATCTTACCTAACAAATTATCAGAAAGAAAATTTTATAAGGCATGCATGACAAGGGAGGGAAACAAAAGGTAGCATTAATACAAGCTACATGATAGTAAAATAACAAGCTAAACTAAACTAAGTACACCTCTACAGTAATCTGCACACAGGACTCAAACTATACTTCTACTTCCCATGGACTCACGTTCTCTTTCAAGTACGCACGTGATACATCCCATTGAACCTGCAAATTGAATTTAGCAAGGGTGAGATTGGATATATCCAATTACTTCCTTCTTTAACGACTAAATAAAATTTGAACCTTACTAAAAATAAATATTATACCTCAAGAACCCGCCACCAATAATCGGGCGAATTAATCATATTATTATTACGATCGATGTCATTCAAAAGTCTTCCACTATGCCAACGCTTTCTCGGCCTCCCTATCTCCGTATCATATGCAAACCTTACCGTCATTTCACGTCTCCATGGAACATTCAAAGCAGCATCCACTTTCTCTTTGGGCACAACAAATTCCGGCAAGCCAAGATTTGGATAATAAACAACCTCAAACCTCTTTATATCTCGTGCGTTCTGAATCGCATCTTCAACATCTTTAGGGCGAGTTCCTGTATTAACAACAGCCCTACGAATTCCAATATAATACTGAAGGGTCGACTTTTTAAGCATGAAAACAATAGAATCTCCTGCTGTTAAGTTTTTTGCTCTAACAAAATCAAACCAACCAAAAGTGAGCACATGTAACGAATCTCTTGAATTAAACATAAATTCCCAGATTTTACCATGAATATCAATGAACGACAATAAGATTTCATCTGATGTTTCAGGTATCTGCGAAAAAATGTATTCTCTTAACGGGTTCCGAAGCTCGAAACATTTTGTAATTGTACTAACATCTTCCTCCTTCAAAACCTTAATAAATGAAATAAAATCATCGTTTGGGATTGTGAACGGGTTTATTAAGATTTTATTCGGGTTTGTATTTCTGAACATCTTCGTGTTTGGGATTGAGATCGGGTTTTGGTCGATTGGGAATGAGATCGGGTTTGGAATTGAGATCGGGTTAAGAAGAAACTTAACAAAGACTTGATCAGTTTCAGGATGAGCAAGAAATGAAACATCAATTACACGACAAATACAACAACCATAGCGTAGTGGATAATGTAATGATACTTCTTGCACGTGTTCCATATGTCCTTGCGGAAAGTAATAAACCAAAGAATCCTTTCTTGGTATGTCAACCAAAATTCCGGCACAAGCTTGCCAACTTTCTTGAATTACTTTTTGTTCGTTATTTGACGGCGCCGCCATTGAAGAAGCATCATCGACCAAACCTTCTTCTGGTTCATGTATTTCTTGATCTTTTTCGGGTTGATTCGAGGACGCCATTGAAGGAGTATGTTTTTGTGTATGATTTGTTTTTCTAAAAGAATCAAGATTTTATTATTTAAGTTGTAATCTCAATCTTGAATTCAACGTACTGCTGAGTACTCAATGCTCTTCTATATATATACTTCCCCCGTTCCATAATACTTGCTACATTTTACTTTTTTACGCAATCCAATGCACAATTTTGATCATTAATATCTTAAACCACATTTATCTAAAAATTATAAAAATTTAATATTATGAAAGTATACGATTAGACGATTCAAACAAGATCCCACTTGACTATATTTTTACTTACACATTAGTCGCAATATGTAAAATAAGCTTCAACGATGAATAGTGCACAAAAATGAAATGTAGCGAGTATTTCAGAACGGAGAAGTATATGTTAAATGTAGGGAAAAGTAAGAGATACAAGTTACAACGAAAAAAAAGCGGGAAACATTTTAACGGTATCTTATTTTTACTATTTCACAAAGTAAAATATTTATTCAAAGTTAAAAAAAGTGGAGGCTCAACTGACCTCATTAATTTTATATATCTAGCAAGATCATATTTTTTGTTAATTGTATTTAAACTAAAATTTTTAATTTGGTTGTTACGAACTAAAGGAGTATGCGACAAAAATGACTAGCGTGTCTAAATCATCCAATACGAAATAAAAGTTTAAGTAAGTTGAAATTCATTTAGTAGTTTTATTAGGATTATACCCGTGCTATACACGGTTGAGGTTTACTTTTGTTTTTTATTAGATTGTTTGGGTTCATAACATGTAGGACATTTGACAAAGTTTAAGCAAAGTCCTCATATAACACCTTTTTACCATTTCTTAGATATGCATGAATGATAATTATCGGTTAAGACTTAAGCATTAGCAATTTTATACTAAATGTAATCATAATACTCCCTCAAACTCAACCAAGTTGTCCCATTTTCTTTTATGGGCAATTCACTCAAGTTGTCCCATTTCTATTTTTGGCAATGAATTTTTTACCTAAATATCCCAACTTTTACTACTCCTAATACCCAATTACCCCCCACTTTTACTACTCCCAATATAGTTATACACTTGAAAAGATTTTATGATTAGTTATTATAGTCGGAACTCGGAAGAGAAATTGCCGAGGAACTTTTTAGTCGCACTCTCCTTTAAGGGTATGAGTTGTCGCTTTCCACCCCTCCCTATACCCTAATTATAGTTCTTATGAGCGAGAAACGAGTATGATGATGATAATGATGTTGGTATAACATAGTTTGTTCTTAATAACGATTGAAAGTAGTAATAATTGAAAAATATTTAATCTTACCATACAATGTTGCTACATGTGTGTTTTGTTTGCATATTACTCCATACTAGGATTATACCCGTGCTATGCACGGATTTCGTTAAAAATATTTTTTTTTAATGTTAGCAGTAATATTATTGTGTTCTGGTTAAAAATTATAGGTATCAAATTGAAAGTTTAATATTTACTAAATGTTAGCGGTATGATATAGTGAAATCCAAACATTTTCAATTATTGAATAACATATCAAGTTGATCATGTGTACAATCCCTGCGAAATTATATTACAATAGATGTAATAATCAAAACATTTTAGGGCAGATAACAATATAGAGACATGTATATTGACATAGAAAACATACCTCAAATCCTCTAAATATAAAAAATGGGCAACTCATGAATACTATTCATCCTTTCATACATGAATAGTATTTTTGCCATGTGTTTGTCCTTTTCAGCCAACTAAGCAGCTTTGCCATTTGTATGTCCACAGCTTTGCCATATGTCTATCCACCTCTTACGTGTCTATCCACCTACTACTAGGAGTGTTCACCGGTCCAAACCCGGACCGGACCGGAACCGGTTGGACCGGAAGACCGGAATCCCAAAAAGTCTAGGACCGGAGACCGGACCGGTTCCATCCGGTCCGGTCCCGGTCTAACCCGGAATTTTTCCGGTCCGGTCCGGGTTTGGACCGGTTAGACCGGAAATATTTTTTGAGACAAAAAATAAATTAAAAAATAGAATATTTTAAAATAATGTAGTAAATTAATTATTATTAAATTAACATATTTAAATTAAAAAATTATTTTGTGTTGAAATATAAATATTTTAAGTCCTTTAAAATAAATATATACATAATAATTGTAAATATTACTCATCTTCAAATGATTTTTATGCCATCCGGTCTCATCCGGTCCAACCCGGAATTTTCCCGGTCTAGACCGGACCGGACCGGAAACCCGGAATTGAAAAATAGTATGACCCGGAGACCGGACCGGATGCACCCGGTCCGGTCCGGTTCCGGTCCGGTCTTAGCCGGTTCCGGTCCGGACCGCCGGTCCGGTCTTATTTTGCACACCCCTACCTACTACGTCTAAACCCTTCATGTCTTTATTTCATAGCACTTTAATCCTCTTTTTCAGTTCTCCTTCTCTTATGGAAAACAATTGTTCACCTTTCCCATGGCTAACATCAATGGTACCTTCCAATGGCAAACATCTAAACTACTCAAATCAATCTTCTCACGCCAATTGACTCCCTTCCCACAGCAATTCCTAATCCCTTCGCAAACTCACCGGATAATACGAAGAGCTGAACTCAAATCCACCTTCCTTTTCTCTACTTTCTCGCTTTGCTTTTCTACCTTCACGCACCTTTGCTCCTGCTTTTTCACTTTCCTTTTCATTTTTCATTTCCACCTTCATGGAATTTGATTTGTGTTTTCTTTCAGGTTTGATCTTCATTATCTTTGCTAATATTGTCAAGATTCTTCTCTCCTGCGTCGATTCTCCTTTTCTTTGATCAATATCAGGTATCCTTTAAGTTTACCACTCTTTTCTCTTTTGGGTAATTGATTTAAGAAATTTTAGGGTTTTGTTCATCCTTAGTATGACACTCAAAAGTAAGATATTTTCGGGTTCTTCTTTGAGTGTTTCTGACAATTGTAAGCATTATAAAAATTATGGGTTGTTTGTTGGCTGTTTAAGGAATTTTAGGTTTTTGTTCATCGTTATCAGTATTGTTCATCTTTATCATGATTCATGATGCTCGAAAATAAGATATTTAGGGTTTTTCTTTCCCTAAGTTTCTTCCTCTTCCCATTCATTAAAGAGAGAGAAAACAAGTATAAACATATCTATTATGTTGCCTAGGGTAGCACAGGTTACCCATCAAAAGTGGGGAATTTTTTTTTTACTTTTGGCTGCCATTAATGTCTTGCTTCCATTGTTGATGTTTTTAGAAGACTGTACCATAGGTTGAAGAAAGACGTACACTTATTCTTGTTCAAAATGCTAATTTTATTTTGAGTTGCAAGTTTTAATTAGTTATAATGATCTGTCAAATATTCCATATATTGCAATAAATAGAACGCAGTAAAATACTTTTCTAAAGCTTTACAAATCATGAATTGATTTTATATTGGTCACTAATATTCTGAAACATGTTTATTTTGGGTACTTTCAATATTTTGTATTTCTATTATTATATATGACATGTTCACGGTATTGCGTCTCACAATTTTTTAATGGTCTTATTTTCTCTTGATACGAGTTTAAAAGGATCTTTATTTGTGTTTATATTGGACTTGATTAATAAAGGTTACAAGTTAATTAATAGCAAAAAAAACAGGACATAAATTTGATCACCTTATGCCCTGTTTAGCATGTAAGCTTTTTTCTAGCATGTAAGATTTATTAACATGACACATTTTAGGACAAATAGCACTAAAACCAATTCCTACTACATTATTTATTACCGTGTGCCAAAAGGAGTCTAATCTCTTTAATTTGATTAATTTGATTTTTTGATTGCAATTTGTTTATTGTTTGATTACTATGTTGATGTTGTTATATCACAAACTCGATTATTGTTGGTTCAATGTTGTGTTGTTGTTTATATGTGAGCTGTAAGAGAGTCAATGATGTTCAACTACTTAAGGATCAAATGTACAAAGGATATATGTGTAGAGTTTTGCTTTAAATTTGATAGTCTTCTACCCGGGGATTCTTGTGAGGGTTATTATGTTAGTTTAGATTTGTTAAATGGTTGATTTATGTTGATAGCCTCTGTTTCCAAGAGGTATAGTATAATTTTTGCTATATGGTGTTAGGTTACTGTTGTGGATTATTCTTTAAAGAAAAAGAAAGGATGAAATTTGTCTGCATTTGCTGCATCCAGACATATCACAAGATGCAAAATTATTGATGTCGTGTCTCTGTTTGAATATGCTTGGCACACTTTTATTTGAATGTCCTCAATTCGTAATGACGCTGTTAACATTGATTTTATTAGTGATGCTATTGGGTTATTACTGATACCGCAATTTAGGTAACTCTTATTCAGGTTCTGAAATTTATTAAAACAGATGTTTGAAAACTTTTGATTTGCTATTTATTGAAATGCAAGCCACTAACTGCAGTTTTGGGTATCTGATTTTTTCTTGTGCTATGCTTGCTAAAGAACCGAAGAAGACTCATGAGAGCATCAATAGACTGTCGTGATACTCCGGTGCGTGTACTGGTTCTAAGATATGGTGCAATGGGTCGTTTCGTGCGCTGGCAGCTATTTTTAGAAGCTTTATCCGCGTGGGACTGTGGTTTTTGGGTGGTTCTGATCTGAAATGCAAATCTGAAATGATTGGGTCGTTGCTGTTTCTGTCCTAGACTAACTATGCTGCTCGCAGACTGTGTTAACGTTCTAATTAATTACTATTAATCCGCAAATGGCGTGGTGACTCGTGGTTGTTTGCAGCTACTGACGTCAATTTTTTGAACTCTTTTTTCTAGCTAAAACAGAGGCAACAAACAGATGCAAATAGGGTAGACAAACCATTAATTTTGGTATCAAAGGGGTTGACACTACTGTAACTACCTAGGTCTGATGAAGGATTTCTCAAAAATAACTTTATATTCTGAATTTCTTTCAATAGTATTGTACATTAGGACTAAGTTTTGCTGCTTTGTTGTAGGATGTTCCATGATACAAGCAAGAGGCTGAAGATTATTTGTGTTTATTGAACATAATAAACACAGTTGCTTCCTTATGAATTTCCCCATTTCTCATCTTACTTCGGTAACTTTATTTGTGTTTATTCTATATTTGTTCCATCAATTCCAGGTTATTATGCAAATTTTAATTTTTAAATGCTTTTTATATCATCTTAGATGCATCTACTTCAATTCTTAATTGCTTTGTTCTGATAAATAATTTTCATTATCTGTTGTTTCAACCAATGATACTTTTTTTATCATGATTTTTCTATGAATTGTCTGATGGTAAACCTGCAACTTAATGGCCAATCTTACTTTCTGACTTCTATTTTGTTTAATATAAAAAAAGGCATTCGAAATTTTTTGTGCTTGGATTCTTAATTTATTTTGTTCTCCCTTTTCTTTCATTTATACTACTAGGAACAATGAAGATATTAAGGTACTCATGTAACTGAAACGTTAACACACAATTCTCTTTAAGGTACTCATGTGACTGAAACGTTAACAACATTCTGAATAAATAAAAGGTAGTCATATGTCTTGCCTCTCCTTCTTATATATAAAGACAAATTTGCTAATTTAAGTGAGAAGTGTGAGACCATGTCTTTTATTATTCAATGTGTGTGTGCATCTTATGTGTGCGCCTCAAAGTCTTATTGGCTTACTCCTCTTAAACATATGTGAGATTGTTTATTGGTTGTTTGGAGCGAAATAACTCATTGATGTGGTAAATTTGAAAAGGTTGAATGTACATAACCGTATTCTTGTATTAACCTTATCTCAAGAAGCTTAAATTGAATCTTTGATTATATCATGGAAGTTTCATCACAGTAAGCTTTGATTCTTTGTTTATTCAGTTTTATGGTTGATCATTACTTTAACTTAGGGTTTTATACTTTTATGGACCTGATTTTACACATTAATATTTTATAAACATCTAATTTTACCTAAATTCAATCGTGCTAAAACGTCACTGCTATCTTTTTTTATTTCGGCAAAATGTATTTGGTTGCTTCATTTGTTCGGGTATTCTGTTTACTGTTTTGATTTTAATAATTAATTTGATTGAGGATATTGGCTAGATGGTTTTGATTGTAATGCAAGTAAACAACTGGTATATTTTTTGTTCATTTCTTGTGGATTATTTATGTCGACTTGTAAAGTAAATGATTGATTCTTTCTTGTATTTTAAGTGCTTTGGTTAGTGAATTTTGAGTTTGATTGTTTGTAGTTGATCGGATGTGAATTTGGTTTCATTGGTGATCAAACCTTTTTGAATTCCAATTTTTGGTCATTTTAGGTTGTTTAGTTTTTTTATTCTCATTTCTCATTTGAATTTTGTTCAATTTTGCTATTAAACCCTAATTTTCCTCTTTCCTGAATTCGTGAATGCAACAAGAATCAATATTACAATAAAAAGAATAGACAATTGAGAGTTATGCAATTCTTTTGTTTAATTGATTCTATGTTTTATGCAAATTTTGGATTTCTTCAATCTCTCAATCAAACATCATTTGTGTTATCAATTAGCATAGTTGCTTTACGATTTGTAATTGTACATTTGACTTTTGTTAGTCATTTTAGGTTGTTTTGGCTTTCAATTTAGCCATTTCTCGTGTGATTATTGATTTCTTTCAAAGGCTTTTGTAGGGGAATTTGAGTTTAATTGTTGGTAGTTGACCTTTAAATTAGTGTTTTCCTACTGTTTTGGATGTAAATTGGATGGAACATGAGATAGAACCTTAATGACAAAATTTTCCTTTTGCATCAATATTTATTATATTGCTAAGCTCGCATTTTCTATACATCACAATTCTATTTTAAAAAGTTGGTTATGGAATTGTAATTTGTTTATTTAATAGACACTACTCAGATGGCGCTCACATACAGCTCTTCACTTCCTTTTACCATGCTCATTGTTGATTCTGACATTATGCTGGCAGTAGGTTTTGGCTCTTGTTGTGCTGCTCAAACTTACCTTGTTTTGTTAACAGGTTGTGTAGACCTAAACAAAATGTAAAACCAGCTCCTCCAAAGCCAGCCAGTCCTGAACCCCAACCTGAGCAACCTCAAGGAAGTGAGGTCCCCTCTCCCGGTGGAGACACCAACAACAATGAGGCTCTGAATAGCGAGTCGATGGATACTGAGAAGTCAGAGACTGCTCCAAGTTTTGTTTAAGTTGGTGCCACGCGTGAACTTCATAGATATGATTCTTTATTGGGGGTCGATCTGTTAAAAAAATTTCATACCCTTTTAAGCCCAAAAACCTCTACGAATTTAAATTGGTTTGGTTGTTGATCGGGTTTCAAAGATTGTATTGTTTTAGTTTTTTTTCATTAGGGGTTGCTTAATATTCTATAAGCTAGAAGGGAAAGGCGGTTTGGGGAAGGAAGTTCTTCGAATGTCCATTTTTATGGATGGGTTTCGAAGAGGATAAAGAGGTTTAGCATATAATTTTCAATTTGTTACTGGAAATAGGATCTATAAGCTCTTTTGAAGCTTATATCATAAGATTTTGTTCCATTGTTTTTGTTGTTTTGGTTTTTGTATCTATTCAAATGCAGTACTAATAATTTTTAGCTTATCAATAAGCTCTTTTGAATTGGTGTTTTTGTTGGCTTATCTTTGTATCTTTTGATTACTTATCTTGATTTGCCAAAAAAGTACTACATCACAGATTCTGACAAGTATTCAACTTTTTATATGTGCGTTTTTTTATTTATTTGTAGCAATATAAATGGACAAAGAGACATGATGATTTTGTGGAGAGGAAAAAAAACTGCGAAGGTGAGTGTCATGAAAAATTATACTAACTACATTAATGTTAGCATGATGGTGAAGGATGAGGCATGATTAGAGATGTAGAAAATTGAGTGGTTAATTAAAATTGAGTATGATCCGATTCAATTCGAAATTAGATAGTGTTCGTGCGATGCATAACTTTATTAAAATTTATGACATATTTGTATAAATTAAGATTTTATAATCACTTAAGAAATTTGAAGAGATTCTATAAATAATTGAAAAAAATACATGGTTTTCTATTAAATTAAATAATACTCCCTCCGTTCCTTTTTGTTTTTCCACATTACTAAAACGGGTAGTTCCATTTGTTCTTCCACTTTCCTAAAATGGAAAGTTTTTTTACCTTTATACCCCCCAAAACCCCATTTTAACTTAAAAAAAACGGATTCTTTTGGATTCTGTTTGTTTTCTTCGTTTTCCTCCCTTGGTCATTATGACCTGCAATTTGCTTTGTCTTCTCCAAGAAAACTAACCCCCCTTTCTCTCTCTAACTTAAAACCCTTCCATGGCTTTTTATATCACTACCCCCTGTTTATTCACCATTATTTCTCCATTTTAACTCCATTAAAATGTAGATTTGGTTCTCCTTAACATTTTGAGGTGCGTTTTGTTTGATTTGGTTGAGTTCGAAATATTGGCCCTCTGTTTTCGATTCTGTTTCTTCGTCCTCCATTGTTGGTGTTCTTCCTTCATTTGTGATAAATGGCCGACGATGAATCACACAGTGATTCTACCATACCTTCGTATCTTTATGAAGGTTTATGTCTCAATGGTAAGTGTTGTTCTTGTTCGTATAATGGTAGATCCCATTCTTATTCTGGTGAAATCTTACGTTGGACCAAAAAAGATCTTCTTTCATACCAAAAGGCAATTCAGGATGATGCTATTTCAAGATTTCGTGATATTTTACCTTCTCCTTCTCCTGAAGAAGAAATACCATCATCTGTTCTTGAATATTTTAAAGATTCTCCCTCTATATCTGAAGAGAAACCAAAAAATCCTGTTAAATCTGAAGAAGACATTGAAAATTTGGTTGTCCCTGATACTCCTGAGGAAATTATTGCATCAAGGGTTGGAAAAAACCCTAAAAAACGCAAGTGACGATTGTAAGGTTTAACTTGTACTCATTTCGTTTTTTTTTTTTGTAAATTACTGATCTGGATTATGATTTTGCTGGTTTGGACTGTGGTTGCTGGTTTTTGATGTTTGAATTAATTATTTGATGTTACTGATCTGGTATTGGGACTACTGTTCTGATTTTTTGATGTTACTAGATTTTGATCTGGATTTTTTGATGTTACTGGATTTTTTGATGAACCCTAATTTTTTTTTTGCCCTAATTTCTTAAAAATGATGTTAAAACCCCTGTGATGTATGCAACTGTTTACTTGCTTTAATATTTCTGAAAAATAATGTATGTACAATTTGGTAGAGCAGCATTTGTGTTTAATGAACTCAATAAATTGAAGTTTAATCATTGTTTTGTGATTACTTCATTACTTGTTGATTATTGATAAACTGAGAGATTTCATACCTCAATGATGAATCAGGGGGCAAAATATCTGAATTTCTCATTACATAATGAAGTAATTACATGAACATGATCTAGGCTACTGTTTTTTGATGTTTGTTTCACAATTAGTTGCTCCTAAATGTCTTACATATGATTTTTAATGATGAAAAAGCATAAACTGAGGGGCTGTTTTTGACATTAGCTTTGTGTTTCTTCCATTGCTTCATCATATGCTTCCAAAGCTTGTTGACTGTTTTGAGCAGCCTCTTCATTCTCAGTTTGTTGATTGATTGGAGTTGTGTTTGGGTTTAGAAATCGAACACACTCCCTCACTAATTGGCTTGGTACTCGCACTTGTAGTCGTAGTCTTCCATTGTCTTCTTGGACCTTCTTCCCAAAATGAGGTTGAATGTAATCGTTTGACCCCTTAACCTTGAGGATTTCATTCATATGATGTTGTAATGAAATCCAAACGTTTGTTAATGTTTTTGGGTGTAACTCATCGAATGCATCTTCCACGGCCTTAATTAGCTCATCCATGTTCTTAGGCATTTTCTTGTGCATTAGTGATTGTATGCTCCTAAAAAAGCCTAAATCTAGAATGTTACAATCGGGACTATTGGGTGGTTGTTGCGTTAAAATGAATGTTAAACCCCCCCGCCTATTGTTTTGTTGCCAAATCGGGTCATCATTAGTGATGTGTACCCTTGCATTGTCTTGTTGAATAAAAATAGTTGTGGCACCATCTCTTGGCCACTTCCTAAGTATTGCGGGAATTAGTTTTTCGATTAACATGGTCCTATAAACCTCTTGAGTCACCGACTCGGTTGGTTTAATTTCTATAGACCCCCTTGGACGATTGATTGAGCTTCTTTGTGCCGCAACTCTATTTATGAAAGGGAATATACCAATTTTCCCATCGAAAACGCATTGGCCATGTTGATTCCATTTTGGCCTCGCAACCGCCCCTATAAACATCGCTTTTGGTATGAATTTGGATGATTTTCCCGCTCTATATGGTATTTTCTCCTTGTTTGATAAATAAACTCTTTGTGTTTTTTTGGTTAAGTAAAACCACTTTTCATCTATATGTATAAAGTCATACATGGCTTTATACATAGGATGATGATTAATGGTGTCTTCTTGAATTAAACTCAAAATCCACTCAACCCTTCTTGCCTTGTTTGCATCGGTCAACGAAGGGTGGAGTGGATTTGAATGTGCCTTTATTTCCCCCCTTTGAATTAGTCGCCAAATCGTTGTTGGTGCCAAATCAAGACATGTTGCAACGTCTCTTATGCACGTACGTTCACCCATTGGCTTAGATTCAAGTACATTGGGTTGAACTACTACTCGTTCTCTTCCACAATTTCTAAACTTGGCATCGACAACATATGGCTTGTTTTCTTCTTTACTTTCGATTGCTCGCTTCCATAAGTTGCGTATTGTTCTTGGTGTGTATCCGTACTTGTTTGCCATTTTCATAAAAGTTCCATGAGGAAGGTTGTCATCAACTTTGAGTGACAACATTTCTTGTAATATGAGATGCCTCAATTCATTTATAAGCCTTGGCTTACGTTGAGGCAACTGTTGTACTGCTGGATCGTTTTCTTGTGGTTCCTCCTCCGACTTTGAGCTGGACTGTGGATCGTATTGGTTTGAACCGAAATACCAAGCCCCCTGTATTTCTTCCTCGTTTTCTGAAGCCATTGGCTAATGATGATGTATGTTACTGTTACTGTTTGCTGATTTTTTTGGGTATGGGCCTACTGTTCTGATGTTTCTGGTAAGGCTGTGAAATAAGCTGATTTTTTTGGATATGGGGCTACTGTATTGATCACTTGAGGCTACTGTTCTGATAAGAAAATGGATACTGTTCTGATCAGTTGAGGCAAATATTTCTGATCTTTGGTTACTGTTTGGCTACTGTTCGTGTGTTTGGTTACTGTTTGCTGATTTTTTTGGCCCTCTGTTGATACTGTTCGTGTGTTTGAGCTGTGAAGAAGAATGATCTGCTGCTGTTCCTCCTTTAATAGGGTGATTAGGAATTTATATAGTCATATTATGTCCATTAAGCTTGTAATCATTGAAAGAGTTGATCCATGTAATGTAAAATTGGCCAATGCAAAGCCATTTTTTTTGGTTTTGGATGGCTGTTTTGGTAGAAATCAGAAAATGTACTTGTAAAAATTCCCTCCTTTTTTTTAGAACCAAAAATGGAAACTTTCCCAATTTGGAAAGTTGTTAAGTTTCCCTCCAATGTATTTCTCTCTCTTAATAAAATCAGATTTTTTTTCATTATTTTATTATATCTTCAATTATTTTCTCTCTCATAATTCCAATAACATCATTTTTTTTACTTCCCACTACTTTTTAATTAAAATAATACCCACTCACCCCCAAGATTCTCTTTTCCTTAATATGTGTGATTTTCCCAAATAGGAAAATCATTTAGGAACGGAGGGAGTACTAAGTATATAACCTAAATAGTAAAAAATCAATCAACATAGATAATATTATAGTCATAATTACAAAGTAGTAAAATTAAATGTATAAATATTAGTCATGATAAATTAACAATGACATAATCATTGAGTTTTGGAGGGATAATTTTTGTTGAGGATATGACACGTAAGCAATTTTAGAAAATGATATATTATCCGTGTTTTATTTTAGTAATAGTTAATGGATTGATAGATAACTTATCTGTAAGAGCTAAAAATAAATTAGAAAATACTCATGGTTATTATCATATTGGAAACTTTGCTTTTATTTGTATTGAACCACTTTGGAGACACCACATGGTTTATATCATGGTTGACGACTTATAATAATAGCTCAATGATGATATATCTAATATCTTATATCGAGTTTATGTCTTGAATTTGAGAGCATTCGAAATACTCAAATGATTGTAATTATTTAAGTGTTGATTTGATTGCACTTAATCCATCTTGATAAATTTTTCTTGATTGTGTTTTAGCCAAATTGACGGGCAAACGACTAAATTTGATAAGGAATTCTTACAAAGACGCGTGGTCACTAGAGGTGTTCAACGGGTCGGGTAGTGGCGAGGTCATGTCAAATGTTAAACAGGCCGGGGCGGGTCAAGCCTATTTAAATTCGACCCAATTTGACCCTTTTCTTTATAGTTCATAAAATAGTTTCTTTAATATACTTTATGGCCCGTTGGGTCAACCCACTTATGTATATATAGTAATATCATTTAAAAATATTAAAAAAAAAAGTGGTAAATTTTTTCCTCAATTAATACTTATAATTATCCGACCTGGCCCGTTAATGACCCAACCCATTTTTGACCCGACCTCCTAATGACCCGTTAAAATGTGACCCGCCTCAATGAACACCTCTAATGGTCACCTCATGTCTAGACATGTTATCAGGGCCGGCCCTGAGGGTAGGCCCAAAGGGCAACCGCCCAGGGCCCCGTTTTCAGAATCAGAAAATAGGGGAAATAGGGGCCTCAAACCTTGTATTTCAAAAACCCAAAAATTAAGCTATGGGCCCAAAACTTATATGAAACCGGGGCCCAAAAGTTATATGAAACCGGGAATTGGAACAGATGGAAAAACAAAACTACCTTAATTAATCCTGCTTCACTTTTATTCAATTTTTCTTGGAAATATAAGACTTGGTTTACCTAGAAGAATTCCATACCTAGAAGAATTCCATCCATGCTAATGAACATTGAAATGGATTTCAAGAGCTTTAATTTCAAACATCAAACTCTTCAATAGCCTTTCTTCTTCTCCAATTGTTCCTCATCAATGGGCAACAGTAAGTATTTTTTTTAGTTTAAATAGATAAAATTTCTTTTTTGTCTCTTGCTTCTACTGAATCTTGTCTTCTTGCCCTTCTAAATCTTGTTGTAAAAGATGAAAAGTGAGTTTTTTTTTTTTTTTTTGTTTAATTATGTTATTTTGATTAAATTTGATTTGGATTTTGTTCTTAATTTGTTACAGAACGTGTTTTTAGGGTTATTAATTGGGATTTCATCCTAAATTGTGAAAGAATGTGTAATTATATAGTGTTTGGTATCATTGTTTGGTCGTTTGAAATAACTCTTTTTTCGGGCTTTATCGTTGATTAAAGTGGGACGATATGAATTTTAATTATTGATTAAAGAGGGATTATTTAATTGGGTTTTTTTTTTCTTAAATAGCAAAAGATGGTTTATTTTTAGGGTTTTTGATTGGGGTTTTGTCTTAAATTATGAAAAATTGTGTTTTAACGAGGTTTTTGATTGGGTTTTTGTCTTAATTCATGATTAAAAGTTGTTAATTTCTCATTCCAGAATCCCTCACTCTTCATGATTATTGGTAATTTTCTATGAAATTTGTTTTTCTAATGTGGCTTAGTGGAGACAAATTTTACTTATAGAAGACTAATATTTTTATTATGAAATAAATAAATAAGGTATAGATACTAATACTTCAATTATGAAATAAAAAAATAAGGGAAGAGTAATCTCTGCCTATTGCTTCGTAATTTGGTAGTTTTCATAATTTGGTACTTTATGCTAGTATTGATTATTTGATACAATTGTAAGTATTAAATTATAAATAAATATCTCACTTATTATCAAAATCGACTTGAAGTCATTAATGTCATAAGAACGCTTGCATAATCTTGCAATTTTATCTATTGAGAAGAAACATTTGGAAAAGATCGATGTTGATACTTTTAATATTGACTTTGCATCTCGGAAAACCTTGTAAATTTATTTTTTTATGATCTTTTAATTTTTTATTTTTTACACATATTGAGATTGAAGATGTAATTTATCAAAAAAAATTTGCTTCAATAAATGAAATTCTATAAATGAAATTTTTACATATTTTAATATTTTTTAAGGGCCCCATTATATTATTTCGCCTAGGGCCTCTAAAATGTCAGAGATGGCCCTGCATGTTATGAGTTGATTACGACACTAATTCTTTCATTCTTTCATGGTGTGATTGATAGTTGATTCTTGGTATATTGGTTATTGTAGTTTTATGAAAAAAAGATGATCATGTTGTACACTTGTACTCCCTTCGCCTCTAAAGATGACTAATATTGTTGTTTATAGGTTTATTTCAACGCTTAGTCATTGAACAAACAATTCATTTACAATAGTTGTATAACATTTATATTTACGTTTGAAGTAATTGGTTTCTTGAACAACCTAGCTACGATTTATAGCTAAACATATAAAGCTTTCAATACGTTTTCATGCTTTACTTTGATTCGGCTACCCACAACTACATATAAATCTTCAGGTCTTGCACCCTTGCCTTTGCCAAATAGGCATTCTAATATTTGCATCAGTATTATCGTTAATAAAACTATACTCCCTCCTATTCAATTACATTGTCCACTTTTCTTATTTGGTAAAGTCTCTTTACTTGTCCACTTTCTATTTTTGGCAAAACTTTTTACCTAAATACCCCCAACTATCCCAACTTATATTATTTAATAATACCCCACCTACCACCTTTTCAATTATTATATTCATTTAAAATACCCCACTACCACCTTTTCAATTATTATAATCACTTAAAATACCCCACTACCACCTTTTCAATTATTATAATCACTTAAAATACCCCACTACAATTTTTTCTTAAAATCCGATCCAAACCCAAAGTGGACAATCTAATTGAATAGGAGGGAGTATAAAATAGCATTTAGAAACTCGATAGTGTAACTTGGGGGACCGCGTGCATAGCACGCGGCCCCACAACTAGTATGGGAAAAAATTTCTTTATAAACGACATTTGTGATTGGAAAAAAAATATAAGAGACATTGACTAATACAATACTATAGTATATGAGAGTAAACCTTTTAAATTAGTTGATAAATTATATGATTCCCTTTGTTAGATAACAAAATAGTTTACCTCATTATCTATCCATTAAGATCATGTGTAACGCAGTTCCTTTACCTTGTCTCTTACCCATATCTTCCATTGATTTTCATGTATATATGACTTTAGCCTTAATTTCGAATAAACTCGTTGTTTCTTTAATTTCAGAAAGTTTTTTAAATGGTAAACTCATTTTTGCATCAACAAATAGATAAAGCTTTGTAATTTGACCAATATTTTAAGTGATATATTTTTATCAAGTCGTCATCATCATCATCGTCCTACCCAATGTTTCCCGTCCATAGAGAACTATAGACAGGGTCTGGGGAGAGAAGGACAGCGGCAACTCATACCCATAAAGGATATGGAGAGCAGGACCAAAAGGAGTCCCCCGGCTCGAGAAAATATGAGGAGAAGAACTCTCACGAAATCAATAATCTAAAACATGGATAAGACGCCTCCAACTACCCATGTCAACTACCCATGTCCCTAGTCAGGTCCTTAGAGAGGTTCAACTCGTGCATGTCAATTTTAATTTGCTCATCCCATGTTCTCTTAGGCTTTTCCCAACTCCTCTTACCCTTTACTATAGTGCTTTCAATATACTATTCTCAAGTAATGAGTGTATATTTAGCTTTAAATTTTGTCCCGCATAATTATAAAAATAATACTAAATGTAAGTATCACTTAATAATACTAATAATTGTTGTATGAATAAGAATTATTCATGTAATGTAAGATTAGATGTGGAAGCATAAGTAAGAGGCACAAGTTGGAAACTCCACTTGAAATCCTAATTCTCTGTACAATTTTCTTTTAACCCTTCTCTTTTACATTTAATTCTCATTGTAACTCTATTATTTGCATATGTTATTATTTTATATTTATTGTATAGTCTACTATGTTTATTGCTTGCCTTTTATCTTACTCTATGCTCAGATTCCATTTTATGTAACATAAAATGAAGAATTTTATTCTATTTATTGCATCAACCACATAATTTCTCATCTTCCTGAATTGATTTTAATGGACAAATGACATTTACATAATGGATTCATGAAGTGACAAATGGTAAACTGACAAACGCAAAGCTATTTACAATTAATTCATAAATTGATGACATTTGGCACAATGAGCTCATGAAGTGACAAATGGCAAATATGTTTCTCAATTAGTATATTTATTTATTTATTTATGATGATTAGATGTATTTTATTGTTATCTAATTCTCATTTGTTTTTAGGCGCACCACCGCCGGCTATAGTACCCCTCATTAATTATGTACAAATAACGGCTAACTAACTCTTACGGCCCGTTTGGTTAGAGGTACTAAATGGTAGTAATGGAAATAGTTTATAGTGTAAATTTTCATCAAAACTTTTATGTCATTCCCATGGTAATGAAATTTTGATCACAAAAAAAAAAATTCACAAATTTCCATTACCACCTAACTAGATAGATTCCCATGTAAAACACGAACGTCTTAAATATTTTGTTGGCCTATTTAGTTTTGATGATAACATAAACTTTATTAAACAAACATATTCTTGTTTTTGAGATTGTTTTGTTAGGTCAAATATCCGATCTTTATAAGGATTGTCGATGGACCATTAAACGTTAAAATGAGATTGCTAAATAACTGTTCCAAGATCAAGTCAGAGTTCGAAAATTGGTCTATCGGAGACAGTGCAGTGTTCCCAGAGTCAGCGGTCAGAGGAGCAGTCAACAAAATAATTAGGAAAATAATTTTTAAGTTTTATTTTTCTTATTAGATTTGTTGTACGGATGAATTAGTCTAGGATGCACAAGGGAAATAAATTAAGAAATTAATTTAACTAACTCCTAAAAATATTCCTTAAAATTAGGATTTTAAAATAAGATTTCTTAAATTGTCTTAGCTATTTTTAGCTAAAAGGACAAGAAAACTTGGAGTAACTACCAAGCTTTCCTACCACTTCACGCGGAAATTAAACCCACAACTCCCATTATTTCGGATCATGGGATTATGGGTAGTTTAGATTTAAAAATTTATATAAAGGATTTTTATTTAACCGGCACAAGTAGAGAGATCATTTTGAGAGAAAATATTTTTCCGAAAATATTGTGCCCATATATTTTTCGTGAGGTTTACAAAATAAAGAGAGGAAATCTTGATTGATTTTAATGGCTTATTAATTTCAAGATTTATTCCTTGTGCTATTCTTGATATGATTCATCCACACTTTAGATAAATCTTGTACGGGTTTATTTGAGAGTTTTTGTTATTTAGACTTGGGTAAGTCTAAAGGGTAGAGTATAGAGAAACGGTAAGAGGTTACCGTGAGAAGAGGAGTAGAGAAACGGTAAGAGTTTACCGTGAGTATGTAGAAGAGAAACGGTAAGGAGTTACCGAGAGAAGAAAAAGAGTAGAGAGAAGTAGAAATTATTTTATGTAAGAGAGGAGTGATTTACATAAACTAATAGAGAAGAGAAATCCCTAGTGGGTCGTGGTTCTTTTTCCCACGTTAAATCTTGGTGTTCTTTTATAGTTTTCTTATATTTTGTCTTGAGTATTTTTGATAATCGAATTCCGCAATAAAAAAGGCTAAAAATACTCAAAGTGCGCAAGTAACAATTCACCCCCCCTCTTGTTACAGTCATTGTCTCTAAGTGTTTCTACAATTGGTATCAGAGTCCTGTTCCTCATTTGATCAGGAAACCCTGAGAGCCGTATCTTGGTATATTAGAGATGCAGAAAATGAACGAGCGCATGGAAGAAGGGTACTCTACTCAGAGACCACCAATGTTTGATGGCAAATTCTATACTTATTGGAAAAAGAGGATGGAGATCTTCATCAAAGCCGAAAATTATCAAGTTTGGAGAGTTATCGAAATTGGAGATTTTGAGGTAACAACTACCAACTCCAATAACGAGACTGTTCCCAAACCTATCACAGAATATGAGAAAGAAGATTTTCAAAAGATGGAAATGAACGCTCTTGCTATTAAATTGCTTCATTGTGGGCTTGGTCCAAATGAACATAATCGCATTATGGGATGCAGAACCGCTAAACAAATTTGGGATCTGCTGGAGGTTACCCACGAAGGAAGGAGTGAAGTTAAGCGTTCCAAGATTGATTTGCTCATGTCCAAATACGAAAGATTTGTGATGGAACCTAAAGAAAGCATTCAAGAAATGTTTACAAGATTCACGAATATCACGAATGAGCTTGTCTCCCTTGGAAGGCTAATTCTCTCAGATGAACAAGTGCGAAAAATCCTAAGAAGCCTACCTCAAGATGATCGTTGGAGAGCAAAGGTCACAGCCATTCAAGAATCTAAAGATTTCACAAAGTTTAATCTGGAAGAGTTGGCTGGATCCCTTATGACTCATGAATTACATTTGGGAACAGCTGACAGTTCCAGGAACAAGGGTTTGGCTTTGACAGCAAACGATCAAGGAGAATCAGAAACTGACGAGGAAGAGGCAGCCTTGCTGGTACGTAGGTTCAGGAAGTTCTTCAGGAACAACAAGTATAAAAATCAAAGAAACAACAAAGAAATAGGAACTTTAAATACCAAAACATATGAATGCTACAAATGTGGAAGTACCGAGCATTTAATCAAGGATTGCCCACTATGGAAAAATGAGAAAGGTAAAGGGAAAGCAAGAGAAACAGGAAGACAACCTACAAAAGGAAACTTCAACAAAGCAGATTGACGTAAAGCTATAATAGCTGCTTGGGGAGAATCCGAAAGCGAAACCGAAACAGAAGCTCCCGTTGAAGAAGAAGAAGTAGCCAATCTTTGTCTCATGGCGACGCATGATGAAAAGGCTAAAGGAAAAGAGGTACTGTCTACTGATCCATTTTCTGATTATTTATTTAAATTGGATAAACATAGATTAATTAGCATGATTTTAGAATCTCACGAAAATTTGGAAAAACAAACAGTCATCTGTCTCAAAACTGAAAAAGACCTTAAAGCGTGTAAAGACCAAATATCCTACCTTAATTCTTTTAGGTCCGATGTGCAAACTCGATTCTTTGAATTGGTTGATAATAATGTGATGTTAAAAGAAGCTATAGAAAAGGTTAAAGAAGAAAACATCATGTTAAATATTGAATTGAATCAACTTAAGCAATTTGAGATGGAAGTAAATTACGAGTCTAATAAAGAAATTAAATGTGTCCTTTTACAAATGAAATTAGACCTAGAATCCGCCTTAAAAGAAAATGATCGACTTAAGCTTGAATTAAATGTAAGAGAGAAACGGTAAGAGTTTACCGTGAGTAGAAGAGAAACGGTAAGGAGTTACCGAGAGAAGAAAAAGAGTAGAGAGAAGTAGAAATTATTTTATGTAAGAGAGGAGTGATTTACATAAAGTAATAGAGAAGAGAAATCCCTAGTGGGTCGTGGTTCTTTTTCCCACGTTAAATCTTGGTGTTCCTTTATAGTTTTCTTATATTTTGTCTTGAGTATTTTTGATAATCGAATTCCGCAATAAAAAGGGCTAAAAATACTCAAAGTGTGCAAGTAACAATTCACCCCCCCTCTTGTTACAGTTCATTGTCTCTAAGTGTTTCTACAATAATTTTATTAGGATTTTTTGTTATTTATATATAATAAATTGCTTAAATGCAATGCTTAATTCTAATATGATTTAGGTAGTGATTATTTTATGTAAGTTAATTATATTTTACATTGCAAAAATTATTTTTTCCTTTAAACTTTTATAAAATAATTTTACATATTTTTGAGTTAAATTTGATTTTGTAATTTATGTCGGAAAGTTTAACAAAACTGTGCATCGCACGGGCACTATCTAGTAACTATTACTAAAATAAAACACGCTTACATCATCACTTTTCAAAATTGCTTACGTGTCGCTTTCACATTAAAATGTTTTCCTCCTAAATTAAATGATGATGTAATTGTTATTATGATCTTTGACTTTCTACTTTTTTATTTTGAATATATTATTTTTCTTATTAATTGTTTTTTTTTTTTTTTTTTTTTTTTTTTTTTTTTTTTTTTTTTTTAATTTTTGGGTCAAATAATATTTAATGTATTAACAAACTATATATTGTATTTTATTAATTTTAATTACTCCCTCCGTTCCTTTTTGATGTTCCTATTTCGATTTTTCACCAAGATTAAGAAAAGTGGAATCTTTGGTGGTAGTGGGTATTATTTTAATTATATAGTAGTAGGAAGTAATGATTTTATTGGAAGTATGGAGAGAAAAAATAATTAAATAATAGTGTCATGTAATGATTGTATTGGAAGTATGAGAGAGAAAATAATTAAATAATAGTGTGAAGTAAGGAAAGTGGGGTTTTAAGGGGTAAAAGTGGGATGAAAAATTTCCAAAAATGGAAAGTATTCTAAAGTTGAAAAACTATGGAACTGCCCGTTTTAGTAAGGTGGAAAAACAAAAAGGAACGGAGGGAGTATTTATAAAAGTTTTTTCAATTTTTTTAAATGAATATTATTAAGTGTATTGGATATTTCTAGATAGTTAAAACATAATATATTTTTACTAAAATTTGTTTTTGTTATTTATACTCAGAAAATTTGATAAAATCATGCATCACACGGGCACTATCTAGTATCAAATAATGCTAACTAGTGCCGCCCATCTGAATTTTATTTAACTTTTACTTTTACTCATATTAGCAGTTAGCATAAAATAATATGAGCAAGAAAAAAGGGAAGGAAATGCAGGGTAGATTAGTGTATTTTCTTTTATATTATTTCTATTCCAATGTCATTTTTAAAAAAACATGTGAAGGGTTTCGCGCAACATTCATTGGGCTTGGCAAAAACTGACTCGATATAGTAACCCAATTTAAATCTAACTTACAATAAGTGAGTTTGCGTTGAGACTTTTGACCCAATCAATTGAACGATTCGATCCGATTATATTTATTACTCCCTCCAATTCATCATAATTGTCCACTTTCCTTATTTGGTAAAGTCTCTTTACTTGTCCACTTTCTATTTTTGGCAAAACTTTTTACCTAAATACCCCCAACTACCCCAACTTATATTATTTAATAATACCCCACCTACCACCTTTTCAATTATAATAATCACTTAAAATACCCCACTACCACCTTTTGAATTATTATATTCACTTAAAATACCCCACTACCACCTTTTCAATTATTATAATCAATTAAAATACCCCACTACCACACCACTCTTAAAATCTGGTCCAAAGGCAAAGTGGACAATTATGATGAATTGGAGGGAGTATAAAATAGGTTAGGTTCAGTTCAAAATTTTATACCTTAAAAAACTTATATAATCCTTTTAATCATAAAAGTTAATTGTGAGTTAAATTATTTTTGTGTGGATTTACTTTCGATATCCAATGGAGATTAATTCAAAAAGAATGATTCTGAATTTTAAGGAGTATGAAAAGGTTTAAAAAATTGATGTTTTATAAAGAAAAAAATTTAAATTATTTACATCTATTATTATAAATAAAAAATAGCTAAGGAATTACTATTCATTCTTGAATAGTTAATTTGCTTAGTCATATTACATTCCATCATCCATAAGAGTGATTCCATGTATTTTAGGTTATTTTTAAGCTTTCGGCATGTAGGATAGTTGTGTGGCTTTGTGTTGTGTATTAGTGAGTACACATGCTGTGGGAGTCAGAGAGTACCTGCATGTAGGTTGTTTTTACATGTATGTTAGTGTCTTTGCATGTAAGTGAGTGCTTGGCTTGGACACATGTCATGGGAATGCATAATGTGTGGACACATGTTGGGGGATTGCATAGTGTGTGGACACATGTGGTGGAACGTTGGTTGTCGGCTTTTCTTTGTATGTATATTTGCATGTAGGTTGTCTATATAATGCACTAAGTTGATTTCAATGAAAGCCACATTCAGAATTTTGGCCATGGTTCTAATTCGTGGCGATTCTAATTCTTGTTTGTTTGATTATTCAATATACTCACTCATTCTTCCTTGTAAGCTAGCTATATTAGATGCTTTAATGTTTGCATGTCTTAGCAATAGACAAGTTTTATACAATGGAATATGTGTCATTTCAAATTTACTGGTATGGTTTAAGACTCAATCATGCTTTATTAAATTGTGCTTTTGTTTGATTATGTTTCCATGGTGTTTTTGTTTGTATTACTTTTGTTGGCTATAGTACCTAAGGTTTATAATCTAAATGTATATAGTATATACTCAAGTTTTGGAACTTACTAACGATGAGTCTAACTTTGATAGGTGTTAAGGGAAGCAGAAGTTACTTTTAGGAATGCAAGTGGTGGTACTAAGATGACTAAAGGGGCAAGATATGCTTTATTAATCTTAATGTATATAGTATAAACTCATGTTTTGGAACTTACTAACGATGTGTCGAACTTTGATAGGTGTTATGTGAAGTAAAAGTTACTTTTAGGAATGCATGTGGTGGTACTAAGATGACTAAAGGGGCAAGTTGTGTATAAATTTTCAGTTAGATATATGTTGCAATGGTAACCAAATGTTGCGTGAAAAATTTGATATCAGTACAAGTCACTAGTGGAAATAAACGTGTTAGCTGCGGGTTATTGGCTGCGATTTTAGAGTATACGTAGCCAATATATGAAATTACAAAAAAAAACACTCAATGGCTGCGGTTGTCTACCTGTCCGCAGCCAATAGTGTGTGAAAAAAAACATTGGCTGCGGTTTTCTCCCTGTCCGCAGCTAATAGTGTGTGAAAAATAGCATTGGCTGCGGTTTGCTATTTTGTCCGCAACCTTTAGTCTGCTACCACATGGGCTTGAGTCCAAAACCATTGTTTTATATTATTAGCTGTTACCACAAGGGCTTGGGTCCAACACCGCAGCCTATATTGGCATAAAAACCGCAGCCAATAGGCTTTTTTCCACTAGTGAGTGATGAGTGAGCTTTGAATTAGTCAGATCAAGAACATTCTGGAACTTTAGATTCTTTAAAGTGGTAATGAATTATAGAAGAAAAGTTGTATTGTTATTGATCAGATAATTTCATTTAGCTTTGTTATGCATTCTATTACTAAGGACATGTAAAAGATGCAAGAAACCATTAAATTAGCTGTTGATTAAGGTCGATACACATAATCTCGAAGAGTGTATTTTGGTCGGAGATCATTGTCTCTGATAAAAAATACTCTTGAAAATTATGCGTATCAACCTTAGCAGCTAATTTGATGGTAACCTGCTCCTTTTGCATGTCCTTTGCAATAGAATGCATAGGAAAATTAAATGTATCCAATATGGTGTTGCCTATGAGAATTATTTTTTGTTATAGCCTGTGTATTATAAAATTGTTTGTTTTTGGCTTAATATAATTGGGTTTCTTTGGGATACAATATGTAATTTTCTTTTGGTTTTGCTTAAATGTTGTACATTTTTTTGTTTCATTTTTTGTTTTTTGTTGTTGATCATTTAATGGAGAGTAGTATAATGTACATTAGTTGTGTCTATTCGTTGTTTACTTTGTCTTGATTTAGAGGAAGAATAACTCTGATGAAGCTTGCTAATTATAAGTATGTTAATCAACAGCAATGCACCTGATTTGTTGTACATAAAGTATATGATTACATGGGCCAAGTACATTTATCTGTTGTATTTCAATAGTCAGTATAATTTTAGGTTTGGGAATTCAGTTCCGATTCAAGTTATTGTACTTATTTTGGCTGTCCTTGAGTTCTGGAACTGAATTATTCAGCTCCATTTGTTTAGGACACTCTTGTTTCTATAGGATCACGTCAAAGTAACCGTTTGTGATTTGGGTTTGGGTTATCATTGTCTTTTGTTGATTGAGTTTCTTTAGCTTCTGAGTATTGCTTTGTCAATGCTTAAAGTCTACATGTACTAAACCGATTGGATGCTATCTTTTAGAAGTAATTTCTCCCTTATTAGCAATTCTGAAATCTCATAATAAGCTTTTCACTACATCAAGGATATACCATTTACATAAAGCATTATAATTTACAAGCATAAGGAACACCATCTCACATTCACAAATCATTAGTGATGGTGCTATAGACATTAGAGTACATAATGTAATTGGAATATGAATATGATAATTATTTTTTCATGGAAGATACAAATGGTAATTTATTTTCTAAAGATTTATTATGATTGCTAATTTTAGAGTATATTACAAATTATATGTCACTAGTGGAAAAAAGTTTAAGGGCTGCGGTTTTTTAGCCCCTTTGGGCTGCGTTTTTTGACCCCAGCCATTATTGTAGCAGCAACAAATAATATAAAAGGGCTGCGGTCAAAATACGCAGCCCCAAAAATAGTAAGGGGCTGCGGTTTTTATTATATGTCCGCAGCCCTTAAGCTATTTTCACACAGCCTATAATACACTTAAGGGCTGCGGACATATACTAAAAACCGCAGCCCCTTACTATTTTTGGGGCTGTGTATGTCTCATAAAGGGCTGCGGACATGGTATAAAACCGCAGCCCCTAACCTATTTTTTTTTTAATTTTTTTTTTGTTTTCGTTATATTTGTGTAATGAATAATAATTATTAGCATAATTATTAAATAATAAATATTTCACAATAATAAACCGTCGATAAATGCCAAAATATCACTCAATTATAATATATATTATATATAATATTATATACATAAAGTATATACATTACACCGCATATAATTAGAAATAAAACGATACATAAATTAAAGTACTCTAGCTACACGATATATACATATATATATAATAATCTAGCTACAAACTTAATAAATTAGAAATAAACACCGCGACTTTGTCTTTGACTTTGCGTAGTTCAATATCTGTCAATTCGCGTGTTTGTCTTGGAGAGTCAATAATCTACGAATTAAAATCAATTATTATTATTAAAAAGTTAGTCGTACATTATATAATATAATTAATATATATATATTATAAATAAATAATTTAAAAAACATATATAATAACTAATTAAATAAAATACTTACGGAATCAATATTTTGAACCCCGACATTCTTGACGGCTTCGATGAGATCATCCATAAATTTAATAACGTAGTAGCCGCAATGAATGGAATTTTTTTGTTGAAAACACTAGGAAAAAAAATATTATATATTAGTGCCAAATTAAAAATGCTTCAAAACCGTTAAAAACGCAACTTAACACTTAATTTTGAGCAAATGACAATTATTTTCGATTCTAACAACTTTAACACAATTATATATACCAAATAATGTTGTGTGCCAAGTTTCATGCATAACAAACAAGGTTTAAGCTACTTTACGCTCGAAAATGCCAAAATTCATTAAAAGCGTTAAAAAACGCAACTTGACCCTTAATTTTGAGCAAATGACAACTATTTTCAATTCTAACAACTTCAACACATTTATATACACCAAATAGTGTTGTGTGTCAAGTTTCATTCATAACAAACAAGGTTTAAGCTACTTTACGCTCGAAAATGACAAAATTCATTCAAAAACCTTAAAAAACGCAACTTGACTCTTAATTTTGAGCTAATGACAACTATTTTCAATTCTAACAACTTCAACACATTTATATACACCAAATAGTGTTGTGTGCCAAGTTTCATTCATAACAAACAAGGTTTAAGCTACTTTACGCCCGAAAATGACAAAATTCATTCAAAACCTTAAAAAACGCAACTTGACCCTTAATTTTGAACAAATGACAACTATTTTCAATTCTAACAACTTCAACACATTTATATATACCAAATAGTGTTGTGTGTCAAGTTTCATTCATAACAAACAAGGTTTAAGCTACTTTACGCCCGAAAATGACAAAATTCATTCAAAAACCTTAAAAAACGCAACTTGACCCTTAATTTTGAGCAAATGACAACTATTTTCAATTCTAACAACTTCAACACATTTATATACACCAAAGAGTGTTGTGTGTCAAGTTTCATTCATAACAAACAAGGTTTAAGCTACTTTACGCCCGAAAATGACAAAATTCATTCAAAAACCTTAAAAAACGCAACTTGACCCTTAATTTTGAGCAAATGACAACTATTTTCAATTCTAACAACTTCAACACATTTATATACACCAAAGAGTGTTGTGTGCCAAGTTTCAATCATAACAAACAAGGTTTAAGCTACTTTACGCCCGAAAATGACAAAATTCATTCAAAAACCTTAAAAAACGCAACTTCACCCTTAATTTTGAGCAAATGACAACTATTTTCAATTCTAACAACTTCAACACATTTATATACATCAAATAGTGTTGTCTGCCAAGTTTCATTCATAACAAACAAGGTTTAAGCTACTTTACGCCCGAAAATGACAAAATTCATTCAAAAACCTTAAAAAACGCAACTTGACCCTTAATTTTGAGCAAATGACAACTATTTTCAATTCTAACAACTTCAACACATTTATATACACCAAAGAGTGTTGTGTGCCAAGTTTCAATCATAACAAACAAGGTTTAAGTTACTTTACGCCCGAAAATGACAAAATTCATTCAAAAACCTTAAAAAACGCAACTTGATCCTTAATTTTGAGCTAATGACAACTATTTTCAATTCTAACAACTTCAACACATTTATATACACCAAATAGTGTTGTGTGCCATGTTTCATTCATAACAAACAAGGTTTAAGCTATTTTATGGTCGAATTTATTTCAATTCTAACTAATTTCAATCATTTGACAAATGTTTTCAATTTTAATTAATTCAAGACAATAATATATACTAAATAATGTTATATATACCTTAACTGCTCTCCATTTCGGGTTAGTGGCTCTTGTAGCACATCCCATTTCGCCAAGCATTTTCTTCATAACCCTGAGACACAAGAGTAAAGAAATTAATTGAAATTAATTGACAATAATATATATATAACACTTAAATGAAATTAATTGACAATTTATAAACTTACGAATTCAACAAAGCTTTAAATTTCATGTTGCGAGGCACGGGATTTCCACGACTTAGTGAGTCGAAAACGTGCACCATATTGGTCATCGGACATATGACCAAAAGCATCCAATGCACACTACAAAAACCACGATTTTAAATCATCAAGATAGAGAATATGTGAACGTAAGTAAAATCAAAATTTAAGTTCAATTTAATAAAATAATAAAACTAATCACCTTTCATAGTACGGGGCCAGAATGAATGAGTGTTTAGATTCAAATGAATGTTTCAAAGCACGTTCAACGTATGCTTTGACGTCATCTGGATCAGTATCACTCTTTTCACCCCTAATAGACTCAGGATCAAACCATCCAAATGTTATTGGAGGTTCGAGGCTATTCAACTCCTCGTACATCCCACTAAACTCACGAATAAGAAAATTTTGTCAGTCATTCGATTATTAAAACAATTAAACAATAAAACCTAAATTGTAAGATAAAAAATCACATACAGCATGTAGACATGAATAAGGGCGACATTCAACATCTCCCCTCGCAAAAATTGCCCAATGTCACTAGGACCAATAATGACGAAAGCATCTTCGGCAGTGTGAAATTGGTCCGTGCCTAGGGGTAGAAGAAGTGGGTCCTCCTCACTCATGCGAGATGCACCCTTGTGCAGCCATAGACAATCCGAAGAGAGATCTTTAAGCTCCTCATCAGTCAAGATTGGAGTGATTGTCACCGATGATGAGGAACCGATCTCTCTTTTAGAGCCCTTTGAGCTCTTTTCCTATTTCATTTCATACAATTAAATTAGTTTAATTACTCACGCAATTAAAATAATAAAAACAAATAAAATAATACTAAAGATATATTACCTTCGCCGTGAGTCGGACCCAAGCATATGGCCATGTGATGAAACTACTTTGGGCGTTCGATAAAGTCTCAAGGTTCCATTCTGGCATTGGAACCGGAAGTGAGAAATCGTCGAACCCCTTAACGATAGTTTGTACCGTCACACTAATGTGGCCACGTGTAACAGGCATTGAATGCACTGTTTGGCCCACTTGGTTTGGCTGCGCCTCACCGAATGCAACCTCAGTTAAGTCGCCACCACGAGCAACGCCTAAGTGAGGCAACAAAAGAGAGCAAGGAGTCGCCTCCTAAAAATTTTTTCGTTTAGTATAATTAACATCATGATAAATTATCAAAACACGTTGAAATTTAAATAAATACGCGCTTGTATATTTAAAAATTAAATGTACCTTTATCACTGGCTCATCAGGTGTTGTTTCCGAAACCTGAGTAACGGAGTTCATGGTCTCCGGCGTTGGAATGTGAGGCTCGGGTGTGCTACGGGTAATGGGCTGGTGTGCTACGGGGGTAAGGGGCTCGGGCGATGGCTCCACCAAAGCCTTAGGATCCCCATGTTGACTCTGTTGGTCCTCGGCAATCAAATTGGCCAAGTCATCATGGGTAGCTCCTAACTTCTGCAATAGCGATGCCATCTTGTCGAAGACGTCCTTAGTCACTTTTGCGGTGACTTTGGCTGTGATTTTCTCCTCGATTCGTTTCTCTACTTCCTCAAGCGATGGCATCGTTCTGGATCGAGGAGTAGCGAACTCTTTGCCAAATGCTTTCTTCATGCCCACGCGGACGCCTCCTTTGCCGACTACCCGCCCCTGATGGTCTTTCCCTAAGACCATATGCAATGCATCAACATTGCCTTTTGGGGTGAACTCCCCCGTAGCCTCTTTTTCCTTCCAGCCCATCTGTTCAAATAAAAACGATCAATTAGTTTAAACACATAACAAATCAAGAATATAAGGCTAAATGATATGAAAACTCACCACAGCATCCGCGATCTTCTTCGTTCAAGGATCGGGAATGGTAAATTTACCACTTTCATCTCGAGCATGAAGCCCGCAATACCAATCTAGCACCCGATCTCCCGCTGGAGTACTCACGGATGGGGTAGTCGTAGATGAGCTCGCGGCTGAGCTCTGTTTGGGGTACAATCCCGCATCCACCCACTCTTTACGGGCCTCATCATAAGTTCTTGACCCCATGTGATGGTAAAACTTCCTTTTCTTTGCCGACTCGGAAGCTTTACCACGTTTTTCTTAATTAATCAACATAATAAGTCAAATGTCATATATTATTAGTTTAATAATTAAATCAAAAGAAGTAAATAAAAATGAAAAGCTATAATACTTACAACTTCATTAAGAGTTGTTTTCCTAGCAACAAATGCCTCCCACTCATTTTTAGATATGTGTGGCCATATCTCATACGGCATTTTGGAGGGAGCTTGTTCTCCATCTTTAATTCCCGTTTTGACGTTCTTGGTCAAACGGTGACGCTTCTTGGTAATCCAACCACCTACGAGCTTCGCCTTGAAGTCTCTTAATCTTTCAGCAACAGCTGAAAGAAAAATACTCTTCTTTTCTTCGTCGTGCTCGATGTGGAAAAGATTCTACAAAAGGAAAATATAATTAATAATTAATGTCAATTCAATTAATTTTAAAATAAAAGTAAATTAATAAAAGACTAAAGTAAATTAATAAAAGACTAAAGTAAATTAATAAAGTAAATTATTACCATCGTATCATCCCAAAATGACTTCTTCAAGCCCTCTGGAACCTCGTGCCAGGCGTGTAATATGGAAATCTTCCGAACACATAAACCCACTTGTTTTCCATATTCCTTACGCCACTTTCCACACGGTTTACCCAAGGCATTGTATTCGAGGTACATGGGCTCTTTGACTTTGAGGTTTTTCGTAGGACCTCGCCCTTTTCATTTCTTTGAAGTTGTCGCTGTTTGAGTAGAAGCCGTCTCATCAATAGGAGGAGCATCATGAGCCAATTGCTCGTGTCTAACAAATGGGTCGTCTTCCTCAACGGCATGATCACCATCATCTATGTCCTTCTCCTTCGTCGGATCGTAGTCCTTATCCGACTCACTATGGACATCGTCATCCACAGTCGCAATCTCGGGCACAATGTCATCTCTGAAAAGATGCATTGTAGATCAAGTACCTGAAAGAGTGGAAAATAGAATTACATTAGAAAGTGACAAAAATCGTTAAAAAAAAACCGTTAAAAAAAGCAACTTGACCCTTAATTTCAAGCATATGACAATTATTTTCAATTCTAACAACTTCAACACATTTATATATATCAAATAGTGTTGTGTGCCAAGTTTTGTGCATAACAAACAAGGTTTAAGCTACTTTACGCCCGAAAATGCCATAATTCATTCAAAACCGTTAAAAAACGCAAGTTGACCCTTAATTTCATGCATATGACAATTATTTTCAATTCTAACAACTTCAACACATTTATATATATCAAATAGTGTTGTGTGACAAGTTTCATGCATAACAAACAAGGTTTAAGCTGCTTTACGGCCGAAAGTGCCATAATTCATTCAAACCCTTAAAAATGTTATACATATTTATACCAAACATATTCAACCCTTAAAATGTATACTTATTTATACCAAATATACTAATTTTATATATGCACTACATTGTGTTCTAAAATAAAATCACTTATATTAATTAACATTGTACAACTTCTTACTTTATAATTCATATTCTAATTTTATATAACCAAACATATATGTACAACATTCATAAAATAAGTTATGAAAAATTTAGAACTTATTAAAAACCACAACTACGTATACATACATACACATTCATAATTAAAATGAAATAATTACCTAAAAATATAACAAAACATACATACACATTCATATGATATTATGATAAAATTTTATCAATAATCCACAACCCTAATTAAACCTAATTTAAAACTTAAAAACCCCTACTACAACCAAATTTATCAATAATCAACATCAACCAACGCATTCATATAACCATAAACAACCCTAATTAAACCTAATTTACATACTATAAATTTAAAAACAACAACTACATATAACCATAGCCAAGATCCTAAGTTCTAATCTAAGACCTTAGCCAAGATCCTAAGTTCTAATCTAAGACCTTAGCCAATCGGAGTACCAGTCAGAATTTGCTATCCTCAAACTCTAAATACATAGTCATAGTTATTCCAACTTGCCAATCCACCATCACTCTATAGGTGGTGTAAACAAAAGCACATCAGCCTTCTAATTACACCAAGTAGCATGTTATATACACTCCTAGCATCTATTGGAGGTACCCATATGTCTTGTTTCCAAGAGCCAAAACAGTATACTGGAGTAACAATTCCAATTGTTAGTTTAGCAAGCTACAGTCCTTCACAGCTTACATCCTATGAGAAGCAGCAGCATACTAAGTTAGGGATCGACCACCAGTAGTACCTGCAAATCAGTCGTACTAATACACTAGCTGTATTGGGCAGCACACCAACAAATAAAGAAGGAATATCATCCCATCTCCAACTCAATTCAACAAGGAATTGTCCTTAAACTAAGATCCCAACACTTGGGTTCAAGAACCCTGAATAGTCCTTAAACTACTTTCCATCCAAAAACTCTACTCGCCATTTCAGTTTCTGTATTCGCCATTTCAAACGAGACAAAGAAAACAACTACATACACATTCATCAATTTTGATAAATTTAAACCTAATTTACAAAATTGAAAATGAAAAAATACCTTGAATTTTTCGTGGGTTTGAGAACTTGAAGAAGACAATAATGGTGGGTTGTGTATAACCTATACAATGAAAAAAAATTAAAATTAGTATAAAAAAACTAAGCCTTAAAACAAAACTAATGAACCTTGAACAACAATGGGTATACCTTGAAGAAGAGCAAGAATCAAGCCCAAATTTTGTGGGTTTTTCGTGGGTAGAAGAGCAAGAATTTCGAAGGTTTTCGTGGGTTTAAAAATTGACAAGGTTTTCGATGGTTAGCAACAATGGTGGGTTTTTCGTGGGTAGAAGAGCAAGAATTTCGAAGTTTTTTTTCGTGAATTTGAGATGAAAGAGCAAGAATAATGGCGGGTTTTGAGAAGATGAAAGTTGCAAGAAGAGCAAGAACAATGGCGGGTTTTGAGAAGATGAAAGTTGCAAGAAGTCGTTTAATTATGTTGAGTGTAAAAACAGTCGTTTAATGTTGCAAGAAGATGGAAAGGCGGGTTTTACTTTAAAAAAAAAAGACTCGTTTACTATCATGTGTAACAGGGGCTGCGGACCGTATAAGAAACCGGAGCCCTTTACTTTAAAAAAAAAAAATTTGTGTAACAGGGGCTGCGGACATGATAAGAAACCGGAGCCCTTTACTATTATGTGTATAGGGGCTGCGGATAGGCGGGTAAAACCGCAGCCCTTTTTGCATTTCTAAATTTCCGTAATTTTTCTAACCATTAATTGCTGCGTATAAAATAAACCGCAGCAAATGTTGCGCAGCAAATGTCAATTTTTCCACTAGTGTGTGCATGTGGAAGTCCTCTTTTTTGGAATTTAGTACTATATGCCACCATAGGAAAATCAACTATAAATTAAAATACATTAAAAATAAATATGAACACATAAAAAGGATTAATTTGGATTATAACTTACATGCGATTACTCTTCCAAACCAAATTTCTTTCTTTAGATCCTTAACCATATTGTCCAACTTCATTTTAAAAACTCGAGACAGTATATCTGGCCGATCTTCTGGATGCAAACCTCTAAAGTTTACAAAACGGATAATCTCAGGCCACTTTGAGTTACACGTAAATGTAATAAATACATCTGGATACCGATATGTCTTGCATATAACCATAACATCGTGATATATTTCAGTCATAAATCAAGGACTCCTGGGATATGTAGATGGTAAGATTATGCGTCTACCACTTATGTTAGAAGGGCCATCGGAAATTGATACATCACCTTGAAGATTCACATATTTGTCAGCCCGAAGAACATTCTGATTCCTTCCTAGGAATAAAAGTCTTTCAGACTCTATCATTGTCCATCCATAGACCAAAAATTGATGGAACAATTTACCAGTATGTAAAATAATATCAACTTCATTCTTTCTATCCATTATTCAATACGAAAACCATTCCCTTATTGTTAGCTTTACTCGCTTCTTTACAATTAAATAAGTTCGGCAGTCAGACCACTTGCGTCCAATTCAACCCCCTTATGAGATATATCTAATCTATAACCATGCTCATCTCGGGGAAACAATAAGGGATATTGAAGCGCAAGATAACATGGATAAAGCTCACTAATGCGTTGCAATCTACCATTACGACCCTCCACAATATATCACGCTCTTCAGCAACATTTCCTATGTCTCCAACAATCAATGGGCAACATCAGATGCGGAAGGAAGATTATGAGGTCTCCCATCAAGTGCTCTCTTATTAATAAGCCTCAACTGAATTTCTAACTCTTTCTGAATGACATATGTTATCACGTGCCATTCTCCATGTTTGCACATTGGGGTTCGTAGAATCTAATAGACTCTTCAAATCTTCAACAATAGAATCATCAAAGTCATCTTGATTGCCAAAGCGGAAAATAGTAAAGAAAACTAAAATTTAACATTTTAAAATCTCTTCAAAATTAAATGTTTTGCTGGCAAAGAAAACGTATTATAGTGATATTGTACGTACCTAACAACATTTTTTTATTTGATATATCATTTTCAGTGTCGACGATGTATAATTGTTGAAATTTCGCCGAAGTTGATCCGTCGGGAAATAAGCCAATTTTATCACATGTTCGCCCTCAAACTCGAAATACATATGGCCCACGACCCATATTCTATCAATTTGTCCACCCATAGAAGTAAAAACAAACATCATGTTATATGCGCTAATGCGTTCCATAAAATGCATACTTGGCAAGTCATGACCATGCATAAGAGATGAGAGTAATTGTGGAGGTTCTTGTAGCTTGGGAAGTGCAAACTTTCCTTTTCTTGCAACACAATTGAAAAGTAGGTGCATTGTTTTTAAGCCTCTTATCCTTTCTTTCAAGGTTCCACATAGTTGCACCGCACTCTTCACACAAAAATGTTTGATCTCCAATATCCATGTACCCTGTCACAAATGATTACTAATTATTAATATATGTTTATTTAGAATAAAGTTATCTTAAGTTACAATTAACCTTCAAGATGATTAAGATGGTCAGCATCTATAAAAAATAGATGAATCCGGTACATCTTACATATAACTAATTTCCACAAAAGTATATTAGCATATATAATAAAACTATTTTATACCTGTTACCTTCTCCTATGATACAGTCATTTGGAAACGCTTCATTCATATCAAGATCGCGCACTATAATAAATGTAATATTTAATGTATTAGTCACACATATAATAGTAACACATTTTTTTAAAATCAATATTTTTTAATTAATATTAATTTTATAAAAATCAATATCAATATTTGCTTACCGAGGCGTTGCGTTCTTCGGCGATTTTCAAATCTGATGGACATGTCAAGGGAAGCGAAAATCAAATCCCCTGCAATTCTAACTGAAATTTCCCAATTTCAATCTTTTGCAACTTAATTCGTAGTTTGCATCTGAAGTTGGATTGTACAATAAAAAAACCCTAATTTTTAATTTTAATTACTGTTGTTGATTTTGTGTGCTTTCTTTGCCGAGAAGATAATCGCGACCATCTTTCTCTTGCTTTGAGCTCTCCTGTCTCTATTCTTGTTCCTCCTGAGGGTGGTTCCATTGTTAAAGTCTTGGATCCGTCTTCTAGTCATCTTCCCCACCACCGTCTCCACCACCGCCACACCACCTTTCCCCCTCGTTTTTGCAGATTCGTTTTTGCAGGTTGCAGGTACGGTCTTCGCTTTGGTGTGCAATTCCGGTACATCGTGGTCGGAATCGTGGTCGGAATTTACGGGCACTTTCTCTTTGTTCTGGGCAATTCCGGTATGTCTTTCCGTGGAAAATTCCGTCGAATACATCGAGGCGCAGGTTTAGGCTGAACGGTTTGGTGTTCTTTGGGTCTTTTCCTTCTTGTTTTTGTTTTTATTGTTTTTTATTGTTGTTTTTTGTTTTTATTGTTTTATTGTTTAATGTTTTTTTTATTGTTTTTATTGTTTTATTGTTTTTATTGTTTTTTTGGTCGTTTTTATTGTTTTTATTGTTGCCTTCGGTTTGGTGTTATTTGGGTCTTTTTGACGTGTTTGGGTCTTTTGTTTTTTTTTGTCATCTCTTACCATTTTGCACTTGTTTTGTTGAGTCTTTTGCCGTTTTTGGATAGCCTCTTTGGTTTTGGTGTGTATCTCTTTGGCTTTTGTCTTGGCTTGCTTGTTCTTTTTGTGCATCGGGCGCCAGCGTCCTCCTTCTGTTCTTGTCCACGGGTAGGCGAGTATAGGGTCTAAGCAGACATGGTAACCTAAAGTCAGGTCCAAGGAGGGGGGGCTAAGGGGGCAACGTAACCAGGGCTTGGAACATAGAGTGGGGACATGGAACATAGGCACCCTTCAAGCTAAATCGTTTGAGTTGGCAACTGAACTCTCTAAATATAAGATTCAGGTGGCTTGTGTTCAGGAGACCAGGTGGAAGGGGCAAAAGGCATGTGTTTTGAAGGGATACAAACTTTGGTATACCGGTTTGGATGGAACACATAGTGGAGTCGGTATTCTCGTAGCTAATGAGATCTAAAAGCAAGTGGTAGAAGTAAGGAGGTGCAATGAAAGGATTATGTTAGTTAGAGTTGTGGTGGGGGAAGAGGTCGTCTCGATCATTAGTGCGTATGGACCGCAAGTTGGGCTTGAAGAGCAAGTGAAACGTGAGTTTTGGGATAATTTGGGTGACCTTTTGGAAACTATCCCTATCGACGAAAAGATTTTTATAGGAGGCAACTTCAACGGTCACATAGGGAAGGAGGCTGGTGACTATAACTCTGTTCATGGCGGTTTTGGTTACGGTGTAAGGAATGAGAGTGGGCAGAACCTTCTTGAGTTCGCGTTTGCCAAGGATCTAGTTATAGTAAACTCGATCTTCAGAAATAAGGATGAGCACTTGATAACGTACAAGAGTGGTGGGCTTGCTACCTAGATAGACTACTTTTTAGTACGTAGGAGCACCCGGAGCTCGTGCTTGGACTGTAAGGTTGTGCTTGGAACTAAGATGCCAACCCCTTATAGGTTATTAGTACTAGATTTCCGCATGAGGAGGAAGATTGTCGAGAGGAAGTCTAAGGGAAAGGAAACGATCAGGTGGGGTAGTCTAAAAGGGGATAATATCGCAACCCTATCAAGCAAGATCATGAAGTTAGGCTACCCTAATATCTCAGGCGATGCAAATCAAATGTGGGAATCTATGGCGACAACCATTCGTATGGTGGTGAAGGAGACGCTAGGGGTGTTGACAGAAAGGAAAGGGTGTACAGGGAATCGTGGTTGTGGAACGAGGAGGTGTACGAGAAGATAAAGAACAAAAAAAAGAAATTCAAGGAGCTTATTGCCTGTACAGAGGAGGAAGTTAGGGCACAATTGAAAGATGCATACAAAGAAGCGAAGCGGGAGGCGAAGAAAGCAGTTGCAAAGGCAAAGAGTCATGCTTTTGAAGCCTTCTACCAAAAGCTTGATACCACGGAGGGGGAGAAATATATTTACAAGTTGGCTAAAGCCCGATCTAGGCAAAGGGAGGACTTGGGGGCAGTGAAGTATATCAAAGATGAGAGTGAACGGGTTCTCATTAGACAAGAGGACATCAAACTAAGTTGTCATCAGTATTTCTCCCAACTACTAAATATGTCAAGGGGTCCTACAGAGGAAACTCGGCAGACTTTGGACACACAAAGAACACGGGTTTGTGGGTCATTTGGTGACATAACCACAAGATGAAGTAAGTGAAGCCCTCAAAAAGATGGGGAGATTTAAGGCAGTTGGACCGGATGATATCCCGATTGAGGTATGGAGGAGCTTAGGAGAGGAGGGCATTCAATGGCTTACTAAGCTCTTTAATGTTATCCTGAGATCTAGTAAGATGCCGGAGGAGTGGAGGATTAGCACAATTATCCCTTTGTTCAAGAAAAAAGGCGATGCACAGGAATGCGGGAATTATAGGGGTATGAAACTCCTCAGCCACACTATGAAACTGTGGGAAAGAGTTATGGAGAGAAGAGTTAGACGGGAGACGGTGATTAGGGAGAACCAGTTTGGTTTCATGCCAGGGAGATCAACAACTAAGGCGATTCATATTTTGAGGAGATTGATGGAAAAGTATCGGGAGCGAAAGAAGGATTTACATCTCGTGTTCATCGACCTGGAGAAAGCATCGTTTGGGATAGCCTCAAGAAAAGAGGTATTTCATCAAGATATATTGAGGTAATACAGGACATGTATGATGCAGTTTCGACCAACATTCAGACACCGGGCGGGGCTAACAGAGTCTTTCAGTATTAGAGTGGGCCTACATCAGGGATCGTCACTCAGTCCTTTCATCTTTGTGATGATTATGGATGAAATCTCAAAATCCATCTAGGAAACCGTACCATGGTGTATGCTTTTCGCCGATGATATAGTCTTGGCCGCAGAAACTAAGGAGGAGGCTAATAGTAAATTGGAAGAATGGAGGGAAGCCTTGGAGGGTAAGGGAATGCGCATAAGTCGCTCGAAGACTGAATACATGCGGTGTAACTTTAGTGGGACAGAATCGATAGGGGAGCCAGAGGTGTCCATCAGGGGAGAAGCAGTTGCATGCACGTCTAAGTTCAAAATATCTGGGTTCAGTAATTCAGAACAATGGGGAGATTGAGGGTGACGTTACTAACCGTATACAGACAGGTTGGTTCAAGTGGAGAGCAGCGACTGGGGTGCTTTGTGATAAAAGATTTCCTAGTAGACTAAAAGGGAAATTCTACCGCGTTGCGATTAGGCCGGCTTTGTTGTACGGGACAGAGTGCTGGCCTGTAAAGAAGGCTTTCGAGTAGAGAATGAATGTAACAGAGATGCGCATGTTGAGATGGATGTGCGGTAAGACAACGATGGATAGGATTAGAAATCAGGAGTTTAGGGAGAAATTAGGGGTTGCACCTCTCGCTGCAAAGATGCGGGAGAACAGACTCAAATGGTTGGGCATGTGCAGATAAGCACCCATGACGCCCCAGTGAGAAGGGTTGAACACATCATAGTGGAGGGCAAGAGAAGCCGGGAAAGACCTAAGAGGACGTGGGAGGAGCAGACACGAAATTCGGACTGAGACCACCAGAGCTTTGAACACCAGGGACTTACGATAGAGAAACTTCTAGAAAATTGAAACAAAAAACACCAGAAACATGGGAAAGGCTAACGGACCTCCAAGCAACCCACCAATCAATCAGAGGACAACACTGCAACACCCCTATGACTAAAACACCATAGAATCTTAAAAACCAGAACCCCCATCACCTATAATCACCACCACACGACTCAATCTCCGCCACCACTATTCACCGCCGTCGAGAAAACAATAAAACAAGCACCATCAAAAGACCATCTCCAACCTTACAAAGAGCCCGAAAAATCAAATGACACCTATAAACTGTACTCCCAATCTTCAAGAACCAGCAAGAGCATCCACCCACCTACAAAACCCAAAAACGAAGACCCCACCTACACCCAAAACGAACAGCCCGTTGCCATACTAAAGGAATCGCCAATGTCCCCATATGCGCACCTAAACCCCTTCAAGCACTGCCCATAACCAGCAACAATTCAGACCGAATCCTCCAAAACCATACCTCAAGGCCCAAAGCAAAAAGCTCAGACGACTAACCACGAAAAGAAGGGCGCCCACAACCACCTCAAACACCACAGGATTTCGCAAGTAACAGTGTATCGGTTCTTTTCTTCGTTTTATATATATTTAATTTCCAAATTTACAAAATATGTGTATATATATATATATATATATATATATATATATATATATATATATATATATATATATATATATATATATATATATATATATATATATGTGTGTGTGTGTGTGTGTGTGTGTGTGTGTGTGTGTGTGTGTGTGTGTGTGTGTAAATTAGGAATATATATAGATATAGAAAAAACAAAACACTAACACTGAAACTTGGGAACTCAGAGACCGCCGGCATAAAAAACCCCAGGAGGGAAAAAAAGCCATTGGAAAGAGGGACCAAATTAAAAAGCCTATGAACATATTGATATTTAATAGAAAGTAAGTATACCAAAATAAAATTCATTTAGTAACATATTTTGCGTTAAGCGAGATTGTACCTTTTCATCGGCCACAATAATGTGTAGTGTGTTTGATTCTCCAATATTTTTGTATTCCCATATATGAATAACTTCAACTTTTTCTTTCCATGTGCCTCTATCACTTTTAATTTACTTAGATAGTTAAACTCATTATATTATTATTTGAATAAACTATTTGTTTCTCAACGTATTAAATTTTATTGATTAAAAAATATGAGTTTAATGTGAAACCAAAGCTTCTAATATTGTGCATTTTAATTTCACTTAGATAGTTAAACTCATTATATTATTATTTGAATAAACTATTTGTTTCTCAATGTATTAAATTTTATTGAATTAAAAATATAAGTTTAATGTGAAACCAAAGCTTCTAATATTGTGCATTTTATATAATGAAAAAGAGTGTAGGTTGTTAGAATTGACTTCAATTATTTCCTTAAATATTGCATCACTCAAAATATTAATATAAGAATATTTGAATCATTGTCCCACATTTAAGGAAATTAGAAATTAGTGTATAATTTTAAGGTAAATTTGTTAATTAAAATGTTCTAATTTGGGTCAATGTTTGTTTTTTTGAAATCTGAACAAAAAATTGTTGTTTTCTTGGGGCAGTATTTAAAGATTATAGGAAATTAAGTACAATTATTACCTTAAATCTTGCACCATTCAGAATAATAAAATATTGTATTCACAGTCAGTATTTAAAGCAATTATGAAATAGTGCATAATTTAGATCAAGAATATTAAAAGGTTGAGTTCATTGGGATGTTAATATGAAAAGTAGAAAAATGACGCATTATGAATTTTAAACTGATTTATTTTAAGTGAATGAGTATGTTTTGAAATCAAAATATTAAAATGTTGATTTCATGGGGCAGAATATTAATTTGATTTTGAAATCAAATAACCATGTATACTCTTGGCATATTAAGGCTATGAATTCAATTTTGCAATTGAACATTATAGTCGTAAATTTAGTAAATCAGAATATTAAGGTAACCAATGTGATTTTGTAATCCAATTATACAGCCAACAACTTAATATTTTTTCTGTCCAATCATTTTGTTCCAAATGCCAGGATTATTCATGTGATGACATATAGAATTTTACTCTCTTTTATTCTTTCTATTTGCCAATAAAAATGTAATATTTTTCTTATGCAATATCTTAGTTTTTTTTATCTATTCTAGAGAAATTTATTTGTAAGGGTTATTGATAGTTTATAACTAGACTTAAGGGAAGTCTAGGGGGAACGATAGAAAGGGAAGAGAAAGAGAAGGAGAAAGTGAAGAGAAAAGGCATAATTGAGAAGAGAAGAGAAGTGTTTTATGCAATTGTATTAATTGCCTAAAACATATTAAGAGAAGCTTAAAATCTGAGAGGTCGTGGTTTTCTTTCTATTAGGCCTAGAAAGTTTCCACGTAAAAATCCTTGTCTCCAGTTTACTTTCTTGCTTTTTGTTTAAGTATTTTTATTTAATTTATATTCCGCAAAAACAGGGAAAAAATATTTAAAAGTACAAAACAACAATTCACCCCCCCTCTTGTTGCATTCATTGTCTCTAAGTGTTTCTACATTACATATAGTCCATATTATTGTCCTAAAGACTGTAAATGTTATTACCTTAATTCATGATTAACATTTTCATTGTATATAAGTTAGATGATATGAAAAAGACCATCCATCATTATAATTACATGATTTCAATTTCCCAATATTATATATTGTCATTGACCCATTCTTTAGTTGATGTTTATCTTATTTTATAATATATATGCATGAGCAAAGTGAAAGGGGCTGGGGGAGGCCCAGCCCCCGACCAAAACACTTGCTCTTTTTTAGTTTTAGCTTGATCCCTTTAATTAATTTATGATGTTATATATTACGAGAATTTAATTTTCACAAAATCAATAATAACTTATTGATTAGAGTATTGTTATCCAAAATATGGGGTATAACGTTCAATTCTCCACATAAACCATTAAATTAACTTTTAATATATACTTATTTTTGTTTAAAATCAATAACTTAATACTCCATCTTTCCATAAAGTGATTGTTTGAAAGTTCAAAAAATCCAGATAATGCTGCTATTATAAATGTAGCTCGGAAAAAAAATATTATTATAATTTTAACAATAGAGTTGATTATTTATTGACTTATATGTACATCGGAAAAATTATGTAAAACTACCTAATCTATACCCTTTTTTTTTAAAAAAACTACCTTATATAAAAGCTTTTGCAAAAAACTACCTTATATAATACAATTCTTTGCAAAACACTACCTTGTTATGATTTTCGTCAGTTGATTGGCAAAAATGACGTTGACTAGCACGCCCCAAGCACGTGCCCCATTAAAAGCCATTCTCACTTTTTAAAATCGAAATGGAGATGCTTGCTTGCTTTCTTTCACAGTCCCATATCAATCGATTCTTCCCCTTCTTCAACCATTGAAACCCTAGACTTTAATCATCTATTACATATTTTTATTCTCATTCTTCCCCTTCTTCAATAGACAATTCGATGCCCGAGAAATGTGGTAGTGGAGCTCCATTTGCAAGCAGGGTTTTCCTTTTGTTTTTTTGTTGGTGTTGGTTGTACGAATCACACAGCTACTGGTGTGCAAAATACATTGGTTCTTGTTCCATTACGCACGATGCAAAATACATTCAACAAATTGATGCTTCATAACATCATTCAAAATACAATACATACAGCAACTGATGCTTCATCACAAAATATATTGGTTCTTGTTACGTTCAACATACTACTGCATACTTGCATTCATTACACAAACACGAACACTGATTATTGCCTTTAACATACATTTGTTTCTTGAAAATAAAAAAACTACATACTACTTTAATGAGCAAAGTACATAAACAAGGATGAAAAGAAATACATACCTGTGTAGGTTGGATCTTTAATGTGTAGCAGATAATATGAAGTGAGGAAGGAAGGTGGGAGAAAGTTATGGGAGATTTGATGTTCTGAGATGGGTAGGTAACAATGTCGACAAAGGGGTATAATTGAAGAGGGAGGATGGGTTTTAATATAGCACGTGCTTGGGGCGTGCTTGGAGATTTCATGGTCAACGTTAGTTTTGACGGTCAACAAACGAAAATCATAACAAGGTAGTTTTTGCAAAGAATTTTATTATATAGGGTAGTATTTTGCAAAATTTTTTATATAAGGTAGTTTTCTTTTTAATAAAAGGGTATACATTAGGTAGTTTTATATTTTTTCCTATGTACATGATGAAACATATTTTTTTAATAAATCATTCTACGTAGATATTAAATTTTTTCAAAAAGGTGTGGGTATTTTTCACGCATGGAATCCTTAGTTTCCCATGTTGCCTCCTGTGTGCACTGGTTAGCACATAGGACTTTCACCATGTTTATATTGTTTCTTCTGTTACTGCGCACCATAGAATCTAAGATCTCGATAGGCTTCTCTGCATAAGAAATTCTCATCAAGGTCTAAGGGTTCGGGGTTTAACTTATGAGATTTATGAGGGACGTATCACTTAAGCTGTAAAACATGAATTACATCATGGACTTTACCCAACTCATTAGGCAAAGCAAGTCTATAAGCAACTTTTCCGATTCTCTCTGTGATTTCATATGGCCCTAGAAACTTCGAACTCAACTTGCCCTTCTTGCCAAAGCTCATGACTCCTTTCATCGGCAAAACTCTTTTCTCGAATCATTTTTACTTGATCGGTCATCTCCTCTAACATAGCCGGGCCTAGGGTGACAGTTTCACTAAAATTGAAACAGCCCAAACCGGCGTAAACAATATTATAATACTGTCTACAAAGAACAGCGGAAGACTTATAAAAGTCTGGGCTGAATCCAACTTGTGGCTTGATAGCCACAACAAACTAATATCAGAGTATTTAAAACCTTTTACATTTAATAAGTGAATACTATTTACAAAACATTATAAAACAATTACAATTTAATTTACAAATATCTAATTTACATCATGATTTTCAAAAAGAAGTCCTCGCCTCGCCCTTAACACATAACACAAGCAGGGATCATCTCCACAGAAGACCTAACCTGAAAATGGATCTATCCCCCGTAAGGGATAGGTCCCATCAAAGACTGTCAACAATTGAATTGTTGAGTAATCCAACAAACTATTACATTTATATACAAGTCATTTACAAACATCTCCGTTTCAATCTTTTGCTCATTTAGTATCAACATAAATACGGCTAAGAACCTTTAGTTCATAGCGAATCAAAATACGGCTATTACTTTACAATTAAATAGCAAACTCAAAATACGACAAATGAAACATATGAATTCATTTGCGAAACAAACAAAGCTTTATATACCAAACGTATTTATTCAAAACTCATATTAAAACAATAATATAACAACACTTTAAAACGTGGGAATATATGGACCGTCAGGAAGTAGGCTTGATCTAAATCCTGAGAATACAGGTGATCGTCATCACCGAAATACGGCTCTTGCAAGAGCGAAACGGGACCGGGGGCTCGAGACCGATCTGAATAATCATTACCTATTATCAAGTTATAGGATTTCATAATAATCCGGATATAAATATAAGTTGCCAATTCCCAAAAACGAACATGTTTCAATGTCGAACATTTCAATATAAAACGAATCAATAAATCACTTGATTTTCTTTAAAATCAATAATCGTAACTCATTTTCATAGTACAATATTTTAAAGCTCATATTTATCAAGCTATGAACATACAAAACATAATTTTGATCGAGGATTAAAAGACAGGTCAAACAAAGTCAAATTCCAAAATTTAGAATACCAAAAATTATACGATTTTGCTTAAATATAAATAGCAGTAATACCAAATATTAAAAACATAACATGACATTTGAAATAGTTAAAATAAATTTAAAAGATAATAGTGTTTGTAGGATTACCTTTCTACACCATGAATATCAATCAATAATTAAAATACCAAGCAATTCATCATCAACCTTCAACATGTAAAAGGTTGAGTTACTATCAATGGAGTTTAACCAATTTTACACAAATATTAAATCCCAAAATCCAACTTAGATTATATCCAATTAACATCACCTAATCAAAGCTCAAATGATACTTAAGTTCCCAAATTTATACTTGAACCAAACACCCTTATTAATCAAATAAGAACTATAACTCAACAATACCAATCAATAAAGAAAGAATAATAACCATAAGTTGATCTCAAATACCCAACAAATAACCTTAAACATTAAATCAAAAGAATACCCAATTTGTTTCATAACTACTAATCCCGTATTAGTATCATAACAGGATACCTGTTAGTATTTTTGTCATAACTTCCTCATACAAACTCGTATAGAGACGATTCAAGTGGATACGCGACCCTGACTCAGAGATCTACAATTCATATGAAGACACTAAAGCCCATAAATAATCAAAGCTGCCCCAAAAATGCCAAAACAGAATGCTGTTTCTTGATTATCATAAAATGCTAGTATTTCACTATTTTGAACGTAACTCTCACATACGAACTCATATTGGGGCGATTTAAGTACCCGCGTGGCCGCGACTTGAAGCTCTACAAATTTCCAGAAGATACCAGAACCCCAAAACGACTCTAACTGCCTCAAAAACAGCAACACAGGTTCGGACAGAACAAAACAGAAACCTCTTTGTCGATTTTCATGACAGCCTACCAGTATTTTGGACATAACTCCCTCATACGAACTCACTTTGGGGCGATTCAAGTGCCCACGCGACCGCGACTCGAAACTCTACAACTCTGATGAAGACACCAACAGCTAAAAACGAACACAGCAACAAAGTAATCACGAAACAGTAGGACCCTTGTGTTATCGGGAATTTAAGAATTCATATTACATAATTTGACACTATAAAATTAAACCTAAATAACCATTACTAATCATCATCATCAACAACCCGATTACTAATTGAACTCATATACCCCAATTAAATTCTAATTGATGCTTAAATTTGAATTAAAGCCCTAAATTAAACCATAAATACTAAGCTACTACCAAAATTCAACAATTATTGTTTATTCTTAAGAACATAAAACTACTTTAAATCATCAATTTATACTTAAATAAAAAATTTGTGGGTTACCTCAATCACCATCGAAGGGCCTTCCAACCATCTATCTTGAACATCAATTGGAGTCATAAAATCCCCAATTTGAATCAACAAGAACCCTAACTTTTGATTGCTTGAATGATGAATCCCAAATTACAATTGAATCAAAACCTTTATTTAAAGTTCCATTAATAACTCAAAGATAATCCTTCAATAATGACATTAAATAGAAGTAAATAGAATTCCCATAATTGTAAGAGGAATTCAAAAATGGGGATGAAAAAGAGATTGATTTTCAGAATATGACCTTAATTTATCATGGATTTCGCAAGGGATTTCACAGGTAATGAAGGTTATGAATGATTGAGTGTTTTGTGTAATGGTATAGGATTTTCAATCCTGAAATATGAGATGATGGTGATGATGAGTCAAGAGTTTGATGACTCTTAACTCAATTAAGGAGCCACGTAAGGGGTTGTGTGTCATTTTGACACATAATGATCTTTTATATGTTTTTCTTTTATCTAATTTTGATCGTACAATTTACTTAGTTTCTAAATTTAATACGACTGATACCCAAAGGTAATAAAATAATTTACTTAGTCCAAATATAATATATTACTTAGAAATTAATACCCAAATTAACTTAATTAATTACTATTAATTAAGTCGTTAAAATAGGGTCTGTCTCAAAAATCATCCCGAAATAGTGGATTTCGACAACGACGACCATATAAAGTTTCGAAAGGTGCCATCTGGATTTCTACCATATATAGGCACTCATCCCAAGATCCTTTCCTATCCAAGGACATGGCTCGCAACATATCTTCAAGAGTACTATTAGTGCGCTCGGTCTGCCCATCGGTGGCACGATGAAAATATGTGCTTCTTAGAAGTTTTGTACCCAATGCTGCCTGAAAGGCTTCCCAAAATTCTGACACATACCTAGTATCACGGTTAGAAACTATACACCTAGGGACACCATGGTATGGCACAGCATTCTTGAGGTATGCTCGAGCCTGCTGTTCCATACTCCATTGATTATTCATCGGAATGAACCTTGCACTTTTGGTGAGTCTATTAACGATCACCCATAACGTGTCATTTCTTGACCTAGTCCTCGGTAAATCCTAAACAAAGTCCATAGAGATGTCATCCCTTTTCCATACAGGAATATCTAAAGGTTGGAGTAAACCTACAGGTCTCTGATGTTCACTTTTGACTTTTTGACATGTCAGACACCTGGAAACAAACTCAGCAATATCTCTTTTCATCCCAGACCACCAAAATGTTTGCTTCAAGTCTTGATACATTTTATCCCCTCCTGGGTGGACGGTATACATCGAACCATGAGCCTCTGTTAAGATTTTATCCTTGAGTTCTGTAGAAGAAGAAGGTACACACCATCGACCCTTGTATCGAATGCTACCATCCTCAAATATTGTGAATCCTTCAACTTTCCCTTCTTTAACTTTATGTTGTCCCCCTTTTGTTGATTCGGACGCCCATGCTTGGCTTAACATTCAATGCCACGATGCGCCGAATTGCCACAAACATTACATTCTACTAAATTCCCATTACAATCCTTCCCTAGGTGGTTGTTTGGACACCTGCGGAAGAAATAAACTATTTCCTTACTATTGCGATCTTCATTCTTCTTTTGATTGTTGAATCCCCAATGGTGTGGCTTACTATTTCTTCCATTTCATTCAAAACTTGGGAAGCCCATGTGTTTCTTATTCTGCTGGGAAGGGTGTTGCTGCTGAAAATTCTCCTTTCCTTAGTCCCCACTGTTGACTCCTACACTACTAGTCTCAAGTTTCTTCCTTTTATCCTTATGTAGTAGACTCCCCACTTGAGCAGCTCTTTGGTACATCCCATCCAGAGTGGTGTACCGGTCACTATCAACATGCACTTGAATATCATTGCTCAGCCATAATTCTTAACATTGCATCCTCTACTCCTTGGAAGGGACGTCTTGAGGGCAATATTTCACATACTCTATGAACTTCTTATATAATTCAATCGACCATTAAATCACCCATCTCGAGCTTTGAAAATTCATTAGACTTTTGCTTTCTAATATGAGGTAGATAAAATTTTTCCCGAATCACCCTTTTGAACTCCTTCCATTGCAACGACTCCTGAGGATAAATCATCAAGTTATCTCTGGCATTGGACCACCAGTAATCAGCATATTCTTGTAGGTAGAAAGCAACTTGGTCCACTCTCAGATGCTCAGGACATTGCACCACGTTGAAAATCTTATCAAATACCCGTAACCATTTCTCTAAAATTGCGGGTTCTCCGGCACCTATAAACATAGGGGGTTTGTTCTGTGAGATGCTCTTGCTCATGGAGGTCGTCATCTCAACATCGGGCGCAGGCCTTGATCTCCTTTCCTCAGCTAGCTCCATGACTAGTTTTCGTAAGGCTTTGTTCGCCGAGTGTCTCCTCAAATGTTGACTAGACAATGGAGGCATTTCCCTGCAATCAAAAGTTTCACAATCAAAATGATCATGATTTGTTAAGATAATGCTGAATCACCAAGAACACACTTTGTATACTAAGTCCAACTAGGCATACATACTTGTTATGCATGAAATTCAACCTTATTACGAAATAACTAGTCATTAACTTCACAGAAAAATAGCTAATAAGCTTATCTAAAGAATATTGACATAAACTACTAACCAATGAAACATAAGCACATAATCAACTAATATAAGGTTTAAGGTTATATAGCCATCCACATGCAGGTAAGTATGAACAACGATAGTCGTAGCTTAACTAGGATATGTACAGAAAAAAATGAAGCCCTTTACGCAACCCGTACTTGCAAAATTTGCTCCTACAACCATAATTCATGCGTAAAATTACAATAAATAACATGTCATTTGTTAAGTCACAACAAATTCATTACAAGGATCCATTACAATCATTGTAGAAGTCGTAGGCATAAGTATGTAAATTTCTATGTGCAATAATAATCAAAACGCATGCGTACAAAATGCACCTAACCCATGTCTACCCATACTCTCAAAACAGTTTAACTTCAAAACAAAAAGAATACGCATTAAAGAAAACAGAAAGCGTATAGGAAAGATATAAACCACTGGCTCTTATATCATCTGTAACACCCTTGAATTTCCGACCTCTGAACGGAACCAAAACCAAAAGAGAACGGAGGAAATTCGGGTGTTACATTTTGGAAATCAAATAAAATAAAATAATTAAAGTATGATTTAAGTGATTATTTGGAAACTTCCAAATAAAAATCCTAAGAAAATTCCGGTAGCATCTAGCTTGAATTTTAGCGCACCAAGAGAATTAAACAAACAATAAACCATCATGAAGAAGAGACATCAATAGCCTTGTAGCAAAAATCACCGTGGAAAGCTCATCGTCAAATTCCTTTGTCGACATGTTAAGCATGGATCATGGCTCTTATGTAAACACTTGGGGGTTTCCAAACAACAACATAATCAACTTTACAACCCATTCAAGATACTATAACAAAATATAGAACAAAATAAATCTTTGCAGCAGAATGAATTACATCAAAGGAGGGAACGCGCCTCAAGCCAAAAACATACAAAATTTCATTTCAAAAACCACATGTAGCGTCAAAATAGTTAGAACATGGCACGTGTCAAGGTTCTCACTCCATTCCCCCCATATACAATGTAAGGATACTCCATAACCTGCAAGATCTATCTATGATACCCCAGTTGCTCAACGTAAAGTCATAGACCAACGTGTCATAGCAGGGCCATCAAAGACAAGTCATCAACAAGGAAACAAACAGTACACGTCAGTAACTAACAACAAATTATATATGTAACCAACAAATAATTTCAACCAAAACAAGGGAGGAAAGACACTCCAATGTATAAGTATTTACTCCAACTATTTCTAACTTTTATGTATTTCTTAATATCTTTACCGTTTTTTATCGCTTCGATTATTTCATATATCTTTTTATGTGACTAGAGGCCACCATATTCGGGTTTGCAAGACCCACATGGTAACACCTCAGCCAAGGATGGTGACAGCCATGTCGGCGCCCAATGGCAAAGTATGATCATACCCCCGTACAACGACCATATATAGACGATCCATACCTCCGGGAACTAAACCAACTGGGGTACCAATCTAGTGGAGTCACAGTAAATATCCAACTTAATATCTCATCATTAAGTGCACATTTCCATTCCAATCTCATATAATCCAACATTTTACTCTTGCGATATCAGAACCCATTGCTACCATCTCTACAACTAATTCCCACTTCTAGCACTAACTTAATAATATTAAATAGCAAAGCATATTCAATATAGCTCATATAATATTGTTACGCAGAAAAAACATATTCAAGATGTGTGGAAGAATTAATTACTGCGTGTACTTACCTGCAACTGCAAGATAATAAGTTGCAAAAGTCAGTTCGAAGGAGGTTCTTACGTCCCTTTTATAAACCTGGCACCTATACATGTTCAAAGTAAAACTAATAAGCGTACTTCACATCATTTAGGAAGCACTGACTCCATACAAACTACACTATTAGCCGAACAAAGTTTCGATTCAAGCTAATACGCATTCTAAATGCACTCATGCAATAAATTCAACCCACGTTCACACATGAACTACTATGCCATCAATTCCAATCCAACCATAGCATTAGATTCTAGTCAAGTTTATATCCAGATTTGTTCAAGTGAAAGGGGCACAATCATATGCTTGTGTGTTGTTGTCAAACTATTCATTGGAAAGTTTAAGAACACGTAATACATAATGTTACACTTTATGACAATCATATCACTCATGGTAGTAATGATTTAGTACTTTTCCAAGGTTTTAGAGTAAGATGACGAACAAGTCAAATATTAGGAAGAACTAATGACTTGTACAACTTGAGTCAAAGTCATATAACGTCGCAACACCATGAATACATCAATATGACAACCAAGTTCAACTATGCACAAACAACTCACAACAACCATTGGCAATGATCATAATTAAGCTCAAGACTCACATTAAATAGTTACTTAATAAAACTAGCAATCTAAATCTTTACGTAGTAACTACCACCATTATTTAATAAAAACACAATAGATATCGATAATACTAGTCACATTACCATAAATAACGTCATATAAATAATAATTAGTCACCATTATAAGGGCTAACAACCCTAACCATTTTCTATCATCAACACTACCAACATTCGATCAATAATAACATACAAATAAAGTTCACACAAGCTATCAAATACTAATTACCACCCACATTGCATAAAACAACCACACAATACCCTCATATTTAACCCCAAATAAAACCAAAGTTATCTATATCAAACTTAAACTCCTAACTCTTTACCCAAATCAATTTTGAGCATAAAACAACCATTCAATTCAATAATCACATCTATATTACTTATAACAACTTGAATATATAAAAGAAAACAATCATTAAAGTAGAGTTTAATTAGATGGCTCACAAGGAGGGGAAGAAGGAGTGGAAGAGAGTTGCACAAGGAGAGCCCTAAGGGCGGCAGGGGGCGGCAACATCAGCGGCACGTTTGCTGGGTTGGCTGGGTCGTGCGTGTTGCAGATCGGTGATGGTCGTATGTGGCTGCCGTTTTGTGGTGGTCACGCGTGTTCGTTGCTGCAGGTGTACAGTGGTAGGAGTACGTGGTAGTAAGTGAGTGAAATGGTGGTTGTGGTGTGAAGAAGACAATGGAGTGAGGGAGAAATGAGTAGAAGGATTGAGAGATGGAGAAGGAAGTAGTGACGACTACCTCTTCAACAAAGGGGGTTTCATTTTAAAATCTAAAACCCTAACCCACAATCATTTGGGTTATACTACTCACGAAGCCCATAAATTTACCCCGAAAAATTAAAAGCAAATGTCGTATGACTAGAGTCTAAAACCAAAACAATTATAAATTATTATTAACTTCCTCAACTTTATCTAAGTAATATTCTCTCCTATAATTAAACGTGTTGATCACTTAGATAACACATATTTATGGGTCAAAATTTTAAATTTCTGATGTTTATAATAGTCTATAAAGAAAATTATTTAATCACAATTTATATTATAAATAAATAACATTAAAATTTGCGGGGTGTTACATAAACTGTTTGTACGGGATGTAGTTAGAATTACTCATATTTCCTGATTTTTGGGAGTTTTCCCTTGTTTCTCTTGTATTCTTATTTTGCAGGTTGTTGATCACGTGGGGATTGTGGAGTGAGGATCACCTAGATTTATAGCTTTTATTAGAAACATCTCTCAGTTTATTTTTCTTTCAATATTTAGGTTTTATATGAGCACAGATTGCGTTTAAGTCTTTTCTTATGTTGTAAGACTCTTTACCGAATTTAAATTTATTAAGTCATTTCCTACTCGTTAAGCCTTACATTTACTTTCCTAGAAATAGATGTGTCGGTAACACTCTTTTGAGTAGGTTTTGGCTCGAATATTTCTTTTGAAGTGTTTTCGAAAATTCGACCTACTTTAGGGGTGTACACTTTAATTTGCAACAATCTTTCTTGAGGTGGCCTTTCCTCTTACAATAGTTGCAAGTCATGCTTCTTTTGTTCCTACTCGAATCCTTCACAAATAATGCATCATTGGAATCTTTGGACTCCTTTTGAGCAAATTGAGAATCAATAAGATCTTTTTGAGCTAAGGTAATTTCTAACATCCTCACTACTCAATGTGTCTCTTCCATATAACAATGTTTCCCTGAAGTGCTTAAATGAAAGTGTTAGTGAAACCAATAATAAGATAGTCAAATCCTCATCATCCACGTTTATATCAATATTTTGCAAATCCATAATTATTGACTAAAATTCATCAAGGTGCGGTTTCATCGGCTTTCATTCTTGTGATCGGAGATCATACAAACGACTCTTTAGCAAAAGTCGATTGGTAACACTCTTTTCCATGTAAAGAGATTCCAATTTTTCCTAATTGCCTTTAGAAGTTTCCTCCTTTACAACTTCTCTCAAAACTTAGAGAGACAAAGCTATATGGAGAAAAGAGCCTTTGCATCCATTTTTTCCCATCTCGCCTCACTTGTGCCTTTGGGCATCTTCTGCTTACCATCAAGTGCTTTATGCACTCCATTTTGTATCAATATTTCTTTCATTTTGACTTGCCATAAGCCAAAATCCACGCTCCTATCAAACTTTTCAATATCGAATTTCATTGTAGCCACGTTACACCAATATAACCTCTAAACGACGATAATAACGACTTGGCTCGGATACCAATTGAAAGCGATGACGATTTAGAGATCGAACGCTGTATTACAATTTCTAATATCACCAAGATCAAAGGTATGAAGTCTTGTGAGAAACAAATTAAGCTATCAAATGAAAAGATGTTTGTAGGAATTAACAACGCAATAAAATGACACAAAAATTAGTGAGGTTCATTCAATTAAGGCTACGTCCTCCGGTGTCGTATCTCTTATACTATCACAAATGAGAATTACAATTAGAGAAGAGATTAAGGCTAATGTTTAGCTTGGGTATTTTGTGGATTGAATTGAGATGTACATTAGAGCTCAAATCTATAGTGCTAATATACATTCAATAAGTATTTAGTCTTAACGCAAAAATTAATTGTCAATGAAACTGCTCCAAGGGATTGAACAGCGACGAAACAGAATCCAAAGCCCTTGACTGTTGTTGCTTGCTACTGAATTTGGTACAGCTTGATTTCAAGTCATGGATATACTTTGGATGCCTTAATTTTCTTGTGAAAGCCACTTAGTACAGCATTATAATCATGATGTAACTCGCGCATTACTCACATTCTTCATGCCATCTTAACTATTGTGTTGAAGTCTTGATTAATACCTTCATAACTTGTATTTAATCACACTCTTAAACACCATATTCATCACACATTTAACTTACCCATTAGCTTACTTCATAGGATGTCACACACTTAATTCATATGATTAATTAGTGCACTCAAATCACCATTTAATCTCAACAATATTAAAGTCATATATTTTTTTTTTATAAATTATGTATTTTTTTCTCACTTTATGTTTAGTCCATTAATAAATGCTTAATATGTAATATCGTTTAACAAAATAACAAAAACTTATAATTCACAACCACTTACTAAACTGCAGTGTCATAAAAGAAAACCTTATACATCGTTCTACTTTGACTAAAAACTTATATTTTTGGTTGTCACGTTAATATTTTACTGTTTAATGATATTTTTGTACTATAGAGATTAATTTTTGTTAACAAATATTAATTCATTGTAAAGAAAATTTTTTATCGCTTAATTTTGCAAGAGTTGAACTGGATGATGATATTAATCCTTATGCTATGAAAATTATCTTAATCTATTTACATTGATACTAGTTGGTATTCGGCACCCTAACTTCAATTCCTAGCTTCAACCCTATATATATGGCATGCAGATGCAAGTCACAAGTTTAAAAAAAAAAAAAAACAAGTGAGAACTAGAGGTGTTCATGGGCGGCCTTGGGCGGGTAGCAGACCAGGTATTTGCTATAAAATCTACCCGCGGGCAAATATATTCAAATGCCCGCCCGCGTTTGCAGGCGTATTTTTTGTCGCTACCCGCCCATTTTTAAAGCGGGCGGGACTCACGGGTAGGCGGGTATTTCCTACATAAATATCAAATATATAATACAAAATATAAAGTTAAGTTTTAATAATAGTTAAAATACAATACATTATCTTAAATTTGAAATAGCATTTCAAATTTTCAATCTTGCTTTGAGAAACGAGAAGTATGGTGGACGGCTCAAGCAAAGTAATAAAGTACTCTAGCCTCCCAGTTAGGAATTTCCTTTATATGGATAATACTATTACTAATAAATTTGGGTTTAAAGAACAAAGTTCAAATATCAAACACAAGAATTTAGACTACTAATTAGCATTACTTAATATAAATAATTATTAAATAATTTATATATTTAACTAGGCGGGCGGGCGGGTATACCCGCGGGTATTTTTTTGTGTCCCAACCCGCCCATTTATCTTGCGGGCGGGTATTACCCATCCAAACTTTAATTTTTTTATAAAAAACGCTGTCCATGCTCGCCCGTTTATCGAGCCGGGCGGGACAGGCCTGGCGGGTAGCCCGCCCATGAACAAATCTATTGAGAACCATAATTTTACTTTTATTTTGAAACAAAGATGCTTATTTAAAATACAAATGTGTCAAAGACATGAAAATAAAAACGAACTAAAATCCGCATCACTATAAAAAATGTCAGCAACATTATACGCGTAATTGTGACCATAAAAGCCGTTTTCTCCACCTAGAGCATTTAGATCAAATCCTAGCCCTTGCCCTACGCACCATTCTGAGCTATATACGCACGGGTATCCTGTATTAGCACACCACTCCCAAGGCCATTCAATGATCATACATCTAACCACTTCAACACCAACCCTTGCCATGGCCAAATCACTACAACAAATTTAGCTTTTTGCGACATTGGATTTAGTGACATTAAAAAATGTCACTAATTCATATTTTTAGTATAATAACTATTATTTTTTATTTTAAGTTCCACTATAAAGTGGTTTAGCGACACTTAATTTGGTCTTTAATGGCATTTGTGAGAAATGTCAATATATGCCGCTAAAAGCTTTAGTGTGAATTTTTTATATGCTGCTAAAGGGTCTAATAAATGTCACTAAATCCTATATAAACACTATAAGAAATTTGAATTAGCGACATTTAAATTAAATGTCGCTAAATATATCCTACTAGAAACAAATTATGTTGTAGTGAATCTATAATATATACCAAAATTAATTGATGTAAATATCTTTGAATATATACTTCACTAATTCATAAAATAAGGACAAAATAAACAACTTTAACAATTTAAAAGCACATTCAAAGCCAATTCTACAACCTAAAAAATAATATGTGTTTATAAGCACCGTACCAAAGGAAAATGATGTATTGTAATGGGATATTAAATCACAAAAAAGTAAAGTGCCGGGGCCAGTCCATAGTTTTTAAGGGCCTGAGTCAAAAGATGAATTTTTGGGCCCCCTAACTAATGAAATGAATAACAAGATATAATAATTTGGTTTAGGTTTAAGAATCAACTCATTCAGTTTTCATTCTTATTCATCAATTAAAGAGAGGCAAACACCCCCTATAAATACAAAAGATATGACATGAAATACGGAAACTACATTTTACAAATATCTTAACTTCCTAAAATACTTAATATATTATTCTAGAATAAAATCAAAATATTCTAATAATTATTTCCTAAATATTCTCAGATTATTATTCCTACACTCCCCCTTAAGTTTTGTCTTGGAATCACCAAGACCGAACTTGCCAATAATATTCTTTAGTGCATTTGAGCCAATTGCCTTGATCAAAAAATCTGCTAGTTGATCCTTTGATTTTACATAGGAAACATTGATAAACTTTTCTCCAAAATTTTTATGATTAATTTTCAATTTTTGGAGTTTGAATAAAAAGGCAACATTTTCAAAAGGTAGAAAATGGATAAAGAAATTGGATGGGTCTTATTTTTTGTTTTAGGTATGAAAATGGGCTGGAAAACGTGACTACGCAAGCGGAGCCATGGGTGACCCGTATGTAGACACGCAGCTCTTGGAGGGTTTTTTTGGGTTTGGTTAGTTCCCTTCTTATACAACTTTCTAGGTAAAGACAGTTTGTACTCATTCCCTTCCCATTTTTTACAACTTTCTCCTTTCTCCTCTGAATCTACGTCAACGTACCTTGCTGGGTTGACCATGCCGCGTTTCGATTTTGGTGGTTGAGATCATGATGTTTTGTATTTGTTTCTCAACTTGAGATCCAAAAGTGGTCTTTTTGTTTTGTATTTCTGGGTTTATGCTTGAACCTTGGTATTTGAGGAGTCTGATTTTTTGCTTTTGAGTATAGTTTTAATCTTGAATCTTTGGATTTTGTGTTGAATCTTCCATTTTGCTTTTATTTCTGGACTTATATGGAGCTTGGACTTGGTTTGCTTGTTAATCGGTTCTCTTGGTGCGGAATGGCAAAAGGAGTCATGCCACCGTTCCTGAACTCATCACTTTGCCGGAATGAGGAATTCTCTGATTTTAACCGGTTTTCTTCCTCTTTTTCGCTCCCCTTTCATGAGTAATGGGCCAAATAAGTGTGGAAATCCATGTCCACAATTCTTGGGCACTAGCAGTATAATATAGAATCCATGACATCACTTGTGCATCCATTGAGAATCTTTGTTTTCTGTAGGGGCGACAATGATATGATTGAGCCGCCACCAATCTTCTATTTTTTGTTAAATTTCATTACACTTTTTGGTGTAATTTGTAAAATTCAAGTTTTCACATACAGTTGGGTAATTTGTAATTTGGGCCATTCATTCCAAAGACATCATTTTTTTGGTTTGGTTTATTTTTGGTTTTGATTTTTCTGGTCAGTGATGAATGTTTTGGTCGATCATCGGTCTCCGGAAAACACCATTGGCTCTGATACCATGTAGAAAATCATCATGCGGAAATAAATATTGATTTGTGTTTCATTCTTATTCATTAATCAAAAAAGGCAAATGCCCCCTATAAATACAAAAGATATGATATGAAATATGGAAACTAAATATTTCAAATATCTTAACTTTCTAAATACTTAAAATATTATTATAGAATATAATCAAAATATTCTAATAATAGTTCCTAAATATTATCTGATTATTATTTCCTACATTAACTATATACTTCTTGTCATTTTTTATACTTCAACTTTTATAATCAAACGAGCCAACCACAAACTAATAATATTTTAAAATCTATTATGAATCATATGATAAATAACTGATTGAAGTTGAATTTTTATATGTTTATTTAAAAAAGTAAAATTTAATAGACACGTAATTTTAAAATCAATCATATATAACATGAATTTCTATGAATATTAAATCTATATATATCGATCCTAATAAAAACCAAAGAGAATATTATATATTCAAAATTCATATTATAAATGATTTCAATCAAAGCTTTAGAAGCGTCATTGACTAGAAATAAATTAAATCTTAAGAAGTGACATTTTTAATTAATGCGGCATCGATACAGTAGAAAGTAGCCGACAAGCAATGCAAGTATTAAATAACTTTTATCAGAGATACTAAAATAGAAGTAAACAAGTAGTGTAGTGGTTAACTACTCATTTTATTTGCAAATTGGAAAGGAGTTCGAGGCTTGCTTGCAACACTAATTGGATTTTTTATATTTTCTAGTGAGCCCTGGGAATGAGCCCAGCTCGCTTTGCGTAAGGGCCGACCCTGATTAGTGCTCATCAATAATACGCCTCCGTCCCATTAAAATTATCACAATTTGAAAATTAATAAATATATCAAATTATATCTTTTATTGCAATATTATTTTAATATGAGTAAACAAATTATTGTACAAGATAATTCTGTAATCTACAATTAGAAATGTAACAATTATATTAAATTTTTCACAATAAGAAAAACTTACGATTATTATGAATTATGACATACATATGCAATATGTAGAGTTAATGTATTGAAATAGAATATGAAGAAAGAAATATTAAACTTACTCATAAAACTTGAAGACAAAAGGATTAAGAGAAATCCTAAAATTATTGGCTTCACATTATAGTTTTTCAAAAGTGATGATGATGCCATATTCACAATTAATGAAAGGCTTTTCATCTACTAAAATGTTTTTGGTTGGATTTCAATATAATGTTCACTAGTATTTATAATGTATTAATTTCCATTTGGTAAGGTCAACGCACTTGTTGGCCCATTTAGTTTTGATGATAACGTAAACTTTAATAAACAAACATATTTTGTCTTTGAGATTGTTTTGATAGGTCAAATATTCGATCTTTTTAAGGGTCGTTGATGGACCATTAAGCATTGAAAAGGGATTACTTAGTAACTGTTCCAAGATCAAGTCAGAGTTCGAAGATTGGTCAATCGGAGACAGTGCAGTGTTTCCAGAATCAGCGGTCAGAGGAGTAGTCAACAAAAATAATTAGGAAAATAATTTTTGTTTTTATTTTTCTTATTTAGTTTTGTTGTACTGGTGAATTAGTCTAGAATGCACAAGGAAATTAATTAAGAAATTAAGATAACTAACTCCTAAAAAGACTCCTTAAAATTAGGATCTTAAAATAAGTTTTCTTAAATTGTCTTAGCTATTTTTAGCTAAAAGACAAGAAAACTTGGAGTAACTACCAAGCTTTCCTACCACTCTCACGCGTAAACTAGCCCTCAACTCCCACTATCTTTGATCATGGGATTATGGGTAGTTTAAATCTAAAAATCTATATAAAGGATTTTTATACAACCGACACACTTGGTGATCATTTGAGAGAGATTTATTTTTCCGAAAATATTGTGCCCAAAATATTTCGTGAGGTTTACAAAATAAAGAGAGGAAATCTTGATTGATTTTTATTGCTAATTAATTTCAAGATTTAATCCTTGTGCTATTCTTGATATGATTCATCCATTTTAGATAAATCTTGTACGGGTTTATTTGAGAGTTTTTGTTATTTAGACTTGGGTAAGTCTAAAGGGTAGAGAGAAGAGAAACGGTAAGAGGTTACCGTAAGAAGAGAGAAGAGAAACGGTAAGAGTTTACCGTGAGTAGAAGAGAAACGGTAAGGAGTTACCGAGAGAAGAAAAAGAGTAGAGGAGGAGAAGTTATTTTATGTAAGAGAGGAGTGATTTACATAAAATAATAGAGAGGAGAAATCCCTAGTGGGTCGTGGTTCTTTTTCCCACGTTAAATCTTGGTGTTCCTTTTATAGTTTTCTTTTATATGGTCTTGAGTATTTTCGTTAATCAAATTCCGCAATAATAAAAAAGGGCTAAAAATACTCAAAAGGCGCAAGTAACAATTCACCCCCCCTCTTGTTACAGTTCATTGTCTCTAAGTGTTTCTACAGCACTCTTCTAAAAGAATCTCTCCAACTCAAGTAATCCCATGTTCTTATAAGTAGAGCCCGCCCTAGGGGTAGGCCCAAGGGGAAACCGCCCAGGGCCCATCTTTGAAAAGCATAAAGTAAGTAAGTAAGTAAGAGGGCCTAATATAAGATATATAGCTACATTGGCACAAAACTAAAATGGCCCCGAGACAATATAGGAAAAGTAAACATAAAACCTATAAAACTGAAAAGTAAAAGTCAATTTCCCTTTCTTTGTAACTTAGGGAACATAAATTTGTGTCCTTTTTCAAAGTCTTTACGGTATCTAATGTTGTTTTGAGCATTAAAATCTTTGCCATTTTCCAAAGATAAGTCTTTAAATCAGTCCATTAGCTTCTATGACTTCTCTTCTTCTACCAATACTTGTTGCTCAAAATAATGTTACACACATAATATTTGAAACAACAATAATGGGAAATTGGAGATGAAATTATCTGATGAGAACGACGAAAACCTAACAACTTTAGAGTTTATGAAGAATTTACTAAACCATATAAATACAATAAGAAGATTGAGCATTTGAAGAGATGAAGAAAAAAGGACTTATTTCTATTTGAATATAAGCAACATATACATTACAAGAAAAATCATTTTTAGCAACAACTTTTAGCAACGACAAATTTTTTTTCGTTGCAAAAAAATACTAATTGTTGCGAAATATATTATTGTTGCTAAATAGTCATTGCGAAAAACAAAACTAACTTCCCACCATCAAAAAGGTTTCACGGTATAACTAATGGTTTTTGCAACGAAAATTGTAGTTGTCATAAATATAATAAATAATTCGTAACTGCAAATGTTGTTGCCAAAAATAATTAAATATATAGTAACACAAAGTCGTTGCAAAAACCCATGGCTAATATTTTTGGCGAAAAAAAAATTTAAAATATATAAAACCAATTGGAAGGCGCCTTTTTTCCCAAACCCTATTCTGAAACAAATTGCCATTTCCTCAAAAAGAGAAACCCACCATCCGAATACTCACCTGCCACGAGGAACCACGCCGGAGTCCATGCACACGCCGGAGTCCATCTAGCTTCTGCCGGTGCTGTTGCCGGCGGCTACTCACCCCTATCCTTCATTTTTACCCACGAAAACCACGCAGGTATTGTGGATGTCTTGTTCTTTTTGTTTTTTTTTTCTTTGAATTTCTAAATTAAGATTAATTAGAGTAATATTTAAATTTGTTCTTGTTAATTTCTGAATTTGAGATTTTAAAGATTAATTTCTTAATGTTGGATCGGGGATTACTACACATTTTGTATCAGGGATTCAAATGTTGGATCGAAGTGGCTTACATGCTGTTTTATTGTCGCAAATTCAGAAATTAGAGTAAGATCACTATCGATTTTAAAGGTTATCAAGCTTGCTTCTCTAATCTATATTTTAGGATTTGTGGCTTACATGCTGTTTTATTGTCTCAAATTCTCGATGAATCATTTATAATTTGTTTTTTAAAAAAGAATGTTAATGTAGTTTTTTGTTGCCTTGTCCAATATTCTTAAACTTGATGCCTTAAGATTATTACCAGAGGTTTTATTGGGATGTTCGTGGGATTAAATATAGCTTTTACTAAGTAGGATGACACTTCCTAAACCCTATTCTTATTCTTGTTCTTGTTAATCTTTTTGTTCTTTAAATATTAAGGTTGTTTGAGATGTGGATGTCTTGTTTATGTTCTTGTTTTTGTTCTTAATGATAGTCTTTGTTTTTGTTCGATGATGATGATATACATTGAAAAATGGTAGTCTTTATTCTTAATAAATAAATTGTAGTCTTTATGATGATATACATTGAGATGTAGGTGTCATGTTCGTGTTCTTGTTTTTGTTCTTAACGGTAGTCTATGTTCATGTTTTATGATGATAATATACATTGAAAAATGGTAGTCTTTGTTCTTAATAAATAAATGGTAGTCTTTATGATGATATATATTGAGATGTGGGTGTCTTGTTCTTGTTTTTGTTCTTAATGGTAGTCTTTGTTCTTAATAAATAAATAGTAATCTTTATGATGATATACTTTGAGATGTGGGTGTCTTGTTCTTGTTTTCGTTCTTAATGATAGTCTTTGTTCTTGTTCTACGATGATAATACACATTGAAAAATGGTAGTCTTTGTTCTTAATGGAATTCTTAATAAATAAATTCATAAGAACATTGCATTATCTATGATGATGATATACATTGAAAAAGGGTAGTCGTTGTTCTTGTTCTTAATGTTAAATTGTTTTTTAAAAAATTGAATTTAAAATGCCTTGGCACATGGTTGTTAAATCGTAATTCAACTTGATAAATTGTTCTAGTGTTTGTTTCAAAATTTAAATTGTTCTTGTTTTCGTTAATTGTTAAATTGTTCTTCAAACAAGAATTTGCTAATTATCTGAAATACATTTGTTGTTGTTGTTGTGCTTTATAAATATATGTTGTTTCATTTGAGCTTCCTCTTATTATAGTGTATCATAACAAGAATTTGATTCAATTGGCTTTCTTCATATTCTTGTTGTTGTTTCATCTGAGCTTCCTCTAATTCAATTGACCCTTATTTGCTAATTACTTCCTCTCTACCCACAAATATGTTTGTTGACCATAAAGGATCTAAGGAGGTGCAAATGGTCAAAAATCTAATCGAGGATGAAGGTTTTATCAATGATGGTGAAATTGAAATTTTTGGAGAATCAAGTGAAGCCGAAGAAGAATTTGATATTGACACATCTCCTTGATAATGTCTTTTTAGTGTATATTATAGGTCTACCTTTTGTGTAATTGTTTAGTAGTTAATTGATTGTGTACAATTTGCCATCATGTGTGTACATTCTACGCATGACCATTAGATTTTTCTTTATGTTTTTCCTCTTTAAGTATCATGTAATTTCATATTTTAAAGGTTCTTTTAGCAGATATATGATGGTTGGGAGAGGAGGTGGAAAGAAACCAGGTGGGCGTAATATTTCTCCGGGAAAACTTCAGACTTGTGTTCAAGCGAGCCGCCAAATCATGCAAAACAAGCAAAATCTTGGTGGCATTAATCCATTGATCACTGATGAACTTTCTTCCATTGTATGTAAAAGTAAGCATGATCGTTAGTTTTATTTGTTAACTTTGAAGTGTTTTTGAGGTATACTTTTACATTATTTACTTATTTTTTTCCTTTACTCTTTAAGATCTTGATAGACAAAGAACAACATGTGCAAATAGAGCAATTCAACCACTGAATGACCATCAAGGCCAAGATGATGCAACAAATCAAAATGTTGTACTTGTGATACAAACGAATATGTAATTTTGCTAGTAGAATTGAAGTTGGCTTGCATTTGAAAGAAGCTTGTGATCCACGTACGAAGGATAATAACAATATTCAAACCGTGGCGCGAGAAGTATTTCATGATGAGGTAGATGGGACTACAGGTAGAGTGTCTTAAACCATTTTAGAAGTATTTGCTTGTGATCTTTGCGATGATAAATCATATGTGAATTAGTGTTTCAAACCATTTTAGAACTAATATTATATGTAACATTTGTTATTTTTAATTTCATCAGCAACTAGCAAGCTGGTAGAGGCAAGAGAGGAATGTACAAGAGCTATGTTGTGGACATGAAAATTAAAGAAATAGGATTTAAACTACAAGTAACAATCCCAGAAGATATTGATAGGGCAATTGGGGAAAATGCACGACATTTGGTGAATGAGTTTGGACGTATTGTGAGGACAAGAGCACCCTTGAACGTGAAGTTATGTAATATTGGTATTATAGGAGAAGTTTGTAATTGTCGACAGTGATTACTTGTCAATCTTACATTGTGCATTTGTTTACTTTATGTTATAGGATAAGTTTGTAATTGACGATGGTGATTACTTGAGGCTAGATTTGTTCGTTATACATACCATCCTATGTTTATATATGCTATACAAGTGCAGGCTCCACTATTACTACAAAAGTAACTAATGTGGGAAAACCGATGATGAGCGCAAAAAGAATCCTCCTCCCGACTTGCCTCAATCTTAATGGGAATATCTTATTAAGCATTATGGATCACAGGAATTTAAGGTATATTCAATGACTTGGCAATAAATTATAGTATTCCGTATAATTTAACGTATGAACAATGACTTGGCAAGACAAAATTATCTTGTAGGCTGTAATTGCAAGAAACTCCAAAAATCATAATTCTGAAAAGAGAGTAAAGCATACAACATGGAACTTGTCTTTTCCAGAATCCGAGGATATTATTGTTAGTCTTATCAATATCAATGCACTTATAATACCCAGAAGTTCGAATTTCCATGAAAATGAGTTTTTTTTTTTTACTTTGACAGAGAAAGGAGAATGGTAATGAGAAGCTGAGTGTCGATCAAGTTTGGCTTATGCAACACACTCGGAAAAACACCGAACGGAAACTTGAATGGCTTAATGGTGACGTACGCTCAAAGCAAATCCATGTGCGTTAAGAAATTTTGATTAGTCTTTTATTAAAGTTGTATTTATTATTATTATTATTCTTATCCATCTCATTATACTTGTATAAATTATGTAATAGGACAACTTAAAAAGTGTTGTTGCTTCTGCCGGTGATTCAATGACGCAAGAGGAGATACTGATACAGGTGTTGGGGCAAAGGTCAGGGTATATTCGTGGAAAAGGAATTACAATACGTGGATATGCTAAGGGAAAGGCACAAGAAGAACAACGTAATATTGTGCAATAACAACAACTAAAAATTGATCAACAACAACAAAAGATAAAAGAATTAGATGCATAGCGCTTTTCGCTGGTGTGTTGTACTTTTATTGGTGTTTCTTGGTGTTTGTGGTAGCTGTGTGGTGGTTTTAGCTTTGGTGTTTTAGATTTGGTGAAGTTGGTTCATGGTGTTTTCATTGATTGGTTAGGAGTGCTTTCCGTTTTGGGCCTCGTTGTCGGTGGGCTTAAAGTCTGGAGTTCGCTTCGTGGAGTTGCTGCTGAATGTGATGGGATTTTGTCTTGTTAGTGCTGCTGTGGAACGGTGATTTGGTCTTGGCGATGATTATCGTGGTATTTGGCCCCCCGCTATTTTTTCTTCTTTTGGTGTTTTATTTAGGATCGGTCTAGTTTGCTGACTTCTATGGCGAAGCATAGTCCACTCCTATGCTGTTTTTGAGTGGTCTGTCTCTTGGCTCCCTTCATCCAATGGCTTTTTTCCCGTTTTAGGGGTTTTTTTTATGCCGGAGGTTTTTGGGTTCCAAGTTTCAGTGTTGGTGTTTGTATTTTTATTATCTATATATTCCTAATTTTCAAAAAAAAGGATAAAAGAATTAGAGGAAGCTCAGATGAAACAACAACAAGAATTTGAAGAAAGCTAATTGAATCAAAAACGCGAGTCGAAACTATATAAATCACAACAACAAGAAGAAATGGAAACTTTCAAACAAAGCATATTACAAGAATTTAAGAAAAGAGTTCTCCAGCAACTACATTAAAAGTTTCAATCAGGTAAAAATTAAGATTTATTTCAATATATTACGGGACATACATTTATTTCTGTTGATCTGTTGTTGTGCAATTAGCTACTGGTATATATGTTGATATGTTGATCAACTATTTTGCATTATTTCATGATTTGTGTAGTTGTGTAGTTTTGTTGTTGATTTGTGTAGTGGTAGAATTGCGTTTTTCTGAATTGGGTTGTTTTTATCTTAATCTTCTTGGACATGTGGATCTACTTGGACATGTCATGCTTGGACATACAATGAAATCTACTTGGACATGTGAATATTCATGCTTTTTTTGGAATTGGGTTTTTTATCTTAATCTTCTTGTAGGATCTTCTGATTTTTATGATGGAGATTTTGATTCTTTTCACTTACTACCCATTTCTTTGTTGCATATATGTTGTATCAAATATTGGTAATTTCTTCTAGTTTTATGTTTTTTGGGTTTTATTGATTACTAAATGTTGACAAATTATTGTTTTCTGATTGTCACTTGATGAATGAATAAATGTCATTCATTTTATTTGCATATTCCATCGTAAGAAGCTTATTTATGATCAGAAATTGATAAAATGTTGTATTTAAGTTGGTTAAATCATTACTTGTCATGTGGTTGGTTTTTATGAGATGATGTATTTATCTTTTTGTAGGTAAGCGCAATATATCTCACATCTTTTTGGTTTTTGATCCCAAAGCTATTGGCATGGATGGAGCAATTGCTGACGACTTTTTTGTATGACAACATTTTGGTTAGAAACGTATGTATTGTTATTAATGTATGTGATGGTTGAAGGTTGCCATTTTTGTATAGAACATGTACGTGAAGATACTAAAGTACATAGTCGTATCAAATGCGATAGTTCCAAAGATATCATTTTTTGTATAGGGAAACTTGATGGATTCCACAAGGGTGTCATGTTCTTTTTCGGACATATGATTGGCATTGGCATATATATATATATATATATATATATATATATATATATATATATATATATATATATATATATATATATATATATATATATATATATAATAATAATAATAATAATCTAGTGAGATGGTTTCTAGTAAGAGAGAGTGCAGCGAAAATCATGAGTACGTTGCTGGGTATGGAATTAGAAAGGACTCTGCAAAAGTAAGTTTAGGCGGTGCAGCTCGGTTTTCCAGAGTTCCTGCTAATTTCATACCCACACAACGTTCCACAAACCACGGTCGTTTCCAGATACCCATCCTACAACGCCACGCCTCAACGGTCATCAGTCTAGACTTCCCTTTAAATTCCGTGTTGGTCATCGAGGGTTTGCCAATCTCCCATGAAGACGGGTGCCTCGGGAGCCACCGCAGTTGGAGGTGGGTCGTTCTCATCGATCTTCAACCACCGTTTTCGTGGACTGTCTTAGAAGAAATATGGCTAGGGAGTGGTTATATGATATCTTTGCTGAATGGGGAAGGGTTGATGATGTATACATTTCAAAAAAAGTCAGAATAACAACAACGATGGTTTTGCCTTTGTCAGATACAATCGAAGATGCGATGCCATGGCTGCCATTAAGAAACTTGACGGTCTCAAGATAAAAGGTAGAATGATGAAGGTCTCATTGGCCAAATATAACAGAGATGGTATCCCAATGTTGAAGAACAGGGGTGTTCGACAACTTTCCCGTCCAAAAGAAAGAACTATAAAGTTCCCTGCTTTCCGTGATAATAGGCGTTATGTGGAAGTTGTGAAAGGCAAACAGAGCACACCGAAGACAGTGGAGGAGGAGGACAAAATACCGTTCCTTTTTTCAGTCGATGTTGAAGAAGATGTGATTATGGGGGAGGACCTGAAACGTGCCAATGTTGTTGAAAATGATAGTGTTCTGGACCTAGCACATACTACAGCCATTATGGAGGAATCACGCTTGAACACTAAGGGTATGTTCTTTATCTCTCCTAAAAAAAATGGTTGTCTTATTTAAGTCTGTTGAAGAGTGTGAATCTGCCCTAGAACATGATAGTGTGTTATGGAAATGTTTTGATGATGTTCGAGAATGGACAGAGGGAGAGAAGTTGGCGGAGAGAATGGTATGGTTGGAATGTTACAGTTTGCACCCAAAATGTTGGTCTACTGAAAACGCTAAGTTAATCGGCCAAAAATGGGGTCCGGTTATTACTGTGCAACAAGATAATACCCGTATCCCAAACCGTAGCTGCTTACGCATCCTTGTGAGAACTAGAGCCCAAAATAGGATTGATGCACGTATAAGAGTCCTATTCAATAGTGGATGTAGTGAAGTATGGGTTAAAGAGAGTGTTTACTGTGCATGTAAAGCCCATGGCCTCTCCTATGTTGGCCATATAGACAACTCCCATGTTAGTGAAACCTTGGAGGAAATGTCAAAAAGGGAGGATGGACCTTGTGAAGATGGTCTGATGAAAGATAATGGCACACCCAAAGTCAATGGGGAGGGTAATTTAAATCAGGTGGTTGACAGTAACTTGGTTTTTGACCAAGGTTCGAACCCCCTGGAAGACAATGGGGAGGGTTTTTGACAGTAACTTGGTTTATAAGGCCTATGGTACACCCAAAGCCATCCGTCCTAGTCAACCAGTTGACAACTCAAAGGTTTTATTTCGTGACCCATTTGCACCCATTGCAATGACTCCTTTGATTGATGATAATGATGTTTGGAAAGACCCTATTATGTTGTCTGATGCACTTGGATGGCGTTCCCGCCCCACTAATCCCAACCATAATGAAACTTTGGAGCTTATGGGAAACACCTCTCCTATGACTGAACCTACAGCAAGGAAATCACGTGGGAGGCCACGAAAAAAATCAGCTGCACAGCCTACCAACCAGTGCAGCACACAGCCGGGTCCAGAGTCTGTGATGGAGGCTAAAGTAACGTGGGATAATGTGAAACATCTAGGGGTCTCGGTGGATAATGAAAAAGCGGTAATTACCACATTGAAAAAGTCGAAAATATTACTTCTTTTGGAGCGGGAAGAGCCTTGAGTTTGGTTGTTTTTGAGTATTTTGGTGATATAAATTACATATAATGAATTGTCTTTCAAGGAACATAAGGGGTGTAGGTAAGGGTGAAAAGGTGTCTTCAATTAGAAATCTTGTGCGGGAATATAACATTTCTTTCATGGGTTTGCTAGAGACGAAGCATAAGAAATCCTTAAAATGCAGATTACGAAGAATGTGGGGTAACGATGAATTTGAGATGTGTGAAGTGTTTTCTAGTCCTACGTATAACGGGGGCTTATTAGTTGCATGGGATCCAGGGTCTTTTTTGGCACACAGAAAATTCATGGGGGAAAGATGGATTGTGATCGAGGGGCAGGTTGAAAGATTGGAATTATAGTGTTGTGTTGGGGTTATCTATGGCCCAAACGATAGAGTACAAAGGAGCATTGTTTTTGGGGAAATTAAGCTACGATCGAATCAATTGATAAATCTTTTCTTCTAATGGGGGATTTTAACGTGATTCTTCACCCTGAAGAATGCGTAGGGAGTTTTAGGTGTGACCATAGTATGAGAGATTTTTGTAAAATCCAAGATATGGGTTTGATTGATATTCCACTGCACGGTACAAAATTCACTTGGCGTAGGAATGGGTCAAAAAGCAGACTTGATCGTTGCCTCTGCAGTAGTGAATGGTTGCAACAATGTCCGAATATGATTCTCCTTGGCAAAGCAAAAGGTTGTTCAGACCACAATCCCCTTGTGCTATTGTCTGATTCTTTGTGTAACTGGGGACCCAAACCATTCAGGTGCTACGATGCGTGGTTCCTAAACCCAGAGTTTAACCGGATGGCACAGCGTGAATGGCTCAACATGCAAAATGTTCCGATAATTGATAAGATGAAAGCACTAAAGGGCTCACTCAGGCAGTGGAGTAGGAAGAACTTCATGCATATGGACAACAAAATTAGGGATTTACAGTCTGTGGTCCATGATCTTGAGAATTTGAGCGACTCGAGGGTCCTAAACAGCTTGGAGGAGGCTAGATTAAAGGCTGCTCAAAGCCTCCTCCAATCATGGTTACTCAGGAAAGAAAGGATCTGGAGACAAAAGGCACGTTCCTTTGGGCTCAGTTTGAAAGACCACAACACCAAATTCTTCCATGCGGCGACAATGTATCGTAGGAGAAGAAATGAGATCATGCACATCAGGATCAATGGAAGAGTTGTACAGGGTGTCAATAACATCAAAACTGAAGTGAGAGATTACTTTCCAAAGAAATTTGATCAACAAGAACCTCTCCCGGTTTTCGACATTGACTTGGGTGATCACCCAAAGATAACGGATGAGCAGAACCAATTCTTAGAGGCGATGCCTTCCAGAGAGAAAATCAAGGCTGCGGTTTGGGCGTGCGGAATTGATAAAGCACCAGGGTTCGATGGATACAATTTCAAATTTATTCGGGAAATGTGGGATGTCTTGGAGGAGGAAATATATGACTTTGTACTTGAGTTCTTTCGTGTGGGTCCATCGGCAAGAAATATCAATATCACATGGGGTTGCTTGATTCCTAAAGTAGACACCCCTGCATCTATTGATGACTTCAGGCCGATTAGTATGGCTGGCGCGCTCTACAAAATCATTTCCAAGATTCTATCATCGAGACTGAAAGAGGTCATAGCACCCCTCATTAACGAATCCCAGAGTGCTTTTGTTAGGGATCGACAGATCTTGGATGGTGTCTTGATTGCCAATGAATCCTTAAGGTGGTTGAAGAAGAAAAAAATCTCAGGTGCTCTTTTGAAGCTAGATTTTCAAAAAGCATATGATTCCGTTAATTGGGAGTTCTTAAAGCTTGTTTTAGTTAAGATGGGGTTTCGGTGCAGATGGATTAACTGGATACTCAACTGTGTGATTACGGCCTCGATGTCTATTCTTATCAATGGCTCCCCTCTTAAGCCATTTAAGATGGAGAAAGGTCTTCGCCAGGGGGACCCTTTATCCCCATACCTGTTCATTTTGATTACGCAAGTTTTGGTCCATCTTCTCAATAAGGCAAACAACTTGCAAATGATTGAGCCGCTCTATATTGGGAAGAATAAGGTATGCTTAAATCTTCTTCAATTTGCTGATGATACCTTGATTTTTGTCCCCAATAACCCCACTTGCATTATCAACTATTTTAGAATTCTGGATGTTTTTGCTGTTATGTCGGGTCTCAATCCGAATTATAGCAAATCTAGTTTTATTACTTGGAGTCAGGGGGATGTTGGTTGGGCCTCTGAGTTGGCGGGAAAAGTTGGGTGTCGACATTCGAAATGCCCTTTTACATATCTAGGTTTTCCTCTTGGGAAGGATATGAGCAGAGGATCAGCATGGAAACCTATTTTGGTGAAAATCCAGAACAAGTTGTCTTCTTGGAAAGGTAGATTACTTTCGAGGGCGGGGAGGCTTACTCTTATCAAGAGTGTGATCAATAGTCTGCCTATATATACTTCATGAGTTTGTTCAGGATCCCAAAGACCGTGGCACAAATTATTGTAAAACTCCAAAGGCGTTTCTTCTGGGGTGAATCCTCTGATGGTAAGATGGGTATTCCTGCAGTCAATTGGTCTTCCATTGAGCTACCCAAAGAACTTGGTGGGTTAGGTGTTGGTAATATATTGGTGAAAAATCTCATTCTTCTGTTCAAATGGTGGTGGCGCTTCTCTGATTCTGATCTCCCTTTATGGAAAAGAATCCTCTCTTCTGTTCACAGGATAAATGGGTTGACAGCATCCTCAACTGCTTTTAATAATGTCAAAGAAAGGGTATGGCGTCAACTGATGAGCAATGATGAGTTGACTACTCAAATTAGATCAATTGTTGAAGAAGGTATGATCCTCAAAGTTGGAAGTGGACAATCCATCCTGTTTTGGCAAGATCGTTGGTGTGAAGAGGGTCCCTGTGAAAAATCATTCCCTAGACTATTTTCCGTCTCATTACAAAGAAATTGCTTTATCAGTCAAATGGGGGAATGGATTGGGAACACATGGAATTGGAATCTACTGTGGCGACGAAGGCTCTATCAATGGGAAAATAATGAGGTGATCAGGCTTAAGTTGTGTATTGATCGATTCTCTCCGTGTAATAGCAATGTTGATGGTATTTCTTGGAAAAATACTGGAGTGCGATCTTTCCCCATTAAGGATATTAATGACATGGTATATCAATCATCCACGCCTATCCTCCCTAGGCCCATTATATCTCTTATATGGCGTAGCTGTGCTCCTCCTAGAGTCCGTTTGACTGTGTGGCTGGCTTGTTTGAGAAAGCTAAAAATAGGTGATCTGCTAGTTGACAGAGGGGTTGTGCCCCCCGCAGGTGCTCTCTGCCCTTACTGTAGCTTGGAGGTGGAATCAAATTCTCATCTTTTGTTTTCATGCTCCTTTTCCTGGGGTGTCTGGATGGCAATCTTGCGTTGGTGGCACCTGCAAGATGCTTTCCAAAACTGCTGCGATAAATTCATTGTGGAGTGGATGGGTTTTTCGAAGCACAGGAAAAGAAGAAAATTTTGGAATGTGATTATGGGATGTGTGTTGTGGTCCTTATGGCATGAGAGGAATTGAATAAGGTTTGAATCTTGTACCCCTAACCTCTCACTCTTTGTCTACAGGTTGAAAATCAGAATTGGTGTCTAGGCGAAAGAACTCCTTGGCTATGATTTTATGGAGCCCCTTCTCCTTGCAGACAACTTGGATGCTGCTCTTAGTTGATTTTCTTGTTTTTCTCTAGTTTTGGCCGTCTGGGTGCCTTTTTGTAATTACTTTGGTGTGTGGGGGTGGTAGTATAGCCTATAAACTGCTTGGTGTTTAGGATTTTTTTCTTGTTTCTTTTGATGATGCATAGCCCACTCCTATGCTGTTTAGAGTGGCCTGTCTCTTGGCCCCCTCTTCCAATGGCTTTTTCCCCTCGCGGGGTTTTTTATGCCGGCGGTGGTGGGGTTTCCCAAGTTTCAGTGTGGTGTTTCCTCTTTGTTTTAATGATATCTTCCTAATTTGAGAATATATATATATATATATATATATATATATATATATATATATATATATATATATATATATATATATATATATATATATATATATATATATATATATATATATATAGTTTACCTATCAGGGGTAGACCATCACACGCGAAATGAGCTGACGCAGACCTTAAATATGGAAGAAGGTGTCTTTCCTTTCAGATACTTGGGGGTCCCTCTCCACTCCAAAAAATTGAATTCTAGAGATTGTAGACCCTTGGTGGATAAGATAGTTGGGCGAATTGGGTACTGGTCTTCTAGACTATTGTCTTATGCAGGTAGGATCCAGCTTGTGCGTAGTGTTATTGGGGGTATGAAAAATTTTTGGGCACAGATCTTTTGTCTTCCGAAAAAACTCATCAAGATGGTAGAAGACATTTGTAGATCCTTCATTTGGACAGGTAAAGATGGTCTCTCGAGAAAAGCCGCGGTCTCCTGGAATCAAATGGTTCTTCCGTTCTCTAAAGGGGGTCTGAATCTGAGAAATATGTATTTGTGGAACAAAGCTGCAATCCTCAAGCACTTGTGGAACATCGCTTGCAAGAAGGAGAATTTATGGGTCAGATGGGTTCACAGCTACTATATGAAAGGGCAAGAGATCCACGATGTCAACCCGTCGATCCATGCTTCTTGGATCTTCAAAAAGATGATAAAACAAAGGGCGCTTGTAGAATCTCTGGGAGGGTGGGATAACATCACTTCAGGGGGCATTTTCACGATTGGTAGGACTTATAGCTTGCTTGTGGCAGAAGCTCCGAGAGTGAATTGGGGAAATATTATGATCAAGAACGTGGCAAGCCCGAGCGCCAGGTTCATCACATGGCTTGCTATCCAAAACAGGTTGGCCACAAAGGATAGAATCGGGAAATGGGTGCAGCTTGACGATGATAAATGCATATTCTGTAAAGGTACTACCGAGTCCACTCATCACATATTCTTCGAATGCCCGAATGCCCAAGATATTCGGTCCCGCATTTTCACTTTCCTACCTCGTAAACTTGAGGGGACCTCGTTCCAGGAAGAAATTCTAGTGATGAACAAGCTGAATAAGAAGAAGACGGATAGAGCTAAACTGATTGTAGGCCTATGGATGGAACTGATCTACTCCATCTGGATGCAGAGGAACAGAAAGACTTTTGACAACCATAATATGAGTAGGAAAGAAATAGCTGATTGTATAGTGTTTAGAATTGCAGGGAGAATTAACAGTAGAATGGTAGATATGCTTGTAACTAGGTAGCTAGTTAGGGCTTTTTTGGGCTCTCGCTCTTTGTTTTTTGTTTGAGCGACAGCGTTTTTGGTGGGTCCAGCTGGAGTTAATTTCCGGCTTGACTATTTTTGTGGTTTTTCTCCTTGGTATATAATACATATCATTTGACAATATATATATATATATATATATATATATATATATATATATATATATATATATATATATATATATATATATATATATATATATATATATATATATATATATATATATATATATATATATATATATATATATATATATATATATATATATATATATATATATATATATATATATATATTTGTAAATTAGGAATTATATATATGAAAATAAAAGATCACTTCAACTCGGATGACCCCAAAACCGCCGGCATAAAAAACCCCAAGGAGGGGAAAAAGCCATTGGAAGAGGGGGCCGAGAGGCAGGCCACCCAAAACAGCATAGGGATGGAGTATGCTTACAATACATAACCATAAAAAGCTACAACCAAAAAAACAAGACCCACAAACCATAGTATCCTCCAGTCCATCCGCGGCTCCCATCTAGTGTAACTCCATACAAAGGTTTACAGATTTACATAACAACAAAGAAATACTACACCAAAATACATGATATACAAAAAGTGCTTCATAGCATGAAAGTCGCCAAGAGAAATGAAGCTCATTATGCAAGCATCGATTGTATGTTGTTCGCCAAATCATGGATAGTTGCTTGCTTGAATCCCAGAAGCTCTTGGGCCCATACACCAATTCGGATTTTTAACCTGTGAATGAAAAGCTCAAAATTTAAAATGTTAGCTTCAAATTAGATATTGTTTCTAAGGTACCAAATAGACCATATCACACATCCCAAGATGATTCGCCAAAGTTTTCTATGTTTTTTTCTTCTTTGAAGGCCACCCCATTCAATAAAGAAACTTTGACAATTATTTTGCAAGACCCCTGTAATTCCCCACCATTTTAGTATTTCCATCCATACACTCCATGAGAATCTGCATGAAAACAATAAGTGAGGATTGGATTCTAACTCAATTGAACATAAGGGACAAAGGATATGCTGTGCATCAAGTAAACCAAGATTTAGAAGTTTATCCCCAGTTTTTTATTTTTCAAGACTCGCAAGCCAAAGTGTCAGTTTTGCTCTTGGTGGTATGTGATTCTTCCATACAATATCAACGATGGTCTTTGGTAGAATAGGCACATGGGATTCAAAAAACTCATTTGCAATCTCCTTTGTTGAATACTTGTGATCTATTGAATTTTTCCACATGACAACATCAGTCTCTCCCATAGTCGGCACTACAGAATCAATGCATGCCTCTAATCTCGCCACTTCCTCCTGTTCCCAAGCAAAAAGGTTTCTACGCCATAGAAGCTTCCAAGACCAAGAGCCACTAGCCCATTCCCCCATTCGATTGACATAGTAATGTTTCTGCAGAGAAAGTGAGAATAATCTAGGGAAGGATATATGATGAGTGAGTTTTGTGTCACTCATCGGGTAGTCATTGAGTCCAATTCCCGCATATTTTCTTGCATTCTACCCTTGTTATGTTAGTTAATTACTCATATTTTGACTTGGTTGGTGATATTCGCATTCTTGTGCATTTTAGTTCATTTAGGTGCATTCTATAGCATTTTCCCCCCTTGTCTTTGTTTGCTTCTTTTCCCCCTCCCCTACTTTGCTCAAATTGTGTAGGTTCCTCGCCTTCGGGACGTGACTCGATAGCATGAGCGACTCATCTCATCTTTTGGCGAAGCGCGGAAACCATCTCTTGCACTCAAAGAGCTTTCCAGCACCTTGTAGTCAAATGCTCGTTCAAGACCTTCTGATGCTCGTTCGAGGCAAAGACACTCGACAAACAGAAGCTACTGGGCTATGGTGCTCGTTCGAGCAGATGGTGTGCTCGTTCGAGCACATTGGTGTTTGGCAGTCAGAAGCTCATGGAACTGGTGCTCGTTCGAGCACATGCCATGCTCGTTCGAGCATATGTGATTTTGGAGATCAGTAGCCTCTGAAGGCTAGTGCTCGTTCGAGCACCCTACCTGCTCGTTCGAGCACCTGTTCAGCGGGGAACCTTTTGTTTCTTTGGCATAATTACTCTATTGCCCCTTTGATCTTCTTGTATATATAGGCACTCCACGAAATGTAAGATATCAGTTAGAAACATTAGAATAGAGTAGCTTTAGTTCATTTACTCTTGTTTTTCATTTCCAAGGTTGATTTTATGGTGGGATTTGTTCCCTTTTTCTGAATTTAAGAAGAATATCCAAGGAAGAACTTCTCTTAGTTTGTGCTCAATCTTTCTCCTACTTCAAGGAAGTAAGATCTTGTAACCATATTCTATTAGTTAATGAAACTTTCAGATTTTATTTCAGCTTTACATTTTCTCTTTGCATGTGGTTTTTCTAGCTTGATTCTTGTTTCTAGTTGTTAGATTATACCTTATCTTTAGTTAAAGTAACTTGTTGTATGCTTTTACTTCTAATTCAGCACTTGCATGTTAGTTTTTCCTAGTTGTTAGACCTTCTAAGGTGGTCATTCTTACTTTTAGTTCTTATTCATGTTTGATATATGTTCCATGTCTACTTTCTTGCTTACATCCATGAATTGTGAGTAGTTTAGCCTCTAGGGCATGGGGTAAGGAAGTTCATCAATATGTAATGGGGTGCATGTGCTAGATTTTGGATTATAGAGTTTGAGTGATGCTAGTCTAGTGAAGTTTGGTTCATGAGCTATCCTAAGAAGGAGTGCAAGTGCCCCTCACTTCACTAAACTTAGTTGATTTTGTGATTTCTCTTGGTGATATGTTTAGTTATCATTTGCATGTTGATGGTTGAAAAGCCAAGAAGCTTGAAACCATCATTAGTCACTTACTAACCCAAGAAGGTGTGTATTTGATGATGTTTTTAGTAGCTTTCATACTCATCAAGTTAGTTGCATTATCATGAGCAAGGATTTAAGATAAGACTTATAGATTAGTTGAGTTCAAGGCTAAGAAGCCCACACTCCATCCTGATTTGTATGTCTAAATCGCCAAGGCCGAGAAGCCGAGGTGACACATAAGAGCTAGCTTCATTCACTTCTATACTCGTTTTAATCATCATGTTTGATTGAGTTTGTATCCCCTTGCATGACGATGAATGGACTCCCCATGTCCTAGCTTATTCTTAATTGCTAATTCATTATCGCACTAGTTTGCTCGATTGAAGATAATTTAACCAAACAAAAATCTAAAAACAACCCCCTCTTACCTCTAATATAGTTTAAGCACAAGACCTCCTCCCTGTGGATTCGATCCCGACTCGCCACTTTACTTTTGTTTTTGGTGAAATTGGGTAAGAGTGATCAACGTTTTGGAAGTAACGACACCAAGGTGTTGGCCCTTTTGCACCTCACGATAGAAAACCGATCACTTTTTGGCGCCGTTGCCGGGGAGGCGCGGTTTTTGTTCTAAAAGCTAGTTATTAGTGGTATTTTGTTCATAGTGTTCATAGAAATTATTTTGTGCAGTTATTCATTTATATTCTTTATACATGATTGTCAGTGCTTATGCTCTCTTTCTAGTGTTTGATGCATGAGACCAGGTGGAAGAAGAGCAACTCAACCATTGGAACCATATATCCCAGACATTGATCGATATCTTCGCACCCTCAGGCAGTTAAATCAACAAGCTTCCAACCTAGAAGATAACAACCCCATTGTCACTCCAGAGCAATCTGACACAGAGTCTGAGTTCGAAATGGAGAATCAGAACAATCAAAACCCTCAACCCTTGTTCGGACAATTTGGTGCTCCTGGAGGATATGCTCCTCAAGGAGGAATTAGGCTCCCTACTACCGCAACCAATTACCAAATTCATCCACAGTACACCCGAATGGTGAAGGAGGAACTTTTTAGTGGTTTGAAGAATGAGTGCCCTTTGGAGCACTTAGAAAAATTTCTTGAAATATGCGACCTCATTCCTCCTTGCTCCGATAGTCCTGACTATGTGAAGCTTCATCTCTTCAGGTCAAGCCTAGCAGGGGATGCTAAGGATTGGTATAAGTGTTTGGAACCTAATTCTTTGACAACCTGGGCAGAAGTGAGAACATCATTCTTGGAGAGGTTCTACCCTTCAGTGAGAACCCAAGATTGGAGAAAGAAGATCGCCGCATTTACTCAAGAGGATGATGAGAGCCTCAGTGAAGCCTGGACAAGGTTTAAAAGAATGATCCGAGCATGTCCTCACCATGAGTTCGGGGAAAATCACTTGAACACCTTCTTTTATGATGGCTTGAACGATAGTACAAAAGCTTTGCTTGATTCGAGTGTCGGAGGTCAACTGTCAAAAATCCCTCAAAATCAGGTGAAGAATGCCATTGAAGAGGTAGCAAAGAACTGTTCTTGGGGTGTGAGAGGAAAAAGTAAACAAAAGGGATTGTATGAACTAAGTGGAGCCGATGCTATAAACGCCAAGTTGGAACTTCTTGACAAGAAATTGTCTAAGCTTGACTTGAAATCGACAACGTCGCCTTCTACTAATGTTTCTTCAATCAATCCTCCTCGTTTCAGTTGTGATATATGTGGTGGCACCAATCATGATACTTCATACTGTGGTGGATCGAACTCTGAACATGTAGCCGCAATGAATAACTTTGGTGGGCAAAACCAAGGCTATGGGCAACAAAATTTCAGCGGGAACCCTCAACAAAAGCAAGGGTATAACCGGGGATATCAAGGAGGGAACCAAGGTCATGAAGCATACCGACCTCCGCAAGCAAGAAACCAGGGCCAAGGGTTTAACAGTGGCAACAAGGGTGGTTCTTGGGTAAATCCTCAACCGCAACAACCGCAACAACATCAGCAAGCCATGGCTCCGGACGTTCAAAGTCAAATCCTTGCACAGCTACAAGCTCTTTCACAGCAAAATCAACTCCTTACTCAACAAATTCAGGAGATAACTGCTCATGGAAAGATGGTAGATAATCAGCTGGCTCAACATGCAAACCCTCCACCTCCACCACTTTTCCCGGGAAATGCACAGCCAAACCCTGCAGCCCAATCCTCCAATGCTCAGCATTCTGCCAAGGCAATTCATCTAAGGTCAGGGACTGCTTATGAAGGACCATCTATGCCACAAGAAGATGCTCCAGAGGGTGATAACAGTAAAGTTGTTGAAAAAGAAGCTCCTTTAGAGGTTGTGATTGAAGAAAGGAGTGAAGAAAAAGAAAATGATGTTGATACAGGTGAACAACAAAAGAAAGACAATCCCAAGCCAAGTGAGCTCTCTCAGGAGCCCGAGAGAGTGTACGTGCCTCCAGTTCCATTTCCATACAGGAGGGTAGAGAAACATCTTGATAAACAGTTTGAACGGTTCTTGAAGAACATTGGGAAACTTGAGATGAACATTCCTTTTCTTGATGCTATGGCCCAAATGCCCAAGTATGCAAAGTTTTTGAAAGATCTCCTAACCAACAAGAAGAAGCTGGAGGAAGAAGTAATTAATCTACCGCATCAAGTGAGTGCACTGGTTCAAGGCAAGCTCCCTAGGAAGGAGAGAGACCCAGGGCCCTTCAATCTACCGGTTAAACTTGGTGATCTTGAGCCAAAGGGAGCCCTCGCAGATCTTGGGGCCTCCATCAGTGTAATGCCCTTATCAATAGCAAGAAGACTCATCTTTGATCTTAGGCCTTCAAGGAAAACAGTGCAGTTGGCCGATCGTAGTATCAAGATTCCTTGTGGCGAGTTTGAGGACATTCCGATTCAAGTGGGACACTTGGTGGTTCCTTGTGATTTTATTGTCATGGATATGGAGGAGGATCCTTATACTCCCCTTATTCTTGGAAGAGCGGCCTTGAAAACTTTGAATGCGGTGGTAAATTGCAAGGATGACACCATCTCTGTGGAAGTGGCAAATGAGAAAGTAGTTTTTCAGTTCTCCAAATGCATGAAAAAGCCAATGATGGAGCAAGTCTTCCGCATGGAAGTTGTTGATAGAGAACTTGAAGAGATGTGTGGTACAAGAAGAAGAGATGATGCATTGATGGAAGTTTTGAATGATGATCCATCGATATTTTCTGATGATGCAAAGCAATTGAAGGTCATCCTAGATGAAGCCGAGGTCTGTGACAAGGAAGACTGTGAATTTGAGGAAATTTGTGAGATTGTGAAGGAAGGATCGGCATTGGAGGAGTGTTCTAAGCCTCCTCCCGAGGTAATATTGAAACCCCTTCCCCCAAATTTAAAATATGAATTTCTTGATGATGATCACCGTTGTCCTGTGATAGTGAATTCCAAGCTTGATGACCACTCTATTTCCAAATTGATTTCTGTTTTGAGAAAATATAGAGAGGTCATTGGGTACACTATTGATGATGTCAAGGGAATCAGTCCTTCCCTTACTATGCATAGGATTCACTTAGATGATGATCACTCCTCCTCCATTGAGCCCCAAAGACGTTTAAACCCAAACATGAAGGAAGTGGTTAAGAACGAGATTCTCAAACTACTTAAGGCTGGCATCATCTACTCCATTTCTGACAGTAGATGGGTTAGTCCCATTCATGTGGTTCCGAAGAAAGGAGGAGTGACCATGGTCAAAGGAAGTGATGGGAATATGATCCCTTCTCGTGCCACAACTGGTTGGAGAGTTTGCATTGACTATCGCAAACTAAACAAGGCTACGAGAAAAGATCATTTTCCCCTCCCATTTATTGATCAGATCCTTGAAAGATTAGCACATCATACATTTTTCTGCTTTTTAGATGGTTACTCGGGGTTCTTTCAAATTCCCATACACCCCGATGACCAAGAGAAAACAACCTTTACGTGCCCATTTGGCACTTTCGCCTACCGGCGAATGCCATTCGGGTTATGTAATGCACCTTCAACTTTTCAAAGATGTATGATGGCAATCTTTTCTGATATGGTAGAAGAGTTTATGGAAATTTTTATGGATGATTTCAGTGTTGGAGGTTCGTCTTTTGACACATGTCTTGCTCACCTTGAGAAAGTTTTGAAACGGTGTCAAGAAACGAACCTTGTGCTAAATTGGGAAAAATGCCACTTTATGGTTCAAGAGGGAATTGTCTTGGGCCATTTGGTGTCATCTAGAGGCATTGAGGTTGATCCAGCCAAGATCGATGTCATAAAGAATCTCCCTCCCCCGACCAATGTAAGGGGGGTGAGATCCTTTTTGGGTCATGCTAGGTTTTATCGGCGTTTCATAAAAGGGTTTTCAACCATCGCCAAGCCCCTTACGGAGCTTTTGCAAAAGGATGTTGAATTCTCTTTCGATGAGCGCTGCCTTGAATCTTTCGAAAATCTGAAAAAGGCTTTAATATCTGCTCCTGTTGTGCAAGCTCCTGACTGGAGCTTGCCATTTGAACTAATGTGTGATTCCAGTGACATAGCTATAGGTGCAGTTCTTGGACAAAGAAAAAGTGGAAAATCCTGTGTCATTCACTATGCGAGCAAAACTCTCGACGAAGCTCAAAGGAACTACACCACCACAGAAAAGGAGATGCTAGCTGTGGTGTATGCATTTGATAAGTTTCGATCTTACCTAATGTGTTCCAAGGTGGTGGTGTATACCGAACATGCCGCAATTAAGCATTTGGTGGCAAAGAAGGACGCAAAGCCTAGGTTGATTCGATGGGTCCTCCTTCTGCAAGAATTTGACTATGAGGTTAAGGATAAAAAGGGGAGCGAGAATTGTGTGGCGGATCATCTTTCAAGGTTGACTCCGAGTGCTGTAATTGAAGAAGACAACCTCCCGTTAATTGATTCTATGAAGGAGGAAACCTTGCTCTCATTGATGGTCAAGGGCGCCCCTTGGTTTGCAGACATTGCTAACTATTTAGCTTGTGGCATTGTCCCAGAAAGGAAGAACTCGAGAGAGAGAAAATTATTTTTCAAGGAAGCTAGCCACTATTACTGGGATGATCCTCTCTTGTTTAGATTGTGCTCAGATGGATTATATAGAAGATGCATCCCTGAATCTGAAATTCCTGATGTTCTTGCTCACTGTCATTCTTTTCCGACTGGTGGACATGCGGGTGTCATAAAAACCGCCGCTAAGATTCATGAGGCTGGATTCTTTTGGCCAACCCTCCACAGAGATGTCAATGTGTATGTGAAGAGCTGCGATGCTTGTCAAAGAGTGGGGAATATTTCTAGGAGGCACGAGATGCCGTTGAACAATATACTTGAATGCGAGGTATTTGACGTTTGGGGAATCGATTTTATGGGCCCCTTTGTGCCTTCCAACGGAAACCTCTACATTCTAGTCGCGATCGATTATGTGTCAAAGTGGGTGGAAGCCGTTTCATCTCCCACTAACAACCACAAGGTGGTAATGAAGTTGTTCAAGCACATCTTGTTTCCTAGATTTGGAGTGCCGAAGGTGGTAATTAGCGATGGGGGATCCCACTTCGCCAAAGATCAATTGAACAATATGCTGAGGAAGTATGGAGCTAATCACAAGGTGGGAACCCCTTACCATCCTCAATCACAAGGGCAAGTGGAAGTTGCGAACAGAGAAATCAAGGGGATTCTGCAAAAAGTGGTCAATGCGAGTAGGAAAGATTGGGCGTTCAAGCTTGATGATGCTCTATGGGCCTATAGAACCTCTTACAAGACCCCCATTGGCACCACCCCATTTCGCCTTCTCTATGGAAAATCCTGCCACCTTCCGGTTGAGCTCGAACATAAAGCATGGTGGGCAATCCAGCAGTTGAACTTAAACGATGATCTTTCGAAAGAAAGGAGATTGGCACAGCTTAGAGAGCTAGAGGAGCTAAGGTTGAACGCCTTTGAGAATTCCAAAATTTATAAGGAGCGTGTGAAGAGGTGGCACGACCAGAGGATAATCATGAATAGAGAATTCAAGGTCGGGGATCGAGTCCTACTGTTCAACTCGAGAGCCAAGCTCTTCCCCGGAAAACTCAAATCCAGATGGTCGGGCCCCTTTGAAGTGGTAGCAGTTTTTCCCTATGGCACCTTGGAGTTGAAAGGTTCAAGAGGTAATTTCTTAGTGAATGGACACCGAGTGAAATTGTACAATGAAGGTCTTGGACATGTCGTCGGAAGGATTGACGAAATTGCATTTGGTGAGCTGGACCTTAAGGGTCGTATTTGAATTCTTTGGGAGTACGTCAAGCTAATGACGTTAAAGAAGCGCTGCTTGGGAGGCAACCCAAGTCTCTTATCCATCACTGTGGTTCAATCAGCTTTACTTTTGGGAGGCTTTGGAAGGAGTGATGCAAATCAATGCAATCTCCGGAAAAAGACTCCGTTCGAAGTTGTATATAGTAAGATTTTGTGTGAGCATGAGAAATTTAGTAAGGAGAAAGAGTTTAAAAAAAAAAAAAGGGGAGAGTAAATTGTGAGATGATTCAACCCCCCGTAAATAAATAAGCTTGGGGGAGAGTTTAAAAAAAATTTTATATAAAAAAAAATGAAAAAGAGAAAAAGATAATGAAAAATGGAGGGTATGTAAATAAATAAAAGGTTCTCGAGAATTGATGTGAATAAAGTGTGTAAATTCAAGAGCAGATCAGTAGCTTTGTACAGCATCAGACCCATTTTGCTCGAACGAGCATTTCATTCAACATAAGTCAGTAGCTTCAAGTAGCATTTGCTCGAACGAGCACTCCGCTTGCTCGAACGAGCACTTCATTCAGTGTTCTCCAGTAGCATCAGCTCACCAGTGCTCGAACGAGCGCCTCAACTGCTCGAACGAGCACTGCATCCAATAAGCTTCTGCCTCTGATTGGACTAAGTGCTCGAACGAGCACCCATTTTGCTCGAACGAGCACATCTTCCTGTAGCTTCTCTGTCCCGGTTTTAAAACACAAAAGCACCCCTCCCAACCCATTTCCTCACCCACGAAAATCTCTCTCTCTCTCTCTAAACCCTAGATCTCATCTTCTTCCTCATTCCCACACTCTCAAACCCTCAATTCTCACTCAAATCTCAAAGCCAAACCTAAACATTCTCATTCTCCATCTAGTTTTCTACATTCCTACTCCAAATTCCTCCATTTTTCCTCAACGCCACTCTCACTCACAAAGTTAGTCACGAAATTCACCATTCTTGGGGTCCAACCTTCATGAACAACACTCAAGGAAAAGCAAAAGAGGTAAAAATTGCATAATTTGGGTTTCTAAGACAAATTTGAGGTATAATTTCTAAACCCTAATTTTTCTTCTCTTGCATTTGCTTTTATGCTAAATCATTCATGAGTTGTTGTTGATTTTGGTTTATTTTGGTGACTATTGTTCCTATTTGTGTATTAAGAGTGATATTGGTGCATTTCTAGCTGTTAGACACCAACTTTGAGGATAATTTGGTTGTTGGTGTAGTGAAAATAACTTAGTTGAGACCTAGGGTTTGTCCTTTAAGAGGTTGTTTGTTTTAATTGTCTAAGTTTAGGTGAAGACCTTGTTTGTGCATTGTTAATTGAATTTTAAGTCTTCATGGCACCGAAAAAGTCTTCCAAAACCTCACACCCTAGTACCGCCTCCTCTTCCAAGGCCCCATGGAAGAGTTATGGAATTAAGCTCAGAAACAAGGAAGAGGGAGATATCTTCCACAACCTTGCCAACAAAGAGCTAGTCTCGACCAAGTTCATTTGTAGGGAAACGACTACCGATCTAGGAATCACTCGCGACGTCGAGCTTCTAGCGTCAAGGCTAGGGTGGGATGGCCCTAATGGCTTTATTTATAAAGCAAATGTAAGAACTTACCCACGCCTTGTGTTAGAATTCCTTTCTACTCTTCAAATTGAAGAGGAAGAAGGCGACGACGACGACGACAGTGATTTAGAGAATGATGTATCCATTTGTTTCCGTCTTTTCGGCCATGCCTTTCGCGTGTCCTACGAGGAGTTGAACAGGGCTTGGGGTTTTGACCCCAATAGCCCCCTCGAAGGATCGGCCGATGACGACGAAGATGACCCCTTCGACGCCTTCCGTGACCAAGATATGTGGCTGCGTCTAACCAACCGCACCCCCTTCCAACTTAGGAAGGAGAAAACGTCGAAGTTAATCCATCCCGCAGTGCGATACATCCAAAAACTTTGGATGTTCGCCATATATGGGCGAACTGAGTTGGGGAACGTCGTAGAGAAGGATATGAAACTTCTCTTCTTGTGTCTGCATGATAAAAAGTCCCCTTGCCCTATCAATATGGCGGAAGCTCTCATTAATGAATTCATTGCTTTACGAAATCGGGACAAGCCCGAAAAAATTCTCATGGGCGGGATGATCACTTTTCTCGCCCATACCCTTTGCCCAATAGAGTCTTTAGATGATTTAGGTTTTGTCGATGACGAGACCCTAATTAACATCCCCCTCTTGCAGACCTACCGAACAATTAATGTGACAAGAGGGGACATAGTCTACAAAGTTTTTGACCGACCCTACTGCCGCCTACCCAACGTTCACGAAACTAATCTTTTGCGGCAGGTGGAGAACCCCTTCTTCATCCCTAGAACACTGGGGCCTGAAGAGGAGGGGGTTCGAGCACGTGAGGAAGAGAGACCTAGGTCTCCAGTGCATATTGCACAACAGGCACCCGACGTTGGCAGGCAAGCCCATGATGCCTTTGACATGTCTTCTCTCCGCTCTTACTTTGATGAGCGTGAGAGTAGGGATGCCACCATGGCACACCAGCTTCGGGACATCTATGCCCTGCACGTCAACCGGGGCGAAATTGCCCCGCCAGTCAACTACCCTTACGAACCTTACCAAGAGGGACCAGTTCCCGGGTGGTTTAACCGCCAACCCACATACCCCTATTGGCCCCCTCGGCCAAACGATGCAGGGTATGATTATCGAGTACCAGGGGGGTCTGATCCCAGCTCCGACCCCAACATCCCTCCATTCTATGGAGGAGTTACCCCTCCTGGGTACTACGATAGGGTGCCCCCATTTGACCAAGTCACCCATTGGGGGGCTAGCCCTGTGCCTACCCTCCAAAACTACCACAACCGTCCGAACTATAACTGGACACCATACACCAATGTTGAGCCTCCACCTCAGTGGACTTGCTACAACACCACTCCTTCTATGCCCCCATACTATGAGGACGAAGTCGGAGCCTCCGGTGCTATGGATGTCGGCTCTGATGACGAGTAATCCCCTTTGTCCCGCCCACCCCGTATCACCCATTGCATGCTCCGAGGACGGAGCATATTTTAAGCTTGGGGGCGTGATAATTTCATTCCTTTAGGGTTAGTCATCTACTTTAGCGGTTGTTGGTTAGTTTTCTTTCTTTCTCTTTGGGTTGGTGGTTCTCTTTGGTAGTTGACCCTCGTGTGCCCGTTGTTGCCTCTCTGCATTTTGGGTCGTTTTAAACTTTGTAGTCTTGACTCTGGGCCGCTTGTCCCCCATTTCTCTCTAAAGCAATGATTTTCATGATGGATGGTCATCTCTTGTGCTTGAATGTTATGTCATTTCTCTTCTCGTAGTCGGTAGTGTAGTGCATGATTGAGTTGTTTGTCAAGGTTTGGTGTTATGATGAGATTTTCTTGTGCTTATTGTTGCGCCCTTCCAAGGGCCTATCATGAGTTGAATTGTGTGGTTCTTCTTATTCTCTCCCTTTTAAATCCAAATCCCTTGAATCCAATTTGACAAATCCCCTCCCCTTCTCCCCATCATTAGTTAAGCATGTAGTTTATTTAATTTCATATAGTTGCATTTAGTCGCTATTGTTTTTCTTTTAAGGTTTTCTAGGCTCTTGTATATAAAAAAAAAAAAAAAATTTCAAAAAGATTTTCTTTTAGCATGCATGCATCCGAGTCATTATGTTGTGAGTTGTCCCGATGATGATGAATGGACTTTGTGTGCCTCGGTTGCCAAGTTTTCTTTTCACCCAAGAATTGTTAATAATTTAGAAAGGCTAGAGTGTTGGGGGTGTGGCCCCGTGTTAACTCGATCTAGAAGCCACTCGAACTTGCAAAACCAACCTTCTAGTTGCATAGTCCTCCCTCCGTTAGCCTTCGCCTTGTGGCATTTTGAACCCGTGAGCGATTGTGCCTTAATGTTTTAGTGGCTTTGTCTTGCCACTTCCTATTCATGTGTGTTCTCCTCCATGGCTTATCTTTTTAGCATTGCGCTCCATCTACTTGCAAAAACTGTGACTTGAATAGACTAGAATGAGGCAATTTCTTTCGTTGTTCCTTCCCGACCCTTTGTGTTCTATAATATTATTTTCCTTTCTTTCTTTTACCCTCTTTTGTGCCCAATTTTCTTGTTTATATCGGTGTGTTTGCCCCCGTTGTTCGAACCTTATGGCCCTCACCCTTCCTAGTCCTAGTGAAGCATGTTTTCAAGGGGTTAGCTTTACGATATGTTCGGGATTATGTGCAAGCGCCTTTGCATCTTGATGTTGGTGCCTTTTGCTTTTCTTTTGTACATATTTTTTTTGTTTTTGGTATAGTGAAATCTAAATTTTTCCTTTCTATTTCCTTTATGTATATATATGTATTAAAGTAAAAAATTAAAAATAAAAATAAAAAAAAATAAAAAAAATAAAAAAAAAAAAAACAAAAAAAAAAAAACAAAAAAAAAATATCTCAAAAAAAAAAAAATAATAATAATAATAAAAAAATGGAAGGTAGAAAGAAGAAATTGGCTTCTTTATTTGTGGGTGTATTTTCTTTGTCGAAAAAGGGAAAGAGATGTCTGCATTGTGGTTGTTATGTTTGATTGTTATACTTCATTGGCTAGATGAAACTCCACAAAATTTTGACCGAAATCAATCCCTACCAGAACCTTAGCCACAAATAGCCTAAAAGCCCTCATAGTCCATTTCAAAGTCTTAATGTGAGCTGGTAGATCTTGTGCAATGCGAAAATTCGATTTGTCCATCTGAGTCGAGTCTTGAGTGCTCCTTTGTGCCCATTACACGGCACCTATGTTCCCTTGAGAGAGTATGTGTGCTCATTGACCAAAGCGAGGGTCACAAGTGCGATTGTGCTAACTTGGGGGAGGAGAGTGACACGATTGGTTGAACTTAGTTCGCTTGGTTTCGCCTGTTGGCTTGAGGCTGCTTCGCTTCCACTCTTTTTGGTCTAGATTATTCGCGGTCCTTGTGTCTTAAGAAGGTTTGGCAACCTTGGTGTGCATTGTCCCCTGAGGGGCCATTGATTCTTCCCATCTTATTCTTTTAAGGGATTGCTTGGGGACAAGCAATATGCTAGCTTGGGGGAAGTTGATGAGTGAGTTTTGTGTCACTCATCGGGTAGTCATTGAGTCCAATTCCCGCATATTTTCTTGCATTCTACCCTTGTTATGTTAGTTAATTACTCATATTTTGACTTGGTTGGTGATATTCGCATTCTTGTGCATTTTAGTTCATTTAGGTGCATTCTATAGCATTTTCCCCCCTTGTCTTTGTTTGCTTCTTTTCCCCCTCCCCTACTTTGCTCAAATTGTGTAGGTTCCTCGCCTTCGGGACGTGACTCGATAGCATGAGCGACTCATCTCATCTTTTGGCGAAGCGCGGAAACCATCTCTTGCACTCAAAGAGCTTTCCAGCACCTTGTAGTCAAATGCTCGTTCAAGACCTTCTGATGCTCGTTCGAGGCAAAGACACTCGACAAACAGAAGCTACTGGGCTATGGTGCTCGTTCGAGCAGATGGTGTGCTCGTTCGAGCACATTGGTGTTTGGCAGTCAGAAGCTCATGGAACTGGTGCTCGTTCGAGCACATGCCATGCTCGTTCGAGCATATGTGATTTTGGAGATCAGTAGCCTCTGAAGGCTAGTGCTCGTTCGAGCACCCTACCTGCTCGTTCGAGCACCTGTTCAGCGGGGAACCTTTTGTTTCTTTGGCATAATTACTCTATTGCCCCTTTGATCTTCTTGTATATATAGGCACTCCACGAAATGTAAGATATCAGTTAGAAACATTAGAATAGAGTAGCTTTAGTTCATTTACTCTTGTTTTTCATTTCCAAGGTTGATTTTATGGTGGGATTTGTTCCCTTTTTCTGAATTTAAGAAGAATATCCAAGGAAGAACTTCTCTTAGTTTGTGCTCAATCTTTCTCCTACTTCAAGGAAGTAAGATCTTGTAACCATATTCTATTAGTTAATGAAACTTTCAGATTTTATTTCAGCTTTACATTTTCTCTTTGCATGTGGTTTTTCTAGCTTGATTCTTGTTTCTAGTTGTTAGATTATACCTTATCTTTAGTTAAAGTAACTTGTTGTATGCTTTTACTTCTAATTCAGCACTTGCATGTTAGTTTTTCCTAGTTGTTAGACCTTCTAAGGTGGTCATTCTTACTTTTAGTTCTTATTCATGTTTGATATATGTTCCATGTCTACTTTCTTGCTTACATCCATGAATTGTGAGTAGTTTAGCCTCTAGGGCATGGGGTAAGGAAGTTCATCAATATGTAATGGGGTGTATGTGCTAGATTTTGGATTATAGAGTTTGAGTGATGCTAGTCTAGTGAAGTTTGGTTCATGAGCTATCCTAAGAAGGAGTGCAAGTGCCCCTCACTTCACTAAACTTAGTTGATTTTGTGATTTCTCTTGGTGATATGTTTAGTTATCATTTGCATGTTGATGGTTGAAAAGCCAAGAAGCTTGAAACCATCATTAGTCACTTACTAACCCAAGAAGGTGTGTATTTGATGATGTTTTTAGTAGCTTTCATACTCATCAAGTTAGTTGCATTATCATGAGCTAGGATTTAAGATAAGACTTATAGATTAGTTGAGTTCAAGGCTAAGAAGCCCACACTCCATCCTGATTTGTATGTCTAAATCGCCAAGGCCGAGAAGCCGAGGTGACACATAAGAGCTAGCTTCATTCACTTCTATACTCGTTTTAATCATCATGTTTGATTGAGTTTGTATCCCCTTGCATGACGATGAATGGACTCCCCATGTCCTAGCTTATTCTTAATTGCTAATTCATTATCGCACTAGTTTGCTCGATTGAAGATAATTTAACCAAACAAAAATCTAAAAACAACCCCCTCTTACCTCTAATATAGTTTAAGCACAAGACCTCCTCCCTGTGGATTCGATCCCGACTCGCCACTTTACTTTTGTTTTTGGTGAAATTGGGTAAGAGTGATCAACGTTTTGGAAGTAACGACACCAAGGTGTTGGCCCTTTTGCACCTCACGATAGAAAACCGATCAATATAGCTAAGGGTCCTAATTTACACCAATTATAATACCAAAATAAGATAGATGACCCATCCCCTATTTTTAGTTTCATACTTTCTTCTACAATATTTCTAATCTTTGATGTGTGTTCCTCAGTGCACAATAATTGCTTCCATAAACCATATTGTACTTGTTCAAAGGCCAATGATGAAGCCTTTAGCCCTCTAATATTGTGGACAGACATAAGAATACGTTTCTAGAGTGAGTTATCAGTTCCCGAGTATCGCCACCACCATTTGAAAAGGAGGACAAGGTTTTTGACCATGATATTACCCACTCCAAGACCCCCAGATGTTTAGGAATTTCAAAGCAAGACCACTTTACCAAAGGTATATTCATTTTCCCTAAAGCGGATTCACCCCAAAAGAAACGTCTTTAGAGACATACAATTTTCTTTGCAATGCTTTTTGGGATTTTAAATAAGCTCATGAAGTAAACTGGGAGGCTATTAAGCACACTTTTAATGAGGGTTAACTTGCTTGCTTTCGAAAGCAATCTACCTTTCCATGAAGCAAGTTTATTTCTAATTTTATCTAGGATGGGCTTCCAAGCGGAACACAAATTCATATTTTTCCCAAGAGGGAAGCCAAGATACGTGACAGGGCATTTTCGATGGAGGCAACCAACACTCAAAGCAATATCCCTAGCCCACCCATCATCATTCGAATTCCAAGTAATGATACTAGACTTTCCATAGTTCAAATACAGACCTGACATCATAGCAAAGATATCCAAATAAAATTCTAAAATAGTTTATGATGCAAGCAGGATTATAAGGTACGAAAATCAAAGTATCATCAGCAAATTGTAAAAGATTGATGCATACCTTATTCTTTCCAATCAGCATAGGCTCAATCAACTGTAGGTTATTTGCCTTGTTTAGGAGGTGCACCAAAGATTCTGTGACCAGGATAAACAGGTACGGTGAAAGAGGATCACCTTGGCGTAGTCCTTTTTCCATCCTAAACGGCTTGAGGGGTGAGCCATTTAGGAGAATGGACATGGAAGCTGAGCAAACACAATTGAGGATCCAATTTATCCACTTTCGGCCAAAACCAAATTTAATCATCACCATTTTCAAAAAAGACCAGTTTACTGAGTGGTATGCCTTCTTGAAATCTAACTTGAGGAGGGCACCATGGATCTTTTTCTGCTTTAGCCAATTCAAGGACTCATTAGCAATAAGGACCCCATCCAGAATTTGTCTGTCCCTTACGAAAGCACTTTGGGACTCATCAATCAAAGGGTCAATTACCAATTTCAGTCTAGAAGAAAGGAATCTTGAAGATTATCTTGTAGAGGGCACCAACCATACTTATCGGTCTGTAGTCGTCAATGGATGTTGGGGTGATGATCTTTGGAATCAAGCACACCCAAGTGACATTTATATGCTTGACGGAGCAACTAGATCTAAAGAAATCCCACACAAACTCAACAATGTCCTTCTCCAAGATATCCCACATTTCACGAATGAATTTGAAATTGTACCCATCATATCCTGGGGCTTGTCAATACCACAGCTCCAAACTGCTTCCTTTATTTCCTCTCTAGTTGAAATGGATTCCAAGAACAGGTTCTGTTTGTTGGATAAAGTAGTGTGTCCATCCATATCAAGATCAAAGACAGGGAGAGGTTCTTGTGTGAATTTTTTTGCAAAATAGTCTCTTATCGCCGCCTGAAGATTACTAACCCCTTCCACAGTACGTCCATCAATTTCTATGCTTAGGATTTCGTTCCTCTTCCTTCTGTGCATTGTTGATGCATGGAAATATTTGGTGTCTTGATCTTTAACGCTTAAACCATAAGTTCTTGCCCGTTGTCTCCAAATTCTCTCCCTTCTAAGCACAAGCATTTGTAAGTGATTCTGAGCCGCCTTTAATCTTGCATCTTCAACCACATTCAACACCCTAGTGTCACTTGATTGTTCAAGACCATGGATCACAACTTCTAGTTCATGGATCTTCGAGTCTAAGTTTTCAAAATTCTGTTTACTCCAAAGTAGAAGTGGGGCCTTTAACGCTTTCATTTTATTATGCAAAGACAATTCCTATAGGTTCTCCTATTCCAAAGATATAACCTTTTTAAATTCTGGGTTATGTGTAGAAACACTTAGAGACAATGAACTGTAACAAGAGAGGGGGGGGTGAATTGTTACTTTCCCCCTTTTGAGTATTTTTAGCCCTTTTTCTTGCGGAATTTGAATAACAAAAATACTCAAGACAATATAAAAGAAAACTATAATAGGAACACCAAGATTTAACGTGGGAAAAAGAACCACGACCCACTAGGGATTTCTCTTCTCTATTATTTTATGTAAATCACTCCTCTATTACATAAAATAGCTTCTTCTACTCTTTCTCTCTTTTTCTTCTCTCGGTAACTCCTTACCGTTTCTCTACTCTCGGTAACCTCTTACCGTTTTTCTACTCACGGTAACCTCTTACCGTTTCTCTTTTCTCTACTCTTCTCCTCCTCTCTTTAGACTTACCCAAGTCTAAATAACAAAATCTCTCAAATAAACCCTTTACAAGATTTATCTGAAATGGATGAATCAAATCAAGAATAGCACAAGGATTAAATCTTGAAATTAATTAGCAATTAAAATCAATCAAGATTTCCTCTTCTTTATTTTGTAAACCTCACGAAATATTTTGGGCACAAATATTTTCGGAAAAAACAATTTTCTCTCAAATGATCACCAAGTGTGCCGGTTGTATAAAAATCCTTTATATAGATTTTTAGATTTAATTTGCCCATAATCCCATGATCAAAGATAGTGGGAGTTGAGGGCTAGTTTATGCGTGAGAGTGGTAGGAAAGCTTGGTAGTTACTCCAAGTTTTCTTGTCTTTTAGCTAAAAATAGCTAAGACAATTTAAGAAAACTAATTTTAAGATCCTAATTTTAAGGAGTCTTTTTAGGAGTTAGTTATCTTAATTTCTTAATTAATTTCCTTGTGCATCCTAGACTTAATTTATCCGTACAACAAATCTAAAAAAAGAAAAATAAAAATAAAAATTATTTTCTTAATTAGTTTTGCTGACTTCTTCTCTGATCGCTGATCTGGGAACACTGCACTGTCTCCGATTGACCAATCTTCGAACTCTGACTTGATCTTGGAACAGTTACTAAGTAATCCCTTTTCAACGCTTAACGGTCCATCAACGATCCTTATAAAGATCGGATATTTGACCTATCAAAACAATCTCAAAGACAAAATATGTTTGTTTATTAAAGTTTACGTTATCATCAAAACCAAATGGGCCAACAAATTCCCCCTTTTTGATGATGACAAACTTTATAAACAAACTTAATAAAATAGAGTAAAACAAATATAATGAACATGTTTGAGATTAACACACATTCAACTAAATTTAGTAAATTAAATCGTTACAAATAATTTACTAAACTCTCATGAAAAACATATTACTCTAATAAATTTTAAAACTTTTTTTTTTTAAAAAAATCATGTGGTTAAACATGACTTAAGTTTTTAAAATTTAAAGCAAGACAAAAAATAAATATAACTATAAGAAAATTAACTAAGAACCCTAAAAACATAAAATAAAGAAACACAAAAATCTAAGTAATTCAAAATATCATGAGTTTTGAGAATCAAAGATAAACAAAGTGATATTCGATAAATCATGTCAAACAACAATTAACCAAATTATCCATATAAACCAAACATAATATAAGTAAACCAATGATGATCAATTCATAAGACAAATAATTCATTTCATATGAAGCATAAGAATATCAAATAATAAGTCAACAAACTAACTGTTCTATCATAAACTAAGAACATTTTAGAATTTTAGTATTTTAGAAAAACTAAAATAACCTAAAGTTGTAGGTTTTAGTTATTAGCACAAAACAGAGAATCAATGTAGAACACAAGACAAAGAAGCAATTTATCAAGATTAAGCAAGAAACGTAAGCATTCACAAGCATTCATTTAAGTTTGTTTGCTACTCTTCCCCCTTTTGGCATCAATCAAAAAGTAGGGGTGTGAATCAATCCACAGCTCTAAGGCAAGCATTAGACAAATTAAGATAGTAAGCAGCAAACTAAGAAAATAAATGCCAAAACATGAATCAAGAAAGCACGCATATAAACATCATAGACCATGGGGATAGAAAATAAAGGATGATATTAAGGATAAAAGTTCTGGGTTAGTAGCATAAACCGAACATAAATTTGTTTTGTACCCCAGCTTGGTACATAAAGAGCAAAAGAAAATATTGTTTAGAAATTACATAGAAAATGGGCCAACCAAACATTAAATTTTTAATAGAAACAGAAGCAGGAGGGATCAGGCAGCAGGCTCCTCATCAACAAATTTAGTTTGCACCTCCACAGTGTCAAGCTTCGCACCAAGACGTGTTTCCATGTCGGTGAGTTGCTCAGCAATGGTAGATAGTGAGGCACGAACTTCACTCTGAAACGCAATGAGTTGAGACTGCAAGGAATCAAATTTACCAAGGATAAGATCAATTGGAGTTGGAGGAAAGGGTGAGTCATCCCTATCAAAACCAGTGGGTGTTGGTGAAGTGGGAATTGATGATGGTGGTGATGATGGAATGTCAACTGGTGTGGGTGAGTCTGGTTTTGGTGATGGTGGGGTTGGAGAAGTAATGTCATCATGTTGGCTCGAGGAACTTTTGGAAGCCAACCTCTTGCTCTTTCGTGGTGTGAGCACAGAAGTTTTCTTGATTTTCTTTAGAGGCACATGAAGGTCCTCATCATCTTCCTGTTCCTTTTCTCCCTCTCCCTCAACTTGTTCCCCCTCACTCACAGCATCCTCCTGTTCCCTATCAGTTTCTGCCTCTGAGACAGCCCCTATTTTAACGGCTTAATTAATAATGATTAATGATGTTAATTTAGATATTAAATTTTAAGTATGTTATTTTATTGGGACTCGAAATAATTTTTTATGATATGAAGATATCAGTCATATTAAATTTGGGATTAAAATAAGTTATACGATAAAAATTGGGTATAATATAAATCAATGAATTAATGTTGTGTGAGACACATAACCCATATATGTGTCATTACTTGAAAAGAAATAGTATACACTAATCTCCTTATTCATGATGCATATCAGGAAGCCTTCCTCATTCAATTCATCCTCCAAAACCTTTATCATGAAGCTGCCACATACTCCCTTCTCTCTTTATCTCTTTCGTGAGTTTCAAAGGATGATCAAAGGGTAAATCAAAGCCTAATTTTCTGCTCCAATTCGTGCCCAATTCTTTGTTTGTCGAAGTGTCAAAACTGAAGAACTTTGAAGGCTCTCAAGGGGGCTGCTTGAACGTGTCTTGTGCACTGATTTCATGGCTTTCCTCTTCTCTTTCTAGTCTATATTTTTGGTCACACTTCAAGAGGAATGAAATTGTAATTGTAATCAAGGTGATGAACATCTCAATTGAGTATTGAATTAAGATTAAGTCTTTATGGGTTATTGATTTAAGGATTCTTATTGGAGTTTTTATGGAAGATTTATAATATTTATCAAATTGAATGAAGAAAATGCTAGGGCTCTAGGTGAAGTTCATTTAGGGTTCTTAAATATTCAATTGAGGTCTCTACAAATTAGTGTAAAGTGATACCTGCTTGTGTTATGTGTTAAGTGCGATGCGAGGACTTCTTTTTGAAACACATTTTGTAAATTAGATATTTGTAAATTAAATTGTAATAAATTTATAATGTTTTGTAAAAGTATTTACTTAATTATGTAAGAAGTTTTTAAAATACTCTGATATTGGTTTGTTGTGGCTATCGAGCTACAGGTCGGATTCAGCCCAGACTTTTATAAGTCTTCCGCGGTGCTTTGTAGACAGTATTATATTACTGTTTATGCCGGTTTGGGCTGTTTCAATTGGTATCAGAACCTGGTTGTTTCTGGAGTACTCGAATCCTCATATTCGAGTACAAAAGTTTTGAAAAATGAATTTCAAAAATTCGAGAGAGCGCGGTAGTCGTGTCTTTAGGTGTATCCTCCGAGAATCGGATGGTATTAATGTGACTATGTGTTAAATGTGTGATGTCTGACATGCTTATATGTTAAAGAATTCTTGAAGTTTCCTTACGTGTTGTGAATTGTCTTTTAGTAAGAGTTATGCCGTAGGCCAAGAGTTATGTCTGGATATTAATTTGGGGCTTCGAAGTTTGGTAAAAGAGTTTCAAAGGATGTTAAGGTTAACTTGGGAATTTTTCGTATGAATCTTGATTAGTGGATCTAATTGATTACATGTGAAATTTTGTGTGATTATTTAAATGTTATGTAAAAAAATAAAATGTTTTTAAAAGAGTTTACAAATTTCAACTTGAAATGTATATTTTCGAATCAAGTATTTTTGAAATTGTTTTACAAAAGATATTATATATACTTGGATAACTGGCCTAAGGAGTTTAGGACTAAGCTTATCGAGAATTGCGATGATGTTGTGTAAGAATGATTCGATGCAAAGAGTACAAAAGAAGCATTTCGGGTCTTGAAAGTGACGAGTTAATTTTGTCTAAAGATTAGAAATCAATCAAGGAATGAAGAATGTAGAAAAAGTATTTGTGTCATCTTCAATTTAATGATATTTGGATAAGAAATTTCAGTTACGGGAAGTTGCGAAAAAGAAACAATGGTTGATATGAATAGGAATGTCGTAAAGTTTATATTATGGTAACCTTATTGAATGTTGTATACGTATTGAGGTAAATGTAAAGTTATGATGGAGAATATTCTAAATGATTTATAATATTGAAAGGATAACTTTGAAAATTTAAAAGTTTGAATTGTTCAAATTATGTCGAGCCTTATTTATAATTATTGTGAGTTGAAGTTCATTAGACAAATAAGAATCAATTAAAAGTTATGGAAGCCTTGAAATTACATATATGGTGAAAGTTAAAGTTAGATTGTACTTGTGGATAATGAGTTTCGATTAGATGCTAATTGTATTGAGGTGATCGAAAAGCTAATAACTAGGGCAACAAAGTGTTTGTTTGAACTATGATTGAATGAGACATTGAAGGATAAAAGTTGAATGAGATAAGTTGTGTAAAATTATATTCTTGGTGAATTGGATGATCATAATAAAGGTAAAGAATCGTATGAAATTATATGTCAAGAGTATGGAACTTATTTGGGAAAGATATGTTTGAAACTTAAAAGTATTAGGGGTTATGTATTAAAGGTGGATATAAACGTATTATGAATGAAAGTCAAACGATAACGATTGAGTAATAAGTTATTAAAGGTTGAAAGTCGAAAGTTATCAAAGAAATTTTTTTTTCATTTGAGGTTCAAGTTATTTAGTTATGAGAAATAGAATGTGTAATTTAAAGTGATACTTTCGAAGTATATCAGGGGTTATAATAATTCCTAAGTGAAGTTTTGTTGTCATTCGGGAAAGTCAAGTAAATTAGGAAATTTGATTTTCAAATTGAGGATACAAACTGGTTGAACTGATTAAAACAAGAAAAGGTTTGTTAAAAAGTATTCGAGTATAACGTACGTAACAGTTAATGTGGAGATTTAGTAAGTTCATTTGACTAGAAAACAAATTTGATTTTGTAAACAAAACTATCTGTCTCTTTTCGGAGAGAAATTCTATCAAGTTTTTCGTAGATTGTCAAAACATCTTTGTTTAAAAGTTTAAAATGTTTGCTAATATTATTTTGAAATCTGATCATCGTTTTGCGATTTTATGTTTTATGTGCACTTGTGTATGTGCAAATGTGTTTTGCGTCGTGAGTTTTGTGCATTGGAAAATTATTATGGGTCGAGATTTAATCATAAACATTGTTTTTAGACTTGAACGGCTGTCGAATGTCGAAGTTGAGGTTTTCAGTTAACTGGATGTTGAACTATTTAACGTTTATCCTTAAGTTGGGGAGAATATAAGTTTGATATGTTTTCAAAAATGCAGAGTAATTTCGGGGACGAAATTATTTAAGTTGGAGAGAATGAGACAGCCCCTATTTTAACGGCTTAATTAATAATGATTAATGATGTTAATTTAGATATTAAATTTTAAGTATGTTATTTTATTGGGACTCGAAATAATTTTTTATGATATGAAGATATCAGTCATATTAAATTTGGGATTAAAATAAGTTATACGATAAAAATTGGGTATAATATAAATCAATGAATTAATGTTGTGTGAGACACATAACCCATATATGTGTCATTACTTGAAAAGAAATAGTATACACTAATCTCCTTATTCATGATGCATATCAGGAAGCCTTCCTTATTCAATTCATCCTCCAAAACCTTTATCATAAAGCTGCCACATACTCCCTTCTCTCTTTATCTCTTTCGTGAGTTTCAAAGGATGATCAAAGGGTAAATCAAAGCCTAATTTTCTGCTCCAATTCGTGCCCAATTCTTTGTCTGTCGAAGTGTCAAAACTGAAGAACTTTGAAGGCTCTCAAGGGGGCTGCTTGAACGTGTCTTGTGCACTGATTTCATGGCTTTCCTCTTCTCTTTCTAGTCTATATTTTTGGTCACACTTCAAGAGGAATGAAATTGTAATTGTAATCAAGGTGATGAACATCTCAATTGAGTATTGAATTAAGATTAAGTCTTTATGGGTTATTGATTTAAGGATTCTTATTGGAGTTTTTATGGAAGATTTATAATATTTATCAAATTGAATGAAGAAAATGCTAGGGTTCTAGGTGAAGTTCATTTAGGGTTCTTAAATATTCAATTGAGGTCTCTACAAATTAGTGTGAAGTATGGGAGTCAATTGAAGTGTTTTGATGATTGTAGCTATTGTAGAAGAATAACACATGTAGCACTATCACATCTCTATCTCTTTTTGGTAGAAGGTTTTTATGGAATTAATTTAAGTAGCATCAAGAGGAGACTAGTTTTGAAGTTCATCAAGCCATTGAAGGAATTACAAGCTAAAGTGGATCTTGAACTTTGACTTTGATTTTCTGAAATTTTGTGTGGAATTGATCTTGCTCAAAGGTAACTTACAATTACAAACTAATCCATTTAAGCATAATTGAATGTTTTAGAGTAGTTTTAGGTATTAAATTGTTGTTGATTCATGTTCTTGGTTGAAAGAAAAGTGCCGGACCTGCTGGTTATTAAGGAAGTTTCTGTCCAGTTATGATTGACTGTTTTTGGGATAGTTAGAGTCGTTTCTTGATTCTGGTGTCTTCATGAGAATCGTAGAGCTTCGAGTCGTGGTCGCATAGACACTTAAATCTCCTCTATACGAGTTCGTATGAAAGAGTTATGTTCAAAATAGTGAAATGGTACAGGCTGTCCCGAAAATCAATCATAAGTTTTCTGTTTTACCATTTTCGGGGTATCTCTTATTGTTTATGGGTTTTAGTGTCATCATAAGAATTGTAGATCTCTGAGTTAGGGTCACGTAGACACTTGAATCGTTTCTATACGAGTTTGTATGAGGAAGTTATGACCAAAATACTAACAGGTGTCCTGTTATGATACTAATACGGGATTAGTAGTTATGAAACAAAATTGGGTATTCTTTTAATTAAATGTTTAAGGTTATTTATTGGGTACTTGAGGTCAATTTATGATTATTACTCTTTCTTTGTTGAGTATTATTGAGGGTGATGCAAAAATAGAGCTTGAATCTTTATCCCTTGAAGTTAGAAGTTGATGTACACATAGTGTTTGTTCAAATGCATCAATGAAGTTCTTTGGTTTTCCAATATGATTTTTGGTTGAACAATTTGCTCATTAAAAGTAATCCTACAAACACTATTATCTTTTAAATTATTTATAAGTATCTCAAAGCTCAAGTTATGTTTTATAAAGTGTGATATTACTGCTATTTATATTTAAGCAAAATCGTATATTTTTGGTGTTCGAAACTTTGAAATTTGACTTGTCTTTTAATCTTTGATCAAATTATGTTTTGTATGTTCATAGCTTGATAAATATGAGCTTTTAAATATTGTTCTATGAAAATGAGTTATGATTATTGATTTTAAAGAAAATCAAGTGATTTATTGATTCGTTTTATATTGAAATGTTCGACATTGAAACATGTTCGTTTTTGGGAATGGGCAACGGATATTTATATCCGGATTATTATGAAATCCTATAGCTTAATAATAGGTAATGGTTATTCGGATCGGTCTTTAGCCCCCGGTCCCGTTTCGTTCTTGCAAGAACCGTATTTCTGTGATGACGATCACCCGTATTCTCAGGATTTAGATCAAGCCTACTTCCTGACGGTCCATATATTCCCACGTTTTAAGGTGTTGTTATATTATTGTTTTTATATGAGTTTTGAATAAATACGTTTGGTATATAAAGTTTTGTTTGTTTCGCAAATGAATTCATATGATCCATTTGCCGTATTTTGACTTTCGCTATTTACTTGTAAAGTAATAGCCGTATTTTGATTTCGCTATTAACTTGTAAAGTTATAGCCATGTTTTGATTCGCTTTGAACTAAAGGTTCTTAGCCGTACGTGTTTATGTTGAAACCAAACGATCTTTTAAAAGAGTTTGGGTTTGATAAATTAATGTTTTATAAGGAGTTACTAAATGAGCAAAAGATTCAATTGGAGATGTTTGTTAATGACTTGTATATAAATGTAATAGTTTGTTGGATTACTCAACAATTCAATTGTTGACAGTCTTTGATGGGGCCTATCCCTTACGGGGGATAGATCCATTTTCAGGTTAGCTCTGCTGTGGAGATGATACCTGCTTGTGTTATGTGTTAAGTGCGATGCGAGGACTTCTTTTTGAAACACATTTTGTAAATTAGATATTTGTAAATTAAATTGTAATAAATTTATAATGTTTTGTAAAAGTATTTACTTAATTATGTAAGAAGTTTTTAAAATACTCTGATATTGGTTTGTTGTGGCTATCGAGCTATAGGTCGGATTCAGCCCAGACTTTTATAAGTCTTCCGCTGTGCTTTGTAGACAGTATTATATTACTGTTTATGCCGATTTGGGCTGTTTCAGCCTCAGTAGTGGCAGTGGGAACATCCTCCTGATCTTCTTTTTCTTCTTCCTTTACTTCCTCCTCCTCTTCTTTTTCAACTTTCTCCTCTTCTTCTTCATCAGAACTTACATCAACCTCCTCAACGGCATGCTCTAGAATCCCCTTTTCATTTAATTGGAGGTGCAAATTGGTAAGGCACCTCTCACTTATCTTATTGTTAGCGCTCATGGGAAATTCTAGCCCATCCATTGGGACTCCAAACTTCTTAAAAATGCACGTCAATAAGCCACCATATCCAACCATAAGTCCTTTCTCAATGCACTCAAACAAATGTGATACCATTAATGAAGGAAAATTAATTTTAATGTGATTAGCCATGCAATAAATCAAAGTTGCATCTCGTAAATTTACTTCACTCCGCTTAGAATTGCGGGGTAAAATAAACCTACGGGCAATGTTGTAAAGAAGCTTGTGTAGTGGAGACAGAGACATGTGACTAAACCTCCTTTTGTTTTCTTGACCAAGAAATTTTAAAACAGTCTTTTCAGTGATACCCGAAAAAACAATCTTTGACCCAACATAATAAGTGTCGAACCCTACCACTGGAACTTCGAACCATTCCCCCAACATTAAACTATTAAATTCAATTTTAATATCTTCAATGACGCTAGAACAAACCCCATTGTTGATTGTGAAATTTTGGAAGAACTCTCTCATGAGATGTGGATAAATAGGGTTACAAGAAAAATTGCTCATTAATTCCTCCCACCCTTGATTACTCAAAATAGCGTGTAATTGAGGAAAGGGAGTAGAATCATACCAATACTTGTCCAAACCAAATCCTATGGACATCTCCTTGGCTACCTCCTCTGCACAATCAGGATCCACGACCTTTGCCTTTTTAGCCAGTTTTGAAGATGAGCTTCCTTTGGTGGAAAAAGCCCTTTTTGTGCCAACATGCATGGGTTTTGAAGATGATTTGGGTTGTGATGAGGGAGTTGATGATTGTGGGTTGTCGAATGTAGGGTGAATGACTTGTAGAGGTTCCGGTTGTATAAACTTGGGTGTCTTTCCTTTGGTGTTCTTGGTAGATGAAGTCTTGGGAGTTTTAATGGTGAAGATGAGTTGATTTGAGGAAGGTTAGGGATTTGAAGAAGAAAGGGGGTTGACGGTTTTTGAAATGATAAAGGAGAAGTTGTACTTTGGTAATTATGGTGAATGATTGATGTGACGTTAGGAGTGGGTTATATAAAGTGTGTGAAGGGATGGTATGAAAAGGATTACAACTTCTTGAATTAGTTTTAGCGTATAAACCGAGTGAGGTAACGAAAAGTTTAAGTGTAAGTTCATTGAATTTGTCGATTAAGATAACTACTTTCCGAAACACCTCGATGATCCGTCTACCATTTTATAAAATAATGTTGGCTCACCGAAATAAATAATAAAAAATAAAATGCTGGAATTTGTGAAAAATAAAATATTTTTGTGATTTTTCGAAAAATAATTTATAATATGTGGGTAATAATATAAAATAAATTATGCTACTTGGTCTAATCAGTTCAAACATGCAAGCAATCAAGATTAAGTTTAAGACATAAATTTAAATAGAAGCATACCCAAATCTCGCAATGATTGACTAATCAATCTTGGTTGTTGTGGTTGATTGAACCCTTCCGATTTTTCTAGATGTTTTGAGGAATAGTACTAGCATTAAACTTTTAGTGAAGCTTGATCATACCTAGCTCCAACCTCATCTTTTCAAATTGTTCTCTTGGAAGCGGTTTGGTCATAATATCTGCAACTTGATCACTAGTATTGACATGTTTAACAATAATATTTTTATGCTCTACGTTATCCTTAAGAAAATGGTGTCTAATATGAATATGTTTAACTCTAGAATGATGCACCGGATCTTTAGAAATGCAAATAGCACTAGTATTATCACAATAAATAGGAACACATTCAAGTTTAATACCAAAATCTCTTAGCTGTTGTTTAATCCAAAGCATTTGGGAACAGCAGGCTGCTGCTGCTACGTATTCAGCTTCTGCAGTGGATAAAGCTACTGTGTTCTATTTCTTGGAACTCCATGATACCAAACAAGATCCAAGAAACTGTACCATTCCTGAAGTGCTTTTTCTATTCACAAGATCACCTGCATAATCTGCATCACTATACCCTTTCAAGTCATAGACATCACTTTTAGGATAAAATAGGGATAAGTCATCTGTTCCCTTTAAATATCTTAGAATTCTTTTAACTGCCGTATGATGTGATTCTTTAGGATTTGATTGAAATCTAGCACACAAACCAACACTAAAAGATATATCGGGTCTACTAGCTGTTAAGTATAGTAGTGATCCTATCATGCCTCTATACATTGTTTGGTCAACGTTAATACCGTTAGCGTCTTCGTCTAATCTAATGTTAGTGGCCATGGGTGTATGGTTTGTCTTAGCATTATCTAGCCCATATTTCTTTAGAAGTTCTTTTATGTATTTTTGTTGATGAATAAAAATACCGTTAGCAGTTTGTTTGATTTGCAAACCAAGGAAGAAATTTAATTCTCCCATCATACTCATTTCGAACTCATTACTCATTTCGTTAGTAGCACCAAAAATAATATCATCAACATATATTTGAACAACTAAAATATTCGAACCTTTATTCTTAAAGAATAAGGTTTTATCGATTTTACCACGCATGAATTTGTTATCAATCAAAAATTTAGATAATCTCTCGTACCATTGTCTAGGTGCTTGTTTTAGCCCATAAAGAGCTTTGTCAAGCTTGTAGACGTGATCCGGAGAAATTGGGTTTTCAAAGCCAGGTGGTTGTTCCACAAACACTTCTTCTTCTAGAAACCCATTTAAGAATGCACATTTTACGTCCATTTGATATAATTTAAAATTCATGAAAGCAGCAAATGAAATAAGAATTCTAATAGCTTCTAATCTAGCTACGGGAGCAAAAGTTTCAGTATAGTCAATACCTTCTTGTTGATTGTATCCTTTTGCCACTAACCTTGCTTTGTTTCTTATGATTGTTCCATGTTCATCTAGCTTGTTCCTGAATACCCATTTCAGTCCAATTATCTTCTTGTTCTTCGGTTTAGGTTCCAAGTGCCATACTTTGTTTCTTTCAAACTCATTCAATTCATCTTGCATAGCTACCACCCAATCCGAATCTTGTAAAGCTTCTTCATGATTCTTGGGTTCCATTGTTGAAAGAAAAGCAAAGTGTGCACAAAAGTTTCTCATTTGTGACCTTGTTTGAATTCCTTTGTTCATGTCGCTTATGATCAAGTCAAGTGGATGTGATTTTTGGTGTTTCCACGGTCTTGGAACAAAGTCTCTGGTGGAGACAGATGTGGAAGCAGGCTCATTGACTTGATTCTGATTTGATTCACCATCAGTTCTTTCTTCTTGATTTTCTCTTGGGATATCTGGATTAGGAACTCCATGCTGTTCCTGTTCTGCCTGTGGTTCCTGTTCTTGATTTGGTTCTGCATTCTGAACCTGTTGTTGTTCTTCTTGATCTTGCTCTTTTTGTATAGGTTCTTCATCGTCTAAATCAGCAAGACCTATTTTAAAATCACCTGTTTCTTGTTCACTTGTCATAAAGTTAGTTTCATCAAATATTATGTGAACAGATTCCTCAACACACATGGTTTTCTTATTATAAACTCTATATGCTTTACTATGAGATGAATAGCCAAGAAATACCGCTTCATCACTTCTTTCATCGAATTTACCTATATTTCGTTTTCCATTGACATGCACAAAACATCGACATCCAAAGACTCGAAAATATAAAATATTAGGTTTAATTCCTTTAAATAATTCATAGGGGGTTTTAGAAGTGATTCGTCTAATTAAAACACGATTTAATATATAGCATGCAGTATTAACGGCTTCGGCGCAAAAATTTCTAGGTAAACCACTAGCAATCAACATAGTTCTAGCCATTTCCTCTAAGGTTCTATTTTTACGTTCAACCACACCATTTTGTTGTGGTGTCCTAGGTGCGGAGAAATTGTGACTTAAACCATGCTCATTACAATAATCCATAAACTTTGAATTTTCAAATTCTTTACCATGATCCGATCTTATATGACTAGTTGATTGTTACTAGATTTCTGAATTTTAGTAGCGAATGCAACAAATTCATCAAAGGCCTCGTCTTTGCTAGATAAAAATAAAGTCCATGTAAATCTACTGTAATCATCAACTATAACAAGAACATATCGCTTACCGCTGCGACTTTGGATTCTCATAGGTCCACAAAGATCCATATGAATTAATTCAAGTGGTCTTGAGGTGGTCACGACATTTTTAGGTTTAAAAGATGACCTTGCATGTTTTCCTTTAGCACAAGGATCACATACTTCATTCTTTTGTAATTTTAGGGACGGTAATCCTCTTACTAGGTCTTTAGATCGTAAATTATTAAGCAATGAAAAACTAGCATGACCTAATCTTTTATGCCAAAGAAGAGGGTCATCTTCTGTAACGCTTAGACATGTTAGACTGGTTTTAGAACAGTGTGCAGGTCCACCACGTAGGTGTTCCTTTTTCTGATCCCTTCCAGAATGATGTCTCCTGTGTCGTTCCTAGAAATGATGCACTTATCAGAAGTAAAGTTTACAGAGTTACCTTTTTCGCAAAATTGAGAAATACTTAAAAGATTGTGCTTTAAATTCTCGACCAAAAATACATTATCTATAGCATGGGAACTTGACCTTCCTATCTTGCCTTTTGCAATGATTTCACCTTTCATGTTGTCGCCAAAGGTCACCGTTCCTCCAGCATATGCTTCTAGTGAGAGAAATTTTGATCTATCGACTGTCATGTGCTTGGAACAACCACTGTCGAGATACCATGAGTTGTTCCCCCTCACTAGAACCTGCAAAACGAACTTAGTTGTTAGAGGGTGGAACCCAGCCATCCTTGGGTTCCATGTCGATTATACAAGAATCATATTTCTTAATCCAAACTCTATCGACATATATTTGGTTCGTTTTGTTATGCTGTTCCCTTTTTAAACATTGATGTTTCAGGTGCCCAGTTTTGCCACAAAAGGAACAGACTCTGTTACTTGGGAGATCAACGTAGACCTTTTTCTTTTTATCATGTTTGTCATATCCTAGACCTTCGGCTCCTTTGGTTTTAGCATTAAGAATCCATTTGGGAACTTCTTTGATTTTCCCTTTTTCTCTTGAATTTAATTCAAGCTTAAGTCGATCATTTTCTTTTAAGGCGGATTCTAGGTCTAATTTCATTTGTAAAAGGACACATTTAATTTCTTTATTAGACTCATAATTTACTTCCATCTCAAATTGCTTAAGTTGATTCAATTCAATATTTAACATGATGTTTTCTTCTTTAACCTTTTCTATAGCTTCTTTTAACATCACATTATTATCAAGCAATTCAAAGAATCGAGCTTGCACATCGGACCTAAAAGAATTAAGGTAGGATATTTGGTCTTTACACGCTTTAAGGTCTTTTTCAGTTTTGAGACAGATGGCTGTTTGTTTTTCTAAATTTTCGTGAGATTCTAAAATCATTTTAATTAATCTATGTTTATCCAATTTAAATAAATAATCAGAAAATGGATCAGTAGACAGTACCTCTTTTCCTTTAGCCTTTTCATCATGCGTCGCCATGAGACAAAGATTGGCTACTTCTTCTTCTTCAACGGGAGCTTCGGTTTCGGTTTCGCTTTCGGATTCTCCCTAAGCAGCTATCATAGCTTTGCGTAATTCGGCTTTGTTGAAATTTCTTTTTGTAGGTTGTCTTCCTGTTTCTCTTGCTTTCCCTTTGCCTTTCTCATTTTTCCATAATGGGCAATCCTTGATTAAATGCTCGGTACTTCCACATTTGTAGCATTCATATGTTTTGGAATTTGAAGTTCCTCTTTCTTTGTTGTTTCTCTTATTTTTATACTTGTTGTTCCTGAAGAACTTCCTGAACATACGTACCAGCAAGGCTGCCTCTTCCTCGTCAGTTTCTGATTCTTCTTGATCGTTTGCTGTCAGAGCCAGACCCTTGTTCCTGGAACTGTCCGCTGTTCCCAAATGTAATTCATGAGTCATAAGGGAACCAGCCAACTCTTCCAGATTAAACTTTGTGAAATCTTTAGATTCTTGAATGGCTGTGACCTTTGCTCTCCAACGATCATCTTGAGGTAGGCTTCTTAGGATTTTTCGCACTTGTTCATCCGAGGGAATTAGCCTTCCAAGGGAGACAAGCTCATTCGTGATATTCGTGAACCTTGTAAACATTTCTTGAATGCTTCCTTTAGGTTCCATCACAAATCTTTCGTATTTGGACATGAGCAAATCAATCTTGGAACGCTTAACTTCACTCGTTCCTTCGTGGGTAACCTCCAGCAGATCCTAAATTTGTTTGGCGGTTCTGCATCCCATAATGCGATTATGTTCATTTGGACCAAGCCCACAATGAAGCAATTTGATAGCAAGAGCGTTCATTTCCATCTTTTGAAAATCTTCTTTTTCATATTCTGTGATAGGTTTGGGAACAGTTTTGTTATTGGAGTTGGTAGTTGTTACCTCAAAATCTCCAATTTCGATGACTCTCCAAACTTGATAATTTTCGGCTTTGATGAAGATCTCCATCCTGTTTTTCCAATAAGTATAGAATTTGCCATCGAACATTGGTGGTCTCTGAGTAAAGTACCCTTCCTCCATGCGCTCGTTCATTTTCTGCATCTCTAATACACCAAGATACGGCTCTCAGGGTTTCCTGATCAAATGAGGAACAGGGCTCTGATACCAATTGTAGAAACACTTAGAGACAATGAACTGTAACAAGAGGGGGGTGAATTGTTACTTTTGCCCTTTTGAGTATTTTTAGCCCTTTTTCTTGCGGAATTTGAATAACAAAAATACTCAAGACAATATAAAAGAAAACTATAAAAGGAACACCAAGATTTAACGTGGGAAAAAGAACCACGACCCACTAGGGATTTCTCTTCTCTATGATTTTATGTAAATCACTCCTCTATTACATAAAATAACTTCTTCTACTCTTTCTCTCTTTTTCTTCTCTCGGTAACTCCTTACCGTTTCTCTACTCTCGGTAACCTCTTACCGTTTCTCTACTCACGGTAACCTCTTACCGTTTCTCTTTTCTCTACTCTTCTCCTCCTCTCTTTAGACTTACCCAAGTCTAAATAACAAAATCTCTCAAATAAACCCTTTACAAGATTTATCTAAAATGGATGAATCAAATCAAGAATAGCACAAGGATTAAATCTTGAAATTAATTAGCAATTAAAATCAATCAAGATTTCCTCTTCTTTATTTTGTACACCTCACGAAATATTTTGGGCACAAATATTTTCGGAAAAACAATTTTCTCTCAAATGATCACCAAGTGTGCCGGTTGTATAAAAATCCTTTATATAGATTTTTAGATTTAATTTGCCCATAATCCCATGATCAAAGATAGTGGGGGTTGAGGGCTAGTTTACGCGTGAGAGTGGTAGGAAAGCTTGGTAGTTACTCCAAGTTTTCTTGTCTTTTAGCTAAAAATAGCTAAGACAATTTAAGAAAACTAATTTTAAGATCCTAATTTTAAGGAGTCTTTTTAGGAGTTAGTTATCTTAATTTCTTAATTAATTTCCTTGTGCATCCTAGACTTAATTTATCCGTACAACAAATCTAAAAAAAGAAAAATAAAAATAAAAATTATTTTCTTAATTATTTTTGCTGACTTCTTCTCTGATCGCTGATCTGGGAACACTGCACTGTCTCCGATTGACCAATCTTCGAACTCTGACTTGATCTTGGAACAGTTACCAAGTAATCCCTTTTCAACGCTTAACGGTCCATCAACGATCCTTATAAAGATCGGATATTTGACCTATCAAAACAATCTCAAAGACAAAATATGTTTGTTTATTAAAGTTTACGTTATCATCAAAACCAAATGGGCCAACATTATGGAACCAAGCATCAAAACACCTGAAGGGTTTTGGACCCCAATTTGTTGGAGGGTCCGTGAAAAGAACGAGGGGATTATGATCGGAGAGACTCCTTTCTTTACCCATAAGAATCATATTCGGGAAATTATTCAACCATTCACTACTGCACATCATTCTATCCAACCTACTTTTTAATTCATTCCTTCGCCAGGTAAATTTGATCCTATGCAAGGGGATATCCATAAGACCTAAGTCTTGCACCCATTCCGAGAAGTCTCTAATACTCAAATCACATCTGAAACTACCCACCCTCTCGTCTGTATGTAGGACAACATTAAAATCGCCCATAACAAGCACCGGTTTGTGGACGCTTTCAATGGTCGCTCTAAGTTCCTCAAAGATTGCAAGTCTTCCAAGTCTATCATTAGGACCATAGAGAAAAACCACACAACGGTCAAAATTGAATCGTATTGACTTCCCTTCTAGTAGGACCCATCTATCCCGAAGAATCTTGTTTTCCACTATGAAAATACCAGGATCCCAAGCAACAATAATTCCTCCACCAAAAGACTCACTAGCAAAAACTTCACACATCTCATGATCATCATTTCCCCAAATATAACGCATCCTGGTTTTGAAGGACTTTCTATGTTTTTTCTCGAGGAGTCCCAAGAGTGAGATTTTGTTTCCCAAAACTAGGTTTCTAATGGCTTGATTTTTCTCACCCTTCCCCACACCCCTAATATTCCATGAGAGACAATTCATGAAAACTTATAACAACACCAAAACTTGAGGCAAGCTTGCCATTTAGGAGCAAGCCTCATCCATGTTAAGAATTCTCTTCGATCTACGAAGGTGCGATATAACCTCATTTTCATCCTCAGATGTAACCCCTAACTTCTTTGCCATTTTCCAAGTCTCTTGTGCTTCCATCAAACTAACTGACATTGGACCATCGGTTGAGTTGGTAGATGGAGTAGCTGGGTTTATCCTCTTAGGTCTGCCTCGCGTTTTTCTCGATGAGTAACCATTGAATGGGGCAATGTTCTGTGTATTTGAGGCTTGGACAATCAATCTCTCGTCACACTCAAGCATGGGGTCAAAAGTTTGGTCTCTGACAAGCCCATTATCATCTGCCCTTTTCCAATCAATGATAGGATCCTCATGCCATATCTGTGTTGCTTCCATTTCAGCTGGTATGTTCCTAATATCGCGAAGTGTTTCAAGAGGTTGCAAAAATCCCATAAGAGTATCATTTTCAACTGGGAGGATAGAACCATTGGTACCCTCTTTGTTTACTGATTCTTGATTATTTGTTCCCAAGGGTTTACTTTGTTGAGCGCAATTATTCTGAGCAAGGTTACCAACCACCAGGTTTTCATCAAGATTATCATTTCCAGGGGTCAGTAAGTGTAAGGTATCAATAGCATGAGTAGCATGCTCCAAGTGAAGATGCTGTACTACATTCTCGACCTCCAACTGCTCACTATTCTCTCTGTGTTCATTACCTATTTGAACGTTCACAAAACTTTCGGGCTTCTTGACCTTCAAGCTCTCAATATCATGTACCCATACACTGCAAGAGCCATTTTCCCACTCAATCTTAACACATTCATCAATAATCTTTTTCAATTTGGTTTGTATAAGCATCCTTGCCGACGTTAAGCTATTCAAGCCATGGACAACATTATCAATGTGCAAAACCTCACCCCATTTTTCACCAATTATCCTGAAATTATCAAGGTCCGAACAGTAAGGGTAAAGACCTCTACATTCCACCCACGTAAGCCTATCATCGCAGCATTCATCGTTGGACCATTTACGTACGTCGGCAAACAGAGATCTTAAAGAAGATGTTTCTTTAATGGCTTCCAATACACACATTTCATTCTCCAAGAAAATAACAAGTTTTGATGGAGAAAGTGACGACAAGTAGACAAAATCAATGTTACTATCATAAATTATAGAAGAAGCCTGCTTCAAATCGATGGTATCTTTTAGTACACAAACAGCCGCAAGTTCAAGTCTTTTCTTAACAGTGCTATTTTCAGAAATTCTTAAAGATACCTGGTTTTTGTTTGCAGGGACAGAGACTTCTTCCGGTGCCTTTGCTGTTCTACTTTTGCCCATAAGCACTTCAGAGTATCTTCGATTATCACGAAGAGGATAGGTCTTCGTATTCTGCCCAATTTTGACGTTGCTTGGCTTTGAGTTCTGTCTAATTTTTCTACCCCCTTTATTGTACTTTGCCAAAGTAACCTTCATCTTCTTGCCCTTTATGACATGACCATCCAGCTTGTTAATGGCCGCTTCTGCAACATTCGGGTTCAAGAAACGCACGAAACCAAAAGTGTCTCTGTTTTTGTCTCTCACTTTTTTTGAAATATAAACATCAAATACCCTTCCCACCTCCTCAAACAGGTCCTTTAACCAGTCGCCAGAAATACCCGTTGGTAGACCGTCGCAAGAAACGCACGAAACCAAAAGTGTCTCTGTTTTGACACTGTGCCTCTTCGAATCCGACCAGCAGCTTGTTCAGGGTTTTGACTTCTCACAGTCGAAAAACGTCCAAAAGCAGAGGATGTACCAGCACCTGAGAGAGGAGGCTCCCGAGGACCACGTTCCCATGAGGACCGGGTAAACCCCCGATGACCTTGCCGTCGCTCAGACTGCCGGAGAGGGTTTTTTCGTACCCATTGAACGTTGGCTTTTGGACTTCCTAAAGCAGTTTGAAATTTCTCCACACCTTCTCTCACTAACTTCTCTCTAGCCATTTTTTTTATTATATATATATATTTTTTTTTGTCAATTGATTTGTATTATATACCAAAAATAGATACAGAGGGGAAAACGCTCAGTCTGGAACTTAACCCCAGACCAAGCCACCAAAAACGCTATCACTCACGACAAAAAGGGGAGCGATAACCCAAAAACTACCAAAAAGCCCTACATAGTTACAAGCATATCATTCATCCTAGTGTTAACCCTCCCTGCTACTCTAAAAACAATAAGGTCGTGCATCTCTTTCAGATTGAAAGTGCGATTGTCAAAGATTTTGCCATTTCGCTGTCTCCAGATACAATAGATCATCTCCGTCCATACTGCCACAATCAGCTTCGCTCGATCAGTTTTTTTCTTATTTATCTTGGCCATGAGCTCAATTTCAGCTTGAAAATCCGTCTCGTCAAGTCTATCAGGGAGGAAACTGAGAATTCTAGCGCGGATATCCTTTGCGTTCTGACACTCGAAAACAAGGTGCTGGAGCGATTCACTTGACGTACTGCAGAGCACACACTTGTCATCAGTCGTGTCAATCCACCTCCCAATTCTGTCTTTTGTTGCGAGTTTGTTTTGAATTGCAAGCCAAGTGATGAATTTTGCTCTGGGACTGGCAAAATTCTTGATCATGATGTTACCCCAAGTCACTCTAGGCGCTTCCTCTATCAGTCGGTTGTAGACTCCTCCAATCGTGAAGTTGGTGTCATTGGTGAATTTTTCCCAACCCCCTAATATATATATATATATATATATATATATATATATATATATATATATATATATATATATATATATATATATATATATATATATATATATATATATATATATATATATATATATATATATATATATATATATATATATATATATATATATATATATATATATATATATATATATATTTTTCGCAAATTGGGAAATCATATAGAAGAAAAAACAAAAAACACTGAAACTTGGGCACCCTAACCCTGCCGGCATAAAAAACCCCGCGAGGGGAAAAAGCCATTAGAGAGAGGGGCCAAGAGACAGGCCATCCAAACAACGCATAGGGATGGACTATGCACCGATACAAAAAACCAAAAAACCTAAAAACTACCTAGAACTAAAAGTTACAAAACCATATATCAAAGATACATACGCCAATCCATACAAAAAACAACTATGAAGCCAAAAAACAAGGAGACCAAACAAAGTCACCAGCCGAAACACCATCATATAATCTCAGCTCCCGTGCCCAAAAGCCAACTCGAAGCCGCAACGTGAATAGGAACCGACGAATATCAGACACTTTGCCTTCAAACTTTACCGCATTCCGCTCATACCAAAGTGACCACAAAACACAAACAAAAACCATCCACCACAATTGTTTCCACCGACGAGCCGGCAATAAACCACCCCAAGCCAATAGTGCGCCGTTACACCGATCCTGTAACACACCCTGGACACCCCACCAGTCCAAAATATGCATCCAAACTCCCCACGCAAAAGGGCACGAAAAAAGAACATGGGAGTTAGACTCCACACCCACACCACACATAGGGCACAAAGCATCCGAGATCGTAATAACGCCAACCTCCATCAACCGATCACCAGTCTTCAACCGTTCCAAACAAGCCATCCATAACATAACCTGTGCACGAGGAGGACAGCGTATATTCCAGATAATAGAAGCAACCTCCCTAGGTAGAACCGGATCATAATCGGCAAAAACCTGCTCCACAATAAACTTGGTAGGATATGATAAAGACGAGCGATGTCGCCAAGACACAAAATCAGGACCCTCTGGACGAACGACACCCAGACTACTCTCAAGACTGTGAACCTCCTCAACCTCCCAACTATATAAATCCCGACGCCATTGAAGATCCCACACCCATTCCCCATCAAGCCAGTGACCCATCTGAGACACACGATTCTCTTGTTGAAGAGACAGCTCAAATAACCTAGGAAAGAGTTGTTTAAGGACCCCACACTCACACCAGCAATCATACCAAAATAAAGTAGACCCTCCAGACCCAACCCTAATACGCATCCCATCCTCCACAATCCTACGTACCTTCACAGTGGCCTCCTCATTACTCACCAACTGCCCCCACATCCCTTCCTTAACCCCACTAAACGATTCCAAAGACGCCTTCACCCCTCTAATATTATGAACAGATAAGAGAATCTGTTTCCATAAAGTATCATCCGCATCGGAGAACCGCCACCACCATTTAAACAACAGAATCAAATTTTTATACAAAATATTCCCAACCCCCAAACCCCCAAGACACATGGGCAGCTCAATCGAGCGCCAAGCAATCGGTGGAACAACCACTCTCCCATCACTAGCCGCACCCCAGAAAAATTGACGCTGTAACCGAATCAAAGATAAGGCAACAGCCTTGGGAATCTTAAAAATACTCATGTAATAAAGCGGCAAACTATTCAAAACACTTTTAATAAGAGTAAGCCGCCCCGCCCTAGACAAAGACCTAGCTTTCCAGGATGCAAGTCTATCCTGAACCTTCGCAATAATAGTCTTCCAAGCCGATACCCTAGACATACTATCCCCCAAAGGAATCCCAAGATACTTAAAAGGACAACCCGAATGCACACATCCAACCATCCTAGCTATACCTTGAGCCCACCCCACATCTTGCGCATTCCATGTTATAAGACAAGACTTACTATAATTCAAAAACAGCCCAGACATCACAGCAAACACATACAAAACACGAAAGTAATTAATGATACAGACATCATTACGGGGGACAAAAATCAACGTATCGTCAGCAAACTGGAGAAGCTTTAACCCAACCCTATCTTTACCTACCTCCATAGGCGCAATCAACCCCACCCTTTGAGCCCTATTCAGCAACACAACTAGCACTTCGGTAACTAAAATGAACAAGTAAGGTGACAAAGGGTCCCCCTGCCTAAGACCTTCTCCATCCTAAAAGGCCGTAAAGGAGAACCATTTAAAAGGATAGACATGGATGCCGACTCAACACAACTCATAATCCACTTAACCCACCTACACCCAAAACCTAGCTTAATCATCACAGCCCGAAGAAAATCCCAATTAACAGAGTCATATGCTTTTTGAAAATCCAATTTGAGCAATGTACCCTGCACCTTACGTTTTTTAAGCCACCTTAACGACTCATTAGCAATCATGACTCCATCTAAAATCTGACGATTCATCACAAAAGCACTTTGCGACTCATCGATCAACGGGGCAAGAACCGATCTTAACCGAAACGACAAAAGTTTAGAAATGATTTTATAAAGAGCCCCCACCATACTAATTGGTCTATAATCATCTAAAGTGAGTGGATTCGGTTTTTTAGGTATCACGGTAACCCATGTTATATTAATGCTCTGAACCGAGCCCCCCGAAACAAAAAAATCAGTCACATAACGATAAATGTCCTCTTGAACCGATTCCCACATTTCCCGAATAAATCTAAAATTAAACCCATCATATCCAGGCGCCTTATCCGTGCCGCACGCCCAGACCGCCTGTTTAATCTCATCCCGAGAAGGCATAGCCTCTAAAAACAAATTTTGCTCAGCCGATATTTTAGCATGGTCATCCAAGTCAAAATCAAACACAGGACTCGATTCTTGCGAAAATCGTTCAATAAAAAAATTCCTACCTGAACTAGATGACCCTCGACCCTAATCTGCGAAATATCCTGTTTTTTACGACGAAATAAAGTAGAGAGATGAAAGAATCTCGTATTCCTATCCCTCAAACTAATCCCAGTCGACCGAGCCTTCTGCCGCCAAATTCGTTCCCGACGAAGTAAACACGAGTCAAGTAACGCCTGAAGGGCATTCAAACGAGCCACCTCTACCCCAGTCAATTCCCGTTGGTCACTAATACTATCCAGCATATGGATCCCATGTTCTAATTCTCCTATCTTACGATCTAGCTGAGAAAAATGTTGTTTACTCCACTGCTGAAGCGGACCCTTAAACACCTTAAGTTTAAGAGGAAGCGGAACATCCGGTAAGCTATTCCACTCCTGAACAGCAAAGCTCTTAAACTCCGGGTTCAAGAACCACGCATCAAAGCTCCTAAAAGGCTTGGGACCCCAATTGACCTCCGAAACCAACGACAACACCAAAGGATTATGGTCTGAAAAACTACGTGCTCTCCCAACCAAAGACAAAGATGGAAACTGCTGAAACCAAGAAGAACAACATAGACCACGATCTAACTTACTCCTCGACCCATTCCGACGCCAAGTATACTTAATACCCCTAAGAGGAATATCAATGAGCCCTAACCCCTGCACCCAATCCGCAAAATCCCGCATACTAGCCTCACACCTAAAAGATCCCACCCGCTCATCAGAGTGAAGAATAGTATTAAAATCACCCAGGAACAGTAGCGGTTTATTAACAGAAACAACAATATCTCGAAGCTCATGAAAAAATTGAAGCCGACTAACTCTAGCATTGGGCCCATATACCACACATACACAACAAACAAAATCGTAAGGGATGATACGACCAACAAGCACAATCCATCGATTTCCCAAAATTTTAGTATGCAAATCAAAAAAATCTAAATCCCAAACCATGACAAGACCCCCACCATTAGTTTCATTCGCAAATACCTCACAAAAGGAAAAATTATCGTTACCCCACATACGACGCACCCGACGCCCAAGCGATCTTTTATGTTTAGTTTCGACAAGACCCATCATAGAGATTTTATGTTTGACAACAATAGAGCGAATCGATATAGTTTTTTCACCCTTCCCAACCCCACGAATATTCCAAAAAAGCACTGACATAAAAACAACAATATAATAAAACCCAAAAAAAATACCATACTCACCAAGGTCACTGCATGTGACCCTCCATGATGCTCAACCGCTTCGATTTTCGAAGTCCGTCCACAAAAGCCATTTCATTCCGAGAAGAAAGCCCAATTTGTGTGGCCACACCCCACGTGATACCGGCTTCCTCCATACACGTCGAACCAACCCCGTGTCCCGTAACTAGACAAGCACGATCTTTCTTTGGGCGCCCTCGCGGTTTCTTCACCACACTCAAAGTCACATCCCCTTGGGAAGGCCGCACCCGAGTCCCGTTGGATAGCACAGCGTCAGTTAGCAACAGCGGGTCAACTCTCGGTACCACATGACCCAGCCCATCCGCATTGGCCCACTGAAGACAACCTACGGTCAGAACAGCTTCAAAAGACATCACATCCTGCTGCTGCCAGGACTGCCCACACCCAACATCAGTCCACACACGGCGTACCACCTCGTCCCTACACGGTTGATGGTCAACGTCCACCAAAAAAGAGCAACGAGACGTAACCATATCACAGCAGTCCCTAGAGCACAACGCCTCCAATATAGGATCCATATGCGCAGCACTCCTCAACATTCGCTGAGTACCCGTCTCCAAACATACCATAGACTGTCCAGCACTTGCCATCCCCCTATCACCCATTACACCCTCCCTCACAGCCCCCCCCCCCCCCCCCCCCCCCACAGCCGACTCATACTCCCTCACCCCCATCACCTCACAGTCCACTACACCCGTAGCCCCCTCAAACTGACCAGGTACACAAAGTACCGTATCAGCCAACACAGTAGCATCCTCCTGATTACTCCTAACACCAACCACCTCAACCCCATTTCGTACCAAAGACGGACTCCCTACTCCCTCATCAACAATTGGACTTTGCGCACAAGGTGAGTCCACAGCTACCACAGCAGCACCGGTGCCCAAGGAACACCCACAAACCGTCAATTCCTTGACCCAAACATCGCACGCCCCACCATCCCAATTGAGACGAACCCGCGCATCAATCTTGTTTTGGGCACGAGTCCGGACCAAAAGACGAGCATAGGACAAGCTAGGGACCCCCTTAAAAATCCGATCAATACGCATTACAGGGCCCCACTTCTCCCCAATCAACCTAAGCGTATTATCCGTCCCACAATGTGGATGTAAGCCGAAGCATTCCAACCACACCACCCGATCATTATACACCTCCCCTTCCGACCACCGTCGCACGTCCTCAAACATGTTCCAAAGGGGGGAAGACTCCTTCACCGCCTCCTCAACCTCATGGTCACCCTCAAAAGCTAAAAGTAGTTTCGTAGGAGAAAGAGAGTATGTGCACACCACGGAAGGAAAGTTAGTCTTGATCGACGCCGAGGCCCATGCCACATCAATGACCGCATCACTTTCCACCACCACCGAGTGTAATAAATTGGGAACCGTAGACTCCTCCATAGGTACCCAAAGAGAAAATGCAACGGGAACAATAGCGGATGTTGATACCTTCTCGTCCACTTTTTTACCACGAACAACATCGACATAGCGACGTGAATCACGATATCCCAAGGGTAAAGGATGACTAACAGCCTGAGACACTCGTTTAACCCTCTCACCCCCTTTATTGAAACGGGCAAAACTTACAGAAATGGGGGACCCATCAATCTTTACACCATCCAAGTGCGCAATTGTCCTCTCCGCCTCAAGCAAAGTTCGGTACCGTACAAAGCAAAACCCTTCCGCAGAATTCTTGCGTTGTTTCTTGGATAGGAACAACCCAATCACCTCCCCTCTTTGCGAGAACATACGCTTAAGATCATGCCATGAAATAGTTCTTGGTAACCCATCGATAAAAAGGGACACCGCATCTTGATCACCATTACCCACCCTGGACCGCTTAGCTACTCCCTGACCCATACTCCAAGGCATACGCCTGCTCTGGCCAGCATTCAAGACAGGACCATTCAGCCGAGAATTCTGATCAGCCATACCCAGTCGTTCCTTCCCTGGCCAATCTAACGTTTGTCGACCAGCCGTACCAAGATGATCAGAATGATAATGGTGATTATCCATTACCCAATTTGGACGCCGGAACCGTTGTCTAATACCATTATTCGAACCACCATGATTGTTTGCAAAAGCAAGAAAAGAATTCTTGCCACTACTCTCTCTAGACATCTTTTGATATATATATATATATATATATATATATATATATATATATATATATATATATATATATATATATATATATATATATATATATATATATATATATATATATATATATATATATATATATTAAAGCTTATATTAGATATATTTATAGTAGCAATGATGTAGTGAGAAAACAATTTGTGACATAATAGTTTAGAATTGTTTTGCAACAATAAAAAGTGTTGCAAATATGTGGAGCGTTGTTTGGAATTTTTCATGCTGTTGTTGCAAAATGTAACATTGATGTTATGAAATCATATTGGTATGTTTTTGCAACAAGAATTGCGTTGCTAAACAACCTATGATTATTGCAAAAGATAGCTTAATGTACAACAACTTTTTTCTTTGCAAATAATAAAAATTTTCAATTATTTCATGACTTTTTTGCAACGAGTTTCCTTGTTGCAAAAAACCCATATATTTTGCAACGAATATATTTATTGGATATAAAAAGGTTATTTGCAACGCATTAAGTTTAGCAACAATTGCTTTTGTTGCAAAGACCCTTGTTTTTAGCAACAACGTTTTCCGTTGCTGAAACTTAACACTACGCTTTTTTCTAGTAACAACTCTGCAACGACTGTTTCCGTTGCAAAAACTGTATTTTGCAACGACTTCTCATATTTTGCAACGACTTCTGTCGTTGCCAAAAACACTTTTTTTTGGTAGTGTACAGATTTTGCTAGTTGCAAGACTAGAGAAGTCATAAATTAGGAGACAACTTAAATGTAAGCTCATTCCTTACTAAACTTTTTGTTCTTTTTCCCTTAAATGCTATATTATCCTTTTGAATTTTCCTTTTTCCTTTGCCTTTTGATTTTAAATATAAACAGTTTAATTATGTTATAAACAACTTATAAAGTTATAATTAATTGTATAAAAATCCAATATGATCATTATTACATTATGTAATTTCTTCATCGTACTTAAAATCGAAGTAATACAGATGCTACAACTAGTGATTATTGTGGGTATAAGTTAATAAATTTTCACTCTTTAAGTTACATGTCTTGTAGTATTAAGTTAATATGCATGTTTTAAGGTAGATGAGTATTGTCTGTTAAAAAAGAAAAAAAAAGTAGGTGAGTATTGTTTATTAGTTATTACTCATATATAATATAATGTTACTCAACATCTTTAAATTATGATTATCTCTTTCAACAAAAAATAAATTTATAAGAGGGCCTTGTATTATTATTTTGCCTAGGGCCCATGAAATGTCAGAGACGACCCTGCTTATAAGACTCATACTAATTCTAAATTAAGATTCGAAAAAATAAATAATCATTTGCATAAATGTAAAAGTTGGAAAAGAAATACTCCATTTAACGTTTTTTAAAGATCTTTCATTAAAAGGGTCACGTTGGTGCATTATTGAAAAAATCAGGGTTACCGCGTGAATTTTTAAAAAGTTTTGATTACCATGTAGAATACCCAAAATCTCAAGGTCACGACATGGAATTTCCTCTATTATTATAATAATAATAATAATAATAATAATAATAATAATAATAATAATTATTATTATTATTATTATTATTATTATTATTATTATTATTATTACTCCCTCTGTTCCTTTTTGATCTTCCACTTTGGGTTTTTCACCAATATTAAGAAAGAAGAAATCTTTGGTGATAGTGGGTATTATTTTAATTATATAGTAGTGGGAAGTAATGATTGTATTGGAATTATGAGAAAAAAAAATAATTAAATAGTAGTGTGAAGTAATGATTCTATTGGAAGTATGAGAGAGAAAATAATTAAATAATAGTGTGAAGTAAGGAAAGTGGGGTTTAAAGGGGTAAAAGTGAGATAAAAACATTCCAAAAATAGAAAGTATCCTAAAGTGGAAGAACTTTTGAAACTACCCGTTATAGTAAGGTGGAAGAACATAAAGGAACGGAGGGAGTATTATTATTATTTATTATTATTATTATTATTATTATTATTATTATTATTATTATTATTATTATTATTATTATTATTATTATTATTATTATTATTATTATTATTTTGGCAAAGTAAATCTTATAAAATGCCAGAAAAAATAGTCGAGGCTTACAACGGTTCAAAGACTGAAATGACAACCCCAACGAAGCATCTGAGGGACATGTCCCTCGTCATTCGCTTGGAAGCATTGACATTTCCAAAAAAAAAGGAGAAATCTCCTTCTGGCCTATACAAATTATAAGACACTAAACCAATACAGAATCACCTAGTCATTAGTTTATACAAAACCAAAACAAGTTTTTAAGGTCTGTAAGGCTTTCATTATTCAGCGCCACAGGCTTCCAAAGAAAATAGTCAAATACATGCTTCAATAGCCATAGTACCCAGCAGGCTTTGCATCAGTCCAAGCATCAATACAGTGACACGGTACCCATCCAAGTAGAAGGTAGCCTTCATCAGCAGCTAGGTGAATTCATAGCCAAAACCAAAACATCAGCAGCTATGTCAAGCAAACCAAAGGGCAACATGCGGTCTCAACAAATTATAAGTGACACCCTCCTCACAACATGTATCACAAGCATCCCATAGACAGCAGCCACACCAGCGTTCATAGTACATCAACAACACACCATATAGTGGGGTAGTACTTACCCTCACATATCAATATCATCATGCCAGCAGCTTGCTTGTATGAGTTAAAAAACCAATACAAGCACATAGGGCCAGGCGTGCACATAGCTAATGCCACCAGAAAAACAAGTGGGAGACAACCTTCCAAACAAAACAAAGCAGGTTATGTGTTCCTTTTGTCACATACAAAATTAAGTACATATATACATACAACATCATATTCAAGGCAGCCATCCAAGTGCATAACAATGAGCATTGACAGCAGCAACCTACAATCACTACAGCCTGTTCAAAAGCCCATCACAGCGTACACCATACCAGCCTAACTGGACCATAAAGTGTTCAAAGCTCCAGTCTCAAAACCCAGGTTGTTGATTAAAACAGAACAACAACTTATGAACCATCTACCATACATCTCACCCCTGCATATTTTCAGGAGAACAAAAACAGACATCCACTATACAATGCAAGATCAAGTGACTCTATGCACATCTTCAATTAGACTATAATTACTTATACTAAACAAATTGTAAATTGATCAAACCAATAGCCATACCAGAATCTCAGCACACTTGTGGTCTAGCCTAGATTTAACCAGGCTAGCCTTCCATTGACAAGGGGAACAAAAGGGTGGAAGGAGACCCTTGCAGCCTATAATAGGCTAACCATTAGGAGGGTCTCCCTTCCTTTTTGGCTCCGAATTTACCTCAATTGTAGTAATCACTACTTCCCCTGCTTCATTGGTAGAGAAGACGTCTGTTGTGTTGCGTAGGGTTGGTGGATTCTTTGCCAGGGGATCTTTGGGGTCTTGTATAGGTGTAGATATGGTCTTGGCAGGTATATTCTGATGGGAAGGTGACTTAGGAGGTATCTTTGGGCTAGATACACCCGGTCTCTTTCCAACCTCACTATCAGGAACATCCTTCTTGCCCCCCCCTCGATGATGGGGTATGTTTAGGCGGCCTCGACCTTGTTTCACCCAGCCTACATTTCCCCTCAGTGTGCCCTAATTCCTTGCACTTATCACATAAGAATGGCTTCCATTCATACGTTACTTTTTGGCTTATTAATTCATCAAGCTCATTGATGAAGTAAATTTCATCGGGGAATTCCCCATGAATCTTCATGTCAATGAGGACCCTTGCATACATCATTCTTTCTTGTTTGGTGGTAGCATTATCCACACGTAAAACTGGGCTTAGAGAACCTGCAATCTTTTTCAGAGTCGCCTCGCTCCAACATTCTAGAGCTAACATAGGTAGTCTTACCCAAATTGGCAAGGATGTTAGGTCTGACTTGCTTGGTGAGGTCTTAGGGGTCTAAGGCCTAACTACAAATGATTTTTTATCAAATAAGAAGCCACACGAGTCACAGGCCTTGTCTCTATCTAGGTTCGACGCCATTCCAACAACGTAGATACCTTTGCCCAACAAACCCACCCTATCTATCGAGAGATCTTTCCAAATATGTTTAACAAAGCCTTCTATGACTTGGAGTGGGGGGTTAGCCCCGAGCACATAACAAATAACAGAGGATTCCCAAAAAGAAATTTCAGCAGCTATATCATTTTTACAAACTTACCTGATGATACTTCACTGTCTCTGTCTTTGTTCTTCGAATGTGATGAATTCACCATGGATATTGGCTTTTTTGCCCTAGATTTGGTCGCAGCTTCCACCCAATTGGACAGAATAGGAGTCGAATGTGGCTGAGGTTTAGAGTACTGATTCGAGTTTCGAATTAGGGTTTCCTCATTCGATGAACTTGAGCAGTCGTCATCTGAATAAAAGACTTGATTTTTCGCTTTCTTCTTTGTAGCACAGTCATCCATTTTCTTTTTAGGTGGTCTACCCCTTCCCTTACCTGCCATGGCTGCGCAACCGGAGGTGCACTGTAGGGGGCTGTTCGTCGCCTGGGATATCGCCTAGTGAGAGATGGAGTGGAAGGCTCTTGACTTTATTATTATTATTATTATTATTATTATTATTATTATTATTATTATTATTATTATTATTATTATTATTATTATTATTATTATTATTATTATTATTGTTTATTATAAGGAAAAATTACCCAGAATAATCCTAACTATCCTCGATTTTTCTACAATAATACCAACTATCAATTAACCATGAATAATCCCATTTATTGTATCGGTTTTCTCGGAGTGTTGTTAAATCATTTTTCACCTATTCAACCGGTTACTATCATAATATAACCCAACATCTTCATCTCCTTATAACCCAACATCTTCATCTCCATCCAATACTTCTCTCCTCCATTAAAACACATACTCAAGCTCTCAATTGATTTATTGTGAACATCTCAATTCAATCTTTGTTTTTTTAAACACTCCAACAAACTACCATTTTATTGTAAAGACTTTACAGAGATTAGCCTAGCATTAAGATCAAATTCAGAATGCATAATTGAAAATGAAAAGGGGAAATTTGAAACTCTAAATTAATTTTACAAGATTAATAAAACTTACCATTAATTGCTATTGGAATGGAGGTCGAAAATTAATTAACATGTGATGGATTAAGATCAACTTTGTTAAAGAAAAGACCCAAATTGTTGAAGAACTGAACCTGCGAAGGATAAACACCAACTTTGTTAAAGGACCCAAATTGAAAATTTTAGGCAAAGTTACTGGAAGTTTGAATGAAAAGGACAAAGTTAGGAAAATGAATGGCAAAGTTGTGAAATTTTTAAAACATTTTAAAAAAAGAAAACAAAAAAAAGAAAAAAAAGGAAATTAAATTAAATATAAGGAGCCGGTTACAAGTCATCCAACATCACTCCGGGAAAACCGATACAATAGATGGGATTATTCATGGTTAATTGATAGTTGGGATTATTGTAGGAAAATCGAGGATAGTAGGGATTATTCTGGGTAATTTTTCCTTATTATTATTATTATTTTTTATTTTTTTTTTGGAGATGAATGAATTTCTATTAAGACAGGAAAAGCTACAAAGATGTATAAAAGCATCTCGGACCTAACCTCTTGGATTCAGCTATTATTATTATTTTTTTTTTGGCAAAGTAAATATTATAAAGTGCCAAAGAAAATAGCCGAAGCATACATCAAGTTCAAAAGACAGAGAAGTCTACCCATACTAAGCTCCTAAGGGACAGGCCCTTGGTCATTCGCTCGTATGATTCGACTACTCTCAAAAGGTAAAGAGAAGCCCTATGCAATACAATGATACTCGATCACAAAAGTGCTTACAAGACAATTTAACCTAATTATCTGTGCAAATATTAAGAATAACATTCAACGCTCCAAGTATCTGTAACACCATGCTCTTTAATACCTGACGCATAGGAAGAAGGCACCTGCAATACTTGAAATTTACTGCACCACAGCATCACACCAAGCTAGTGTATCAAAAGGAATGGTGCCAATACACTATTGTCTATGCAGGTAGGCAGCTCAAGCACAAAAACAATCATTTACCCAAAAAAGAAAATTCATTACTAAACTTGTTTGAGGACACCAATAATACCCGTATCCTTCATCAACCTAGAGTGCTCCAACATCACCTAGCAGGCAACAACGAATTGAAGACAGTCTCGCATCAGCACATAAAGGCAGAATGTTTAGAGCAATCTGACACCATAACTTGATAGCAGTGCACCCAACAGTCCAATATCCTCTAAAAGAGCTTCACAGCATGAAGCACTAATTGAACTATCCACAATGCTAGGCAGCTAACCAGATATGAAATATTCTCAAAAACAAAAACATCACATGAATCGTAGGCCTAAATATTCGCCCATACAGAACCACAATATATAACATACAGTGCATAGAAAATGCCATCCAATTGATGTTTACCATAGAGCTAGAAGGGGAATGGAGACCCTAGTAGCCTTAACTTCCAGGGGGTAGTGAACTACCTTCCCTGGAATGCACGCTTTCAATCATAAGGGGGCTTCCCACGCTTACCAGGATCGGTATTCACCTCACCAGTGGTTATTACCACTTCCCTAGCTGCGTTGGTTGAGTAGATTTCCGTAGTTTGGCGTGGGGTCTGTGATTGAGTGGGTGGGGAGCCAAAGGTTTCATTTGCAGACACCTGATTTTGCTTTGAGGATTAGGAGACCTCTTTATCTGTTGGGCTTGTACTGTATCCGGTTTAACAGGAGTATCAACCTTCCTTTCCTTCTGTCTAGGTGTGGGCTTAGAAACCCTCTTAGGTGGTTCGCCCATCCTACACTTATACTCTACATGCCCCATTTCTTTGCATTTTCCGCAGAATATTGGTTTCCAGTCGTACACAACTTTTTGACATACTAATTCGTCTAATTCATTGATAAAGTATATCTCCTCAGGGAATTCACCATAAATATTCATTTCAACAAGTACCCTAGCATAAAGCATTCTTTCATGTTTAGTCGTTGCGTTATCAATGCGTATGACTGGGCCTAGTGAGCTTGCAATCTTTTTCAGCGTAGATTCGCTCGAATATTCAAGTGCCCAGGCTAGTAGTTTCACCCAAATAGGCATGGAGGTTAGGTGTGTCTTATTGGGCGTGGTCTTTGGGGTCCAAGGCTTAACCAAAAACGGTTTTTTGTCAAACAAGATGCCGCTCATATCACAAGCCTTGTCTCTATCTACCTATGAGTTCATTCGCACAATAAAGACACCTTTGCCTAATAAACCAACTTTGTCAATCTCCATGTTCTTCCATATCCTTTTAATAAATCCTTCAACAACTTGAAGAGGGGGGTTAGCCCCGAGGACATAGCAGACCACAGAAGATTCACAAAACACAATTTCACTCATAACATCATCTTTACTGATTTTAATTAGGTTACCTGGAGAAGATGGTGGTGCGCGGTCTCCAGCTTGCAATTGTGGTGGTTCCGCTATAGCTGCCTGCCTTGAACCCTTCTATTTGCTGGCAGCGTCAATCCAATTAGACAAAGTCGCCTTCATACTTGATTGTTGTTTCATACTTTGAATTGGGGGTGAATTTAGGGTTTCCCCGTCAGACCCAGAGATACTCAAATTCTCAGAAGATTCTAATGCGTACCGGTTCTTAGTACCTTTCCCTTTAGCACGGTGGTTTTCGCTTTTATTATTAGTAGAGTAGAAATCGCTCGAAGAATCGCCAGTGAGAGAAAGAGAAACCTGGCTCCAAAACTAGTATATACTATTAATATTAGTATTATTATTATTATTATTATTATTATTATTATTATTATTATTATTATTATTATTATTATTATTATTATTATTATTATTATTATTATTATTATTATTATTATTATTATTATTATGATCATTATTATTATTATTATTACTATTATTATTATTATTATTTTAATTATTATTATCATTATTATGATTATTATTATTATTATTATTATTATTATTATTATTATTATTATTATTATTATTATTATTATTATTATTATTATTATTATTATTATTATTATTATTATTATAACACCCTAATCACCAAGTTATCTTGGATTTTATGAAATTAAATTGTCTAAATACATAACATTATATATTAATTAAAGGGATCAAGCTAAAACTACAAAAGAGCAGGGGTTTCGCCCGGGGGCCGGGTCCACTTCGCTCCTGCATGTATAATAAAATAAGATAAAGATCAACTATGAATGGGTCATTAAACAATACTCTCTCCGTTTTAAAATGCCTTTCACATTTACTTTTTACACTATTTTTAAATTAAATTTTGAGTCTTAATGTCTCTAAATACGCAACATAAATAAATTCCGTATATATTATAGATTTGGCCATGGCAAGAGGAATGAGACTTCGTTAGATAAGTTGATAAAATATTTTTAAACTAAAATTACACTAGTAGTGTTTCATTCCCATTGCCACGATTTATTAACACCTACCAAAGGGGCCGTAAGAGTAATCCTAAACTTATTGGCTTCACATTATAGTTTTTCAAAAGTGATGATGATGCCATATTCACAATTAATGAAAGGCTTTTGATCTACTGAAATGCTTTTGGTTGGATCTCAATATAATGTTCACTAGTATTTATAATGTACTTTCCATTTTGTAAGGTCAACACACTTTTCTAAAACAATCTCACAAACTCAAATAAACCCATGTTCTTCCAAGGCTCATACTAATTCTAAATTAACACTGGAAAAAAATAAATAATCATTTGCACAAAAACCAATGTACTAATTGTTGGGATGAGTTATCCCACTTCGACAAAATGAAAATGGAATACACACTTTATAAGCTATTGGAAACTTTCTTCCATAGCCATATGGATTGGGGATGGCATATATCTCCTTGGCTTGTGAAGTGTATGCACCTCGTGTTTTCCCCGATAATTGATTGCATTCACAATAAGTCCAGCCTAATTGGAGATAAAGATTGTGGCTAAAACGTTTTTTGTCATTTATTCCTAAAAATTTCAACAAAGTCTTTTCATTTATCTTGGAAAAGACAAGCTTTGACCCTACGTAATATGTATCGAACCCTACAGCAGGAACATTGAAACATTCCCCCAACATAAGACTATTAAACTCAATCTTGATTTCTTTAACTGTGCTTGAACAAACCCCGTTTTCAATTGAGAAATTTTTAATAAATTCACGCATATGATTTGGGTAAATCGAATTGCATGAGTAATCATACATCAAAAATTCCCACCCTTGATTATTTAAAATCACATGTAATTGAGGGAAAGGGTTTGGTTCATACCAGTATTTGTCAATTCCAAATCTAACAGACATTTCTTTTGCGACTTCCTCAGCGATGTTTGGGTCTAGTTGCTTGGTCCTCTTTGTGGGTCTGGATGAAGAAATCCCTTTTGGGTTGGAGTGTGGTCTTTTTGTTCCAACATGCATGGCCTTTGGTGTTGTTGATTTTTGTTCTTGTGAAGATGACGGTGGTGCATCTTCTGATGGTTAGTGATGAACTTTGGAGTTTTTCCTTTCATGGCCTTGCTTGAAGAAGAAGATTTGGGGGTTTTCATGGGTATTCACGGTTATGAAATGGGTAGTCACGATTTTGAAGAGGGTTTAGTAATTAGTAGTACGTTAGTTTTGAGGTAGTGATGGGGTGTTTGAGTGAATGATGGGACGTTAGAGAGTGGGTATTTAAGTGTGTGAGTGGACGGTTATTGAAAGGTTTGTACTACTTCTTGGATCAGTTTATAGCGTGTGAACGAACAGTGTAACGAAAAGTTCACGGGTATATTCGTTGAATTAAAGCGGGTAATAACGGTTTTTCAAAACACTACAATGATCCGTCTTCTACTAATAATTTAAGTTGGCCATCCGAAAAAGAAAATTAAAAATAAAAAGCTATAATTTGTGGAAAAAGAAAAATAAGGAAAATTTTAAAAATAAAAGTAAGAAAACATATATCCTCGGTTTTTTTTTTTTTATATGAGGACAATATCACATAAAACAAACATATGCTACTTTGGTCTAATCAGTTAAGCATGCAATCAAGAAAACATTCATGGCACGTACTTAAGATAGTTGCGTACCTAAATATTGCAATGATTGATTTCTCAATCATGATTGTTGTGGATGATCACCCTTCCAATTTTTCATGTTGCTTTGAGGAGGAGTGCTAGCATTAAACTTTAGTGGAGCTTGATCATACATAGTTTTAACCTCATCTTTTCATATTGTTCCCTTGGAAGTGGTTTCGTCATTATATCTGCAACTTGCTCATTTGTACTGACATGCTTAACAATGATATTTTTATGCTCATCATTATCCTTAAGAAAATGATGTCGTATATGTATATGCTTAACACTAGAATGATGCACGGGATCTTTTGATATGCATACGGCACTAGTATTGTCCTAATAAATAGGAACACATTCAAATTTAATACCAAAATCTCTTAGCTGTTGTTTATCCAAAGCATTTGGGAAAAGTAAGCTGCTGCTGCCACATATTCTGCTTCAGCGGTGGATAGAGCAACTATGTTTTGTTTCTTGGAACACCAATATACTAAACGCGAGCCGGTTGAAAGACAAGATAAGGGTAAGAAGCTTGTCAGAACAGAAGATCTTGATGTCCTAGATCTCAATAATTATTCAACTAGGGTAAAGATTTTCAACATGCATAAGGAAGATACCAAATGGCAAAGACTAGTTCAGAGGAAGATAGAGGTTAATGTTATCTACAAATTTTGCTAGGACCAGATGGATATAGAGGATAAAGTTTTGAAGAGGTCTTCTAGTCCCATTGTTGGGTTCTGAAGGGAATTAGTGCTGGTAGAAATGAAAATTACTCTACCTGTAACCATCCCTTATAAAGAAGGCGTTACTATCACAGTTTCTCAGGAATTTTATGTTATTAATGATCCAACCAGATCTAATTATATTCAGGGGAAAAAAGTTCACTGTTGCAATAACTAGCATTCGTTCTACTCATCATCAATCCTTACTCTTCGTGGGGAGAGATGGAAGAGTGGAATGGTCTTGCCAACTTATAAATAAAGAAAATGTTGTGCCAACAGAATTGAATGGAAAGGAATAAGTGCTAGAAAAACAATTGAAAAAGAGAAAAGACCCCACAAAAAATGAAAATTTTCACATCTTTGTCACAGTTTGGGACATAGAAATCTGTTTAGATAGATCTAAGATAGTATGAGGTTGAAAATGTGAAGAAGAGTAACCCACAAATAGAGATAATTTGTAACTATCCGGCCTTAAGTGACCCGGATAATCATATGAAAATATGACTCCGGTTTACACATTGGACACTATAGGAACTTCCTTTCTAGGATCGTCAACGTCCCATCGATAAAGAAATGCAATTAACTGGAAATACAACATAAGACGGTAACAAATCTAAGGTAGTTCTAACATACAACTTGAGAGCCTACTGGCCTATAAGACGAGCTATGCAAAAATAACAAACGACAAACAACCCAAACAAAAGTTTTGTTACAAAGTTGTAAATTATTTCTACTCATAGTTTTATTACATAAGAAATGCAGTCTTGGTGCTAACGGTCCTAGATTGAATCCTCACTTTAGCCCTACCTACAATCAACCTGTTGGTCGTCGAATGACAACAAATAGCAAGTTTCAAATAATAAAATCCAATACACGTCAGAGATTGCATACAATCAACTAACAAATGGAATACAAGCAATGTGTTCATCCTAGCATGCATAAGCTCTAATATCTTCATTACTACATAATCTCAACTTGTAACGTTGCCCGTCCTGTTCGGATCGTCCAAGTAAAATCCAATCTTTTTTGGAGGAATACACTTGGGAAAGCTAATCCCAAGGCAACCACCGACCTTAGATGTTGTCCGTCCTGTGTGGATCATCCAAGTTTGCATACCTCCATGGTGACCGTAAGGATCCAAACTTGTCATGGGAACAATAATTCTATAATCCAATCCAAAAATGTTAACCCATTTTGGTAACAAACACATAAATCCTCAATTTCCAAATTTAAGTTCTTTTACATTATTTGAGTGTCTAATCATTATGTGATTTACAATGCCACATTTAAGAATGAAACAACACAACTTGCACAACCACATAAATAGCATGGTCTAATCGTGTACCTTTAAGTGCTGCAAATAAACGATATTCAAGCACGAGAGGATTTTCACCCTCTTATGAATCGAAGTCCTAAATAACACACACACAAAACGATCACGTATTAGAACGTGTTTACACATTTAATCCATTATATACCAATAAAATATTACTAAGACTTGTTAATTTTAATGTATTTCTTTGAACTTCCAATAGTTTAAAATTTTAATAATTAACCAGAAACTTAAACAGTCATTTTGGAAAGTGTACAAAATTTAAATGAAAAATCCGACTTCACCATCGCGTCTGAAACGCATCAATTAACTTGGGTACCAAATTTCACAAATTCTAACATCCATTTACTATTTTTAATTATTTTAAGCGTTTTTAACAAATTTTAAACACATTGGGTAAGTAAAACATCAACGAAACACCGCCTACACTTCAGATCGGGGCGCCACTATCGAGGAAGAAGCTGAAGTGCGAAATCACTTATTATTTAATTGTTATTATTTTTTATTGTATTTATTATTTAAATTATTAAACCCCTTTCAAATATCGCGACCAAGATAAATCTAACAAAACCGAATTTACAAACAATACAAATTGTTCTATCACACACCTTGGGTTGGTTCTACCTTTTTCCTCGATTCGAACAAATTATGCAACTTATTTAGGTCCAAATCTAAGTCATAGCACACCCTATCAGATCTTGTCTTAACCAAAACCATCATTTCCTTATAATCCCAGATACTTTCCCCATCTCTTATTCTCCAAATGTCATCATTATAAATCTCTTTCCACACAGTCGACGGGTTAAACATCGGTATTTCCCTAGAATGGTTAGGGGTGTGTGGTTTCATGAGTTTCTTTCCTTTATCCATATTCTTGAACATATACACAAAACGAAAGAATATCAAAAAGAAGGTAGATAACAGAGGTCACCTAGATCATTATGCGATTCTAACGGTCTTATTCCAAACATTTCAATAAAATTCACATTCAACAATTTCATATCACATTTGACCATCCCCAGCTTTCTTTTCTAAGGACAGATATTCCTTTACATCTACAGGAACGTTGGCTCTGATACTAATTGTAACGGTCCGGCTTAAGTGCCCCGGACAATCATATGAAAATATGACCCTGGTTAACACATTGGACACTAAAGGAACTTCCTTTTTTGTATGGTCAACGTTCCATCGATAAGGAATATAATAAAGCGGAAATAAAACATAAGATAGTAAAGAATCTACGATAGTTCTAACATACTACTCGAGAGCCTACTAGCATCTAAGACGAGCTAAGAAAAATTACGAAACGACAAAGAAACCAAATTAAATTTTTGTTACAAACTTGTAAATTATTTCTACTTATAGTTTTATTATATAAGAAATGCAGTTTTGGTGCTAACGGTCCTAGATTAAATCCTCACTTTAGCCCCACCTACAATCAACCTGCTGGTCGTCGAATGACAACAAATAGCAAGTTCCAAAGAACAAATCCAATGCACGTCAGAGACTGCATACAATCAACTAACAAGTGGAATACAAGCAATGTGATCATCCAAGCATGCATAAGCTCTAATACGTTCATTACCAGATAATCTCAACTTGTAATGTTGCTTGTCCTGTTCGGGTCGTTCAAGTAAAATCCAATCCTTTTTGGAGGAATACACTTGGAAGAGTTAATCTCAAGGCAACCACCGACCTAAGACGTTGCCCGTCCTGTGTGGATCGTCAGAGGTTAAAGTATGCGTACCCCCATGATGACCGTAAGGATCCAAAACTTCCATAGGAACAATAATTATATAATCCAATCCAAAAATGTTAAACCCTTTGGGTAACCCACACATAAATCCTGAATTTCAAAATTTAAGTTCTTCGAAATTATTTGAGTGTTTAATCCTTTTGTGATTTACAATGCTACAGTTAAGAATGAAACAACACTACTTGCAGAACCATATAAACAGTATGGTTACACCTTTAAGTGTTGCAAATAAACAATATTCAAGCACGATAAGAATTTCACCCTCTTACTAATCGAAGTCCTAAATAAGATACACACAAAATGATCACATATCAGAACGTGTTTACACATTTAAGCCACTAGATAATGCCCGTGCGATGCACAGTTTTATGAAATTTTTTGATATATTTATTTAAATGGAAAAATTAAACATTGATGGATTAATTTCTTAACCATCTCAATATATTCTATACTCATTAAATAAATAACATTATACAGATTTTATAAATAATTGAAAGAAAATAAAAATAAAATAAATAATTTTATCATATATTAAAATGATATGACCTAAAAGTTAAAAGAAATTAATCTATATTTCTAATATTATTCATAATTAAAAAAAAAAGACAAATCCGTAAATATTTGTAATAAATGCAATGACATCATCATTACGTTTTATAGGAAAAAATTTTATTGACATTGTGACACATAAGAAATTTTAAAAAATGATTAGCGGTGTTTTGCTTTAGTATTAGTTATAGATTCCATACCACTAAAATATTACTAAGACTTGATAATTTTAATTGATTTCATTCAACTTCCAATAGTTCAAAATTTTAATATTTAACCAGAAACTTAATCAGTCATTTTGGCACCAAAGTTCATATTTTCTAACATCCATTTACTATTTTTAATTATTTTAAGCGTTTGAACGAATTTTAAACACATCGACATAAAACATCAACGAAACACAACCAACACTTCGGATCGCGACGCCACTACCGAGGAAGCAGCTACAGTGCGAAATCACTTACTATTTAATTCTTAGTATTTTTTTATTATATTTATTATTCAAATTATTAAACCACTTTCAAATCTCGCGACCAAGATAAATCTAACAAAACCGAATTTACAAACAATACAAATTTATCTATCACACATCTTGGGTTGGTTGTAACTTTTCCACGATTCGGACAAACGATGCAACTTATTTAGGTCCAAATCTAAGTCATAGCACACCCTATTAATTCTTGTCTTAACCATAACCACCATTTCCTTATAATCCCGGATACTCTCACCATCCCTTATTCTCCAAATGTCATCATTATAAACCTCTCTCCACATAGTCTTTGGGTTAAACATCAGTATTTCCCTAGAATGGTTAAGGGTTGTGTGGTTCCATGGGTTTCTTTCCTTTATCCATATTCTTGAACTTATACACGAAACGGAAGAAAATGAAATGGAAGGTTGATAACCGAGGTCACCTATATCACTATGTGATTCTAACGGTCTCATTCCAAATATATCAATAAAATTCACATTCAGCAATTTCATATCACATTTGACCATCCCCAGCTCTTTTTTCTAAGGTCATATATTCCTTTACCTCTAAGAGAACGTTCGCTCTGATACTAATTGTAATGGTCCGGCTTAAGTGACCCGGTCTGGTTCACACGTTGGACACGAGAGGAACTTCCTTTCTATGATTGTCAACGTCCCATCAATAAAGGAATATAATAAAGCGCAAATAAAGTTATATTGCAAAGTTGTAAATTATTTCAACTCATAGTTTTATTACATAAGAAATGCAGTCTTGGTACTAATGGTCCTAATTAAATTGAATCCTCACTTTAGCCCCACCTAAAATCAACCTGCTGGTCGTCGAAAAAAAAATAGCAAGATACCAAAAACAAATCCAATACACTTCAGAAACTGTATAGAATCAACTAACAAGTAGAATACAAGCAACGTGTTCATCCTTGCATGCATAAGCTCTAATACGTTTATTACCAGATAATCTCAACTTGTAACATTCCCTATCCTGTTTGGGTCGTCCAAGTAAAATCCAATCCTTTTTGGAGCAATACACTTGCAAGAGCTAATTCCAAGGCAACCACCGACCTAAGACGTTGCCCATCCTGTGTAAATCGTCAGAGGTTAAAGTATGCATACCCCCATGGTGACCGTAAGGATCCAAAACTGCCATGGGAACAATAATTATATAATGCAATCCTAAAATGTTAACCCTTTGGGTAACCAACACATAAATTCTCAATTTCAAAATTTAAGTTCTTCCACATTATTTGAGTGTCTAATCCTTATGTGATTTACAAAGCCATATTTAAGAATGAAATAACACTACTTGCAAAACCACATAAACAGTGTGATCTAAGCATGTACCTTTAAGCGCTCCAAATAAACGATATTAAAGCACGACAGGAATTTCACCCTCTTATGAATCAAAGTCCTAAATAAGACACACAAAAAACAATCATGTATAAGAACGTGTTTACACATTTAACCCATTCCATACCACTAAAATATTACTAAGACTTGATAATTTTAATTGATTTTATTCAACATCCAATAGTTCAAAATTATTATACTTAACAAGAAACTTGAAAATCTGACTTCACCATCGCGTCCGAAGCGCATCAATTACCTTGGGTACCAAATTTCAGAATTTCTAACATGCATTTACAATTTTTACTTTTTTTAAGCGTTTTAACGAATTTTAAACATAATGGGTAAGTAAAACATCAACGAAACAAACCAACACTTTGGATCGGGGCGCCACTACCGAGGCAGCAGCTACTGTATGAAATCACTTAATATTTAATTGTTATTATTTTTTATTATATTTATTATTCAAACTATTAAACCCCTTCAAATCTCGCGACCAAGATAAATCTAACAAAATTGAATTTACAAACCATACAAATTTGTCTTTCACACACCTTGGGTTGGTTCTACCTTTTTCCTCGATTCAGACAAATGATGCAACTTATTTAGGTCCCAATCTAAGTCATAGCACACCTAATAAGATCTTGTCTTAACCATAACCATCATTTCCCTATAATCCCGGATACTCTCACCATCCCTTATTCTCAAAATGTCATCATTATAAACCTCTCTCCACACAGTCTCTGGGTTAAACATCGGTATTCCCCTATAATGTTTAGGGTGTGTGTCCATGGGTTTCTTTCCATTATCCATATTTCTGAATATATACATAAAATAGAAGAAAATCTAAAAGGTTGATAACATAGGTCACCTATATCATTATGTGATTCTAATGGTCTCATTCCAAACATATCACAAAAATTCACATTCAACAATTTCATATCACATTTGACCATCCCCAGCTCTATTTTCTGAGGTCAGATATTCCATTACCTCTAAGGGAACGTTGGCTCAGATACTAATTGTAACAGTCCGGCTTAAGTGACCCGGACAATAATATAAAAATATAACTCTGGTTCACATATTGGACACTAGAGGAACTTCCTTTCTAGGATTGTCAACGTCCCATCAATAAAGGAATATAATAAAGCGGAAATAAAATATAAGATGGTAAAGAATCTACGATAGTTCTAACATACAACTTAAGACCCTACTACCCTCTAGGTCGAGCTAAGGAAAAATAATGAAACGACAAACAAACCAAACTAAAGTTATGTTACAAAGTTGTAAATTGTTTCTACTCATAGTTCTATTACATAAGAAATGCAGTCCTGGTGTTAACGGTCCTAGATTGAATCCTTATCTAGCCCCACCTACAATCAACCTGCTGGTCGTCAAATGGCAACAAATAGCAAGTTCAAAAGAACAAATCCAATACACGTTAGAGACTGCACACAATTAACTAACAAGTGGAATACAATCAATGTTTTCATCCGAACATGCATAAGCTCTAATACGTTCATTACCAGATAATCTCAACTTGTAACGTTGCCCGTTCTGTTCAGGTCGTCCAAGTAAATCCAATCCTTTTTGGAGGAATACACTTGGGAGAGCTAATCCTAAGGAAACCACTGACCTCAGACGTTGCCCGTTCAATGCGGATCAATAGAGGTTAAAGTATGCATACCATCATTGTGACCATAAGGATCCAAAACTGGCATGGGAACAATAATTATATAATCCAATCTAAATATGTTAACCCCTTTGGGTAACCAACACATGAATCCTCTATTTCTAAATTTAACTTCTTCCAAATAATTTGAGGTGTCTAATCCTTAAGCGATTTACAATGCCACAGTTAAGAATAAAACAACACTACTTCACAACCATATAAACGATATTCAAGCACGACAGGAATTTCACCCTCTTATGAAACGAGGTCTTAAAAAACATACCCACAAAACGATCATGTATTAGAACGTGCTTACACATTTAACCCATTCCATACCACTAAAATAATACTAAGACTTGATAATTTTAATTGATTTCATTCAACTTCCAATAGTTCAAAATTTAATAATCAACCAAAAACTTACACAACCATTTTGAACACATTAGAAAAGTTAAATGAAAAATCCAACTTAATCACTTCGTCCGAAACGCATCAATTACCTTGGGTACCAAATTTCATAATTTCTAACATCCGTTTGCTATTTTTAAATAATTTAAACGTTTTAACGAATTTTAAACACTTCGGGTAAGTAAAATATCAACGAAACACACCCAACACTTTGGATCGGGGCGCCACCAACAAGGCAGCAGCTACTGTCCGAAATCACTAACTATTACTTGTTATTATTTTTTATTATATTTATTATTCAAATTATTAAACCCCTTTCAAATCTCGTGACCAAGATAAATCTAATAAACCGAATTTACAAACAATACGAATTTACAAACAATACACAAAAATCCAATCATCCATCAAAACCATCATCAAAGCATAAAGGCATCAAACTAAAACATACTCATCCAAAAGATCCTTAAAAAACACTCAAAAATTTCATAAATTATGATAACTAAATTAAATACTTGATCCTCTTATCAAATTAAAATTTTGTAGAAAATTATAAACCAAAACACCTTTTTGAATCAACGAATATATCAACAACAGAATGTTGCTAGAGATATATAGATTATAAAAGAAATTTATTTAAACATCAAAACAAACTTTATTCTTAGTTAAATTTGCTCAAAATAATCCCAACTATCACCCGTTGGCCAAAAATAATCCCAACTATTAATTATTTTTTAAAATCCCAACTATTTTCATAATTTGTTGAAAGCATACCCACCTCCCTTTTAACCAGCTGTAACAGGTAACTTTTCCACTTTTTTTCTTTTTTTTTCTACTTAACTATTTAAAATTAACCCTTTCCCTTCTTTTATTAACTCAACTGTTGGGTACACTTTATGATCATGTAAGGATGCATTTTCTGGCTACCATCAAATTTTAGGGACCCTGATGATAGGGAAAAAAACGACATTTATATGTTCAGCAAGGGTGTTTATTTATATCATGATGACGTTTGGTTTGATAAATGCGGAGACAACCTTTCAGAGGGTGATAGATAAAATCTTTAAAATCAGAGGGGTAGAAACTTAGACTTATATGTAGATGATTCTATTATAAAAACTACGACTGAGGAAGAAATGATTATAGATCTACAAGAAACATTTGATAATGAGGAAGTATAAGATGAGACTTAATCCCAGAAAGTGTGCTTTCGGAATTAAATCCGGAAAATTTTTGGGCTACTTAGTTAGTCAAAGAGAAATTGATGCAAATTTGGAAATGGTACAAGCAATAATTGATCTAGTAGAGCCCAAAAATAAACATAAAATAACGTTTTTAATTGGGAGGATGGCAGCCCTCTTTAGATTCATTTTCAAGTCAGTAGAGAGAATTATGCTGTTTTCCAAATTTTTGAAAGGCAACAAAAATTTTGAATGGGGTGAAGAACAAAATCAGGTGTTCCGAGAATTGAAAGAACACCTACATAATCTGCTAAGTCTGGCAAGACCTATTACAGGTTAAACATTATACTTGTACATATCAACAACACAATGTACAGTAAATGCAGCATTGATTAGGGAAGAAAAAAATTTTAATACCCAATATACGTTGTAAGTAAAATGTTGTTGGACGATAAAACCAGTTACTCCATGATATAAAAAGAAGTGTTTGCTGTAATTGTTGATGCTAGAAAGTTGAGACCCTATTTTTATGCTCATCAAGTAGTGGTCCTGACAGATTTCCCCTTGGAGAAAAGTTTAGAGAAAATTGAAAGATCTGGCAAGTTAGCAAAATAGTAATTGAACTGAATGGTCTAGGAATAAAGTATCAACCCAGAAAGGCGATAAAGGGACAAGCATTGGAAAATATAATTGCTGATTAGGTAACTCAAGATGAAAGGGAGGAACCTATCTAACAACAGATAACTGATGGGTCATTCGAACTCGTTGGTGCAGGGGTTGGATTGGTATTTATAACACTTAAGGGGAAAGTCATTATTTATGCTTTGAAATTTCAATTTAAAGCTACAAACGATGAGGTTGAATATAAAGTTGTTATTGCTGGGTCACAATTATGCAAAGCTCTGAAAGCCAGTGGAGCTAGTTTAAAAACTGATTCCCATTTGGTGGTAAATCAGATTCGAAGAGAGTAATTTGATTTCTTGGTTTTAAGCTATTCATGTAAAAAGATTGCCTAGATCCTAGAATGAGCAAGCTGATGCACTCTCTACATTGGGGAGTTCCATCATGAAAAATTTGAAAAGGTCAGTCCTAGTGGAAGTTAAACCTATCAGTTCAATCCATGAGGATGCAACATCTGTTTTCGATGTTGGAAACAAAGATGTCTCAGATTGGATGAAATACGTCATCTAGTATAAAGAAAGTGGAGAACTCCCAGTAAATCTAGTTCTTGCCAAAATGCTGAAATTGAAATCACTCTAGTATTGCATGGTAGATGGAGAGTTGTACAAAAAAGCCAAGAATAGACCATTGATGAAATGTGTGACAACGTTTGAGGCTGATTTCATATTGAAAGAAGTTTATGAAGGATGTTGTGCGCATCATCTGGAAGCGAGAGCTCCGGCTCATAAAGCTTTCAAAATTGGTTATTGTTGGCCAACAACAACTAAAAATGCCAGAAACTGGGTTAAGAAGTCTGAAAAATGCAAGAAATTCGCGCCAAACATTATTCAACCAACACCAAAGTTGAAATAGATTCATAATCTAGTCCCATTAGCTTAGTGTGGATTGGACCTTCTCAGACCTTTTAAGCAAGCAACTAGAAGTAAAAAGTTCTTGGTTGTTGCAATTGACTATTTCACAAAATGGATAGAAGTTGAGTTACTTGCAACAATCACATCCAGAAAAGTGAAAAAAATCATCTGCCAGAACATCATCACCAGATATGAGCAACCTAGAGTCCTAATTGTTGATAATGGGACCCAATTTGAATGTGCAATACATTTTAAGATAGTTGTGGGGTTTTATCGGTTTGCAATCCACAATGTAAATGATAAGCTGAAGCAGCAAACAAACAGATATTAAATGGAGTACAAAAGAAATTAGAAGATGCTAAAACCAAATGGGTATATGAAGTTTATGATGTACTGTGGTCATTAAGAACAATGGTAAAGGAGGCAACTGGCCTGAGTCCATTCTAGCTTGTTTATGGATTATAGGCTCTCATACTAGTTGAAAGTGGGGTACGAACTGTAGGGTTAAAGCATCTGAGTCCAGAAGAAAATCAGGAGTCTAGGCTTCTGGATCTGGAACTTGTAGATGAACTCAGAGAAAACGTAGCATGGAAAATGGCAACTTATCAAAATAGAATTGAAAGATTGTATAGCAGAATAGTCAGACGCAAATCGTTTCAAGTGGGGGATATAGTCCTTAGAAATGCAAAGCCCACCTAGAAGCATGAACACAGAAAATTGTCAGAAAATTAGGAAGGTTTGCTTAAAATAATGCCAACTAATTTCCGTTGGCCAAAAATGATCCCAACTATTAATTATTTTTAATAATCCCAACTATTCTCATAGTTTGTTGAAAACATACCTACCTCCCTTTTAACCGGCTGCAACAGGTAACTTTTCCACTTTTTTCTTTCTTTTTTTATGATGAAGGGAAATAGTTAATTTTGAATAGTTACCTGTTGCAGCCGGTAACAAAGGGGATTGGTATATTTTTAACAAATTATGAGAATATTTGGAATTATTAAAAAATAATTAATAGTTGGGATTATTTTTGGCCAGCGGGTGATAGTTGAGTTTGTTTTGAGCAATTTTACTAAATTAAAAACTTCAAATGGAGAACAACTAAGTTATAAGTGGAATATTAGAATGTTAAAAAGATACTATGTATAGAAATACAAAAATATTTGTAATCATCCATTTGTAAATACACTACCCTGATTCAATATAATTAGTCATTTATCAGAAATATTTTGTAACATTCTTTGTAATAATTAACAAGTAGTAGAGTGATGATGGAAAAGCCATGACTTTTATGACTAAGGAGAGCCCAACTGAGTTCTTGGGGAAGCCTGGTTTTTCATAAATAAGGAACCTAGAAATTGTGTGAAGATGATATCAAACATGAGAAAATGTGTTGATCAAATACAACGCCCCAAAAAATAAAACCTTTTAAACTATTTTTCATTTATGAAAATACTCAAAAGTAGGGGAAAAGAGGAAGACAAAGATAAAAGTACTTGACTGGATTCAACAAACATATGTGAATTTTTTACAGAGTTCAAGAAATGTATGTAAATTTGATTGAAGACTATCTGGCACGATGAGATTAAGCAAAGTTTTGTGAGTTGTTTGTTCAGATACCTCTTCAAGTCGTGTGAGTTTATTAATTAATAATTAATTAACAATCAGATAATATTCAACTTATGAAGATGAGTATCCAAAATTTTTTCTAAGTGATTGAAATTTATAAATTAAAAACATAATCAAAGTAGTCAGAAATTTTCATTCATCTGATAGGAAAAAATAACAAGTTCCTGGCAGTTTTCAGTGTACAACCAAAATTATGAAGTTCCCAGAAATATAGATAAGAAAACACCCAAAAATCATGATTTGTTGGCTGGAGGAATCGTTGAAGTAGAAGGAGCAGAGGTACCAGCTCCTTGGCCTGATGTTGCTTTGTGTTGGGCCCTTAGGTTTAGAATGCATGTTGCCACTAGAGTATCTGGAGCCGAGAAAGGGCACAATCTTAGACCATTCCAGGTCATGATATGCAGTGAAGACTGCGTTCATAGCAAGCAATAGAGAACCCTCCTTGGTCCTCACCCTATTAGCTGCCATGTGAGATTGAAATTGAGATTGGAAGTATTTTGTTGTTTCTAGAGCTGATATATGCTCCCTCAATAAGTTCTTGTCATTCTCTCCATAGTCTCCAACATTAATTATCTTTCTAATTTCCCGTTCTAATAAATTTCCTTCAAAACCTAATTTCTTTTTAATTCTCTTCATGTAACACCCCGCAAATTTTAATGTTAGTTAGTTATAATTTATATTGTGATTAATAATAATTTTCTTTATAGATTATTATTAAACATCGGAAATTTAATATTTGGAACCCATAATATTTATTAACTAAACGTTGAACACGTCTAATTATACGGGAGACTATTACTGACACAGCCCCTATTTTAGCGACTTAATTAATGGTAATTAATCAAGCTATTTTGGGTTATCAAATTTTAAGTATGTTATTTTATTGGGACTCGGAATAATATTTAATTATTGAAGGATATCAGTCGTAAGAAATTTGGGATAAAAATGAGCTATACGATGAAAATTGAATATAATATAAATGGATGAAATTACGTGTGCAAGACACATAAACCACGTATGTGTCATTTGTTGAGAAATAAGAATGCCACTAACCATATCCAAGATACATATGAGGAATATGTGTTCTTTGACTTCCTTCCTTATAAAACATGATTTTCCCAACACCTTATCATGAAGAAAAAGTAGAAAAGTGTATCCTTTTCTTATACCAAAGTTTATGTCTGTGTATTCATGGCTATTTTCGAGATAGTTTTGGTCATTTTTGGTTTCTGGTGTCTTCATATGGTTTGTAGAGCTCCGAGTTGCGGTCGCGTGGGTACTTGAATAACCCCAAAATCAATTCGTATGAGAGAGTTATGACCAAAATACTAACAGGCTGTCATGAGAAACGAGAAACAGCATTCTGTTATGGCATTTTTGGGACAATTTTGATTGTTTCTGGATTTTGGTGTCTTCATAAGAATTGTAGAGCTCTACGTTGCGATCGCATAGACACTTGAGTCGCCTCTATACGAGTTCGTATGAGAAAGTTATGACCAAAATACTACCAGGTGTCCTGATATGGTACTAATACGGGATTTTTAATGTGAGATATGTTATGAAACAAATTGGGTATTCTATTAATTTAGTGTTTAAGGTTATTTATTGGGTATTTGAGATCAATTTAAGGTTATTATTCTTTCTTTATTGATTGGTATTGTTGACTTATGATTTGATTAATAAGGGTGTTGGTTCAAGTATAAATTTGGAAACATAAGTATCGATGGCCGATGGGTATTAGATTAGATGATATTATTTGGTTATGATATAATTTGGGTATTTGAGATTTAAGATTGGTGTAAAATTGGTTAAACACCATTGATGGTAACTCAAGCTTTTACATGTTGATGGTTGATGATGAATTGATTGGCATTGTAATTATCGACTGCTATTCATGGCATAGGAAGGTAATCCTACAAACACTATTATCTTTTAAAGTTAATTTAAGCATTTCAAAGTTCAAGTTATGTTTTATAAGGTCTAATATTACTGCTATTTATATTTGAGCAAAATCGTATATTTTTGGTGTTCAAAACTTTGGAATTTGACCTTACTTTTAATTCCTTGATCAAAATCATGTTTTGTATGTTCATAGCTTTATTAATATGAGCTTTTAAACATTATACTATGAAAATGAGTTATGATTATTGATTTTAAAGAAAATCAAGTGATTTATTGATTCGTTTTATATTGAAATGTTCGACATTGAAACATGTTCGTTTTTTGGGAATTGGCAACGGATATTTATATCCGGATTATTATGAAATCCTATAGCTTGATAATAGGTAATGGTTATTCGGATCGGTCTCGAGCCCCCAGTCCCGTTTTGTTCTTGCAAGAACCGTATTTCGGTGATGACGATCACCCGTATTCTCAGGATTTAGATCAAGCCTACTTCCTGACGGTCCATATATTCCCACGTTTTAAAGTGTTGTTATAATATTGGTTTTATTTGTGTTTTAATAAATATGTTTGGTATATAAAGTTTTGTTTGTTTCGCAAATGAATTCATATGTTCCATTTGTCGTATTTTGAGTTCGCTATTTACTTGTAAAGTAATAGCCGTATTTTGACTTTCGCTATTAACTTGTAAAGTTATAGCCGTGTTTTGATTTGCTATGAACTAAAGGTTCTTAGCCGTATTTATGTCAATACCAAACGATCTTTTAAAAGAGTTTGGATTTTGAAGAATTATTGTTTTATAAGAAAATACCAAATGATTCAATTGGAGATGTTTGTTAATGATATGCATATAAATGTAATAGTTTGTTGGATTACTCAACAATTCAATTGTTGACAGTCTTTGATGGGGCCTATCCCTTACGGGGGGTAGATCCATTTTCAGGTTAACTTTGCTGTGGAGATGATGCCTTCTTGTGTTATGTGTTAAGTGCGCGGCGATGACTTCTTTTTGAAAATTATAATGTAAATTAGATATTTGTAAATTAAATTGTAATATTTTATAACGTTTAGTAAATAGTAATTATCTATTTAATGTAAAAAGTTTTAAATACTCTGATATTAGTTTGATGTGGCTATCGAGCGATAGGTCGGATTCAGCCCAGACTTTTATAAGTTTTCCGCTGTGCTTTATAGACAGTATTATAACATTGTTTACGCCGGTTTGGGCTGTTTCAATTACTTAAATAAAGTTGTGTAAACTAATAATAATCGTCAGAGTTTTGTTCTTAAACTCGACTCAAACAAAGTCACTATGAATATTTCGGGTAAAAATTAATGGGCCTCGTGAGTAGAATAGCCCAAAGTAATTGTGGATTAGGGTTTTAGAGTTTGAAATTAAACACCCTTATTTTTGGTTAGAGTGAGCCATCACTCACATTCTTCCTCCTCCCCCTCTCTCTCTTCCTCATTTCCTTCTCTTCCTCTACTCCCTTTCCCACCAACAGTTGGCGGCACCACCAACCACGACAGAAGCCGGCAGCCGGCAGCCCGTGCACCCACCAACAGCGGCATACCTCCTCGTCCCTTATGGCAGTTGTTTCGGACCCCAAACAGCAGCTATAGCTGCGTTTTTTTCGTGCTTCCAACAACAACTAAGGCTGCCTCTGTCATCTTCTTCTCCCTCTTCACTTATTTCCCCATTGTAAGCCATGTTCTCTCCTCTTTGTGAGCAATCTCTTACCCATTTTAAGTTTGTATGTTGTGATATTTAATCTTTTATTATTTAGAGAGTTCAATTTGTTAAATTTGAGCATGATATCTTGATTTTGTTATGAGTTTGATTATTATGGAGAATTGAAAATAGATATTTAGGGTCTATAATGAATTTAAATGTAATATATTGGTTAAATTCATGAATCTTAGTTTAGATTAAGTTATATCTTGTTAGAATTTAAAGTGGATAAGTATTAGAAAGTGTGAATTAAACTTGAATAAGTTAGGGTTGGATGAATTTAAATGTAGTATGTACTACTTTTGTGGCTTGGAATAATTGAAAATCTTGTATAAGCTTGTGTATGTGACATGGTTGATGAATGGTGGCAAGTTATTGTTTATATGACATTACTCATGGTGGTGTGACTAGTATTGTTGATACCCATTGTTGTAGAGTAAATGATAATAATAATTACTAAGAAAGATTAAGGTTGCGATTGTCATTAATGGAAATATTGTCTTGGTTATAGTTGTTTGATGAGGTGGTTAGTTTTGAGCTTTGTTGTTATATTGATATGTTCAATTGTGATGCTAAATTATACGACTTTGACCCAAGTTATACGAATCGTTATTAATTCGTCAAGTTACAAATTTAATTTATTCTTAATCGTTTTACTCTAAAAACCATGGAAAAGTATTAAATCACTACTACGATGAGTGATATGATTGTTATTAAATGTAACGTCATGTATTATGTGTTCTTAAACTTTCCAATGAATAGTTTGACTATAACGCTTAAGCGTATGGTTGTGCCCCTTTCGCTTGAACATACTTTGATATAAACTTGACTAGAATATAATGTTATAGTTTGATTGGAATTGATGGCGTGGTTCATGTGTGAACATGAGTTGAATTTATTGCATGAGTGCGTTTAGAATGCGTATTAGCTTGAATCGAAACTTGTTTGACTAATAGTGTAGTTGTATGAAGTCAGTGCTTCTTAAATAATGTGAAGTAGGCTTATTAGTCTTACTTTTAACGTGTATAGGTGCCCGGTTCATAAGAGGGGCTTAAGAACCTCCTTCAAAGTGACTTTTGCGACTTACTATCTTGTAGTTGCAGGTAAGTACACGCAGTAGCTAATTCTTGCATCTTGAATATGTTTTCTCTGCGTAGCATTATTATATGAGCTATGTTGGATATGGTCCCCTTATTTGATGAGATATTAAGTTTGACATTTACTATGACTCCACTGGATTGGTACCCCAGTTGGATTAGTTTCCGGAGGCATGGACCGTCTCTATATGGTCGTTGTACGGGGGTATGATCATACTTTTCCATTGAGCGGCGGCATGCCTGTCACCGTCCTTGGTCGAAGTGTTACCATGTGGGTCTTGAAAACCCCAATATGGTGGCCTCTAGTCACATAAGAGGATATATGAAATTAATGAAGAGATAGAAAACGGTGAAGATATTGAGAAGTATATAGAATTGAGAAATAGGTAGAGTAGATGCTTACACATTGGGGTGTCTTCCCCACCTTGTGTTGATGGCTTATCTTTGATGGCCCTGCTGTGACACGTTGGTCTATGACCTTACGTTGAGCAGTAGGGGTATCATAGATAGATCTTACAAGTTTTTGGAGTTTCTTTGCATTGCATACGGGGGGATTTGAGTGAGAACCTTGACGGGTGCCCTGTTTTAACTATTTTTGACGCTAAATATGGTTTTTGAATTGAAGTTGTGTATGTTTTTCGGTTGAGGCGCGTGCCCTCCTTTGATGTAATTCGTTCTGCTGCAGAGATTTAATTATTTCGTTTTATATTTTGTTATAGTATCTTGAATGGCGTGTAAAGTTGATTATGTTTTTTTTTGGAAAACCCAAGTGTTTACATTGGAACCACGATCCATGCTTAGCATGTCGACAGAGGATTTGATGATGTCTTTTCCGCCGTGATCTTTGTTATGAGGTTGTTAATGCCTCTTTTTCCTGATGGGTTATTACTTGTTTAATTCTTTTAGTGTGTCAAATTTCAAGGCAAATGCTGTCGAAATTTCCGTAGGATTTTGTTTGGAAATTTTCCTATAAACACTTAAATCAACCTAAAAAACGTTATTTATTTTATTTTATTTTAAATGTAACACCCGAATTTCCTCCGTTCTCTTTCGGTTTTGGTTCCGTTCAGAGGATCGGAAAAACAGGGGTGTTATAGATTGTTACCAGAGCCAGTGGTTCCTATCTTTCCTAAACGCTTCGTGTTTTCTTTAATGCTTATTCTTTTCGTTTTCGAAGTTAAACTGTTTTGAGTGCATTGGTAGACATGGGTTAGGTGCATTTTATATACGCATGTGTTTTGATTATTATTGCACATAAAATTTACATGTTTATGCCTACGATCTTTGCGATGATCGTAATGGATCCTAGTAAGGGATTTATTATGACTTAACGAATGACATTTTATTTATTGAAATTATAAGCATGAATTATGGTTATAGGAGCAAATGTTGCAAGCTTGCGTAAAAGACTACATTTTTTTTGTACATATCCTAGTTAAGCTACGAGTATCGTTGTCCGTACTTACCTTCATGAGGATGGCTATATAACCTTAAACCTTACATTAGTTGATTATGTGTTTATGTTTCATTGGTTACTAGTTTATGTCAATATCATTTAGATAAGCTTATTAGTTCTTTTTTTTAGTAGAGTTAAACACTAGTTATTTCAAAATAAGGTTGAATTTCATGCAAATAAGATTGTATGCCTAGTTGGAATTTGTATACAAAGTGTGTTCATGACGATGAAGCATTATCTTAACGAAATTGTGAACACCTTTCGATTGTGAAACTTTTGATTGTGGGGAAATGCCTTCGTTGTCTAGTTAACGTTTGAAGAGACACTAGACAAACAAGGCCTTACGAAAACTAGTGACGGAGCTAGCCGAGGAAAGGAGATCTAGGTCTGCGCCCGATGTTGAGATGGTGGCCTCCATGAGCAAGAGCATCTCACAGAATAAACCCCCTGTGTTTGCCGGAGCTGGAGAACCCCCAATTTTAGACGACTAGTATACGGGAATTTGATAAGATTTTCAACATGGTGCAATGCCAAGCATCTGAGAGTAGACCAAGCCGCTTTCTACCTACAAGAAGAAGCTGATTACTGGTGTTCCAATACCAGAGATAACTTGATGAGTGATCCTCAGGAGCCGTTGCAATGGAAGGAGTTCAAAAGGGTGATTCGGGAAAAATTTTACCCACCTCATATCAGAAAGCAAAAGTCCAATGAATTTTCAAAACTCGAGATAGGTGATTTAACGGTTGGCGAATACTATAAGAAGTTCATGGAGTATGTGAAATATTGCCCTGATGACGTCCTTACCGAGAAGCAGAAGATGCAACGTTTTGAGTTGGGGGTGAGCAATGACATTCAAGTGCATGTTGATAGTGACCAGTACACCACTCTAGATGCGATGTACTAACGAGCTGCTCAAGTGGGGAGTTTACTACGTAAAGATAAAGGAAAGAAACTTGAAAGTAGCAGTGTAGGTGTCAACATTGGAGAAAAGAGAAAATAGAACTTCTAGCAGCAACACCATTCCCAGCAGAATAAGAAACACATGGGCTTTTCAAGCTTCAAAAAAAATGGAAAGTCGCACCATAGGGGGTTCAACGATCAAAAGAAGATTGGAGACCGTAATAGTAAGGAAAGAGTTTACTTTTGTCGCATGTGTCCAAGCAACCACCCAGGGAAGGATTGTGATGGGAACTTGGTAGAATGTAATTTTTGTGGCAAGTTGGGGCATCGTGGCTTCGAATGTTATGCCAAACATGGGCGTCCGAATCAACAAAGTGTAGGACAACAGAATGTTTAACAAAAGAATTTTGGGAATCAGATGAATGGGACTACCGTGGTCAAAGCTTACATCAGCCGAAGAATAGGAACGGATATCGGCCTAATCCAAGCAACTATAAACACGGAGAGTCTAATGATCGAAATACTGGAAGTGCGGGGACCAGTACGCTTACTACTCAATCAACACTTGGGAGATTGACCGCCATCAGCACAAGGGAAGGAGAGGATTCAAAGGATGTGGTGACAGGTACGTTTCTTGTGAACTCCGTGCCTGTCAACATGTTATTTGATACTGGAGCATCAAGTTCTTTTGTATTTGCATCAATAATCAAAAAGTTAGGATTAAAGGATCCCGAACCTTCTTTGTACGCCGTAGCAGTTCCTTCAGGAGAGTTGTATCAATGTACTAGCGTTTATAAGAGTGCTCCTTTGAGCATCGGTGGGACCATTTTTCCTAGTGACCTATATGAGTTAAAGACGTGTGACTTGGACATTATTCTTCGGATGGACTGGTTGGGTAGGTTTAAAGCAATTGTTGAATGTGAGAGGCAAGAATTCAAGCTTGTGGGACCCAAGGGAAAGAAAGTTACGTATTGCAAGGTTACTTCTAGGTTGCAAACGAAGATGGGATCGTCTCTGAAGATGAAAACCCTATTGAGGAATGGATTGCCAAGTTACTTATGGTCGTCACTATTTTGACAGAGGACTTTTTTGGTCGTCGCTAAAGCCTCTAATCAAACAAAATTTATAAACACCGTAGCTATAACTACAAAGTGTAGTGGAAAGTAGAGGGTCGATCTACAGGTAGACGAGTTGTGACACTTAGGGCCTTTTTAGGTGTTGGGGGAACATGTAATAAAGATTGGTGGTGGGCTAGACTACAACTATAACTATGAAACAAACAAACAAAGAAACATCGGGGTAAGGGCTAACTCTTGTGCAACGGACTTTATATAGTTAGATTAGGGTTTACTTTGATTTGATTGCAAAGGTGTGGATTCAAATACTAAGAGCGATCCGATCCTGGATCGGGCTTGGGATCGCCTCCGAGAATCTCATTCCCATCACTCTCGTGAGTGAGAACAAGACCTACGGGCAACAAAAATCCAATAACGCGTCAATTCTCTTCTCCTCTCGGAGTAAGAGGGTGAAACTCCCTTTTCGTGGGGCGAGCACAGGTTTCGACTCTCGTCGTTCCCCTGACTCAACTCCTCCCATTTAAATAAGGTCAGCTCTCAAGCGGACCCAACTCTCGTTGATGCCCGGTAAGGAGATTCGAGTCACATCAAATTAACGGGAAGAGCTACACACTTTCGCGGTTCACAATCAAACCAACATCGACCCATTTCTAACCATAATTAATCCATTAGCACAAAATGAGTCAACCCCTAACCCTAAACAACTACTCACTAACTATAATCATAATCATCAAAACCATTAACCACATATATTCCAAGCATTCAAATATCAAAACTAAAAATGAAAAAGACAAAAATAATAATCAAGAGCAATTAAGAAAAATATCATAAACTAACTAATTTAATAAATAGACAATGAAATACTAAAAATAAATGACATTAGAAATTACCCACAAACTTTGAAGGAGATTTAATAATAAATGCATATCATCAAACTCCATCCTTTAATCTTCAAATAATAATACCAACAAACGATAAAAATTACAAAATTTAAATAAAATAAACCATAAAAATAAATACTTGATGGAAGAAATTAAATTTATTCTAAGAAAAATTAAGAAAATAAAGTTAGGGTTTATAAAAAATAAAAAAAGGAAAAAGGAAAGGAGTACTAAGGTAAAGCAATTGCTCCTAATCTCTAATCGTTACCCTATTCTGCCTGCCGTTTTTGCTTTCGAAAATGAGTTTTTAAAGGCTCATTTCTGAAATTGGGCCTGGAATGTATAGTCTATAGAAATGTCGCGTGCAATATTATCAAAAGATGTGGAGAGCTGAGTTGGCAAGTGCTTGTCCAAGTGTGCATTTGGTCGCTGGTTCGAAACTTTCAACTTTTTTGTTGTTGGCTATTTTGGAGCCTGCTATTGCATGCGTCGAGTGATTGATTGGGCTGTCATTTCCGATCGATCGATCTCATATATAAACATTTTGCACTTTCTGGAATACCATTTTCATAAGATCGATCGGTCGATTTCCTTCAACTTGCTCAACTACATTTTGGAATTTTTTGCTTATGAGATCGATTGGTCGATCCAAAGAGAACGATCGATTAATCTCCTTCTCTTTTGGCACGCCATTTTGAAATGGCTCTATCTCTTTCGTTATAACTCCGATTTCGACGTGTGACCAGTCGATTCGAAGCTAACGAACCCAACTTTCGTCATCCATTAACAAATCCACCAAAATTTGAGTGAGTTGACCTCCATTCGGCACTTAAGTTGACTTTTCATACATGATGCTTCATGCTTTGGTCGGTTGGGCTTTTCTCCACCTCTTGGCCTTGTTTTTTCCTTGACTTTATGCCTTCTCCAAGATAGCATGCTTTGAAGCTCGAAAATAGGTGATCATTCTACAAAAACAAGCGACAAACATGCTTCCCTACAAAAGGGCGTGAAACCAACCAAATGCGATGGAAATGCACGTAAACCAAGGAATAATCAATAAATATTATGCCCAAAAATACGGTAAAAATGAGGTTTATCAATTGCCAAGTTACTTATGCCATATCCGTAAGATAGAAGACGGGATTTTGACTCTCGAATCAGTGCCAATTGTAAATGAGTTCCTCGACGTTTTTCCAAAGGAGAAACCGGGACTGCCACCTGTTAGAGCTGTTGAGTTCACCATAGACCTAGTACCAGGGGCGGGACCTATATCAAAAGCACCATATAACTTGGCACCAGCTGGAATGGAGGAACTTAAAAAGCAAGTTGAAGAGTTAATAGAGAAGGGATACATTCGACCGAGTGTGTCGCCATGGGGAGCACCTGTCTTGTTTGTTCGTAAAAAGGATGGGAGTATGAGGCTATGCATTGATTTTCAGGAACTGAATAAGATAACTGTGAAGAACAAATACCCTCTTCCAAGAATCGATGATTTGTTTGATCAACTTAAGGGGGCAGGGCTATTTTCCAAAATTGACTTAAGGCCTGGTTATCATCAGCTGAGGATTGCAGAGCGTGATATTCCAAAACCTGCAGCTTTTATGTGCATGATGAATCAGGTGTTTAGTTCGTGCCTCGACAATTTTGTGGTGGTCTTCATTGACGACATCTTGGTGTATTCGAGAGATATGGAAGAACACGAACAACATTTGAGGAAGGTGTTGCAACTAATTCGAGACAATAAGCTGTATGCAAAGTTTTCAAAGAGTGAGTTCTGGCTCGAAAAAGTTTCGTTCCTTGGGCATTTTGTATCCAAAGAAGGGGTTGCTGTTGATCCTGCTAAGATTGAGGCAGTGAGAGATTGGCCTGCACCAAAGAATGTGACTGAAATAAGGAGCTTTTTGGGTTTAGCTGGTTACTATAGGAGATTTGTGAAGGATTTCTCAAAGATCACTCGCCCCATGACCAACCTGATTAGAGCTGTTCATGGGCGGGCTACCCGCCAGGCCCGGCCCGCCCGACTCGAAAAACGGGCGGGCGCGGGTAGCATTTTTTAAAAAAATTTAAAGTTTGGGCGGGTAATACCCGCCCACCAAGATAAATGGGCGGGTAGCGACAATAAAAAAATACCTGCGGGTATACCCGCCCGCCCGCTTATTTTAATATATTAATAAATAAAAATATTCTTTGGGCTTTTTTTTTAATACCCAACAATATCAGTCCACTACTTCATGAGTCCATATCCAATACATTTTAATACTCCTTACTTATTTAGGGTTAGACTATTAGAGTATTCTAGGTTTTTAGTTTTTAGTACATACTACATACACTGCGCCGTCCCTCACTAACTCACTCCTCCATTTCATTTCATTCCTTCAACTTTAGTTTTTTAGTTTTTCCATTACCATTCTAATTTCTAGAGTATTTTAATATATATGTAATTTGATTATTTTGAGACGTTTTATGTATTTGTAGTATTTTGGACTATGTATTGTATTTTAATTATTATTAAAACTTAATTTTATATTTTGTATTGTATTTTTGGTATTTATGAGAAAATACCCGCGGCGCCCGTGGCACCCGCCGCTTTAAAAATGGGCGGGTAGCGACAAAAAAATATGCCCGCAATCGCGGGCGGGCATTTGAATTTTTCTGCCCGCGGGTAGATTTTGTAGCAAATACCCGCCCCGCTACCCGCGCCCGCCCGCCCATGAACATCTCTAAACCTGATGAAGAAAGACAAGAAATTTGAATGGTCTAGAGAGTGCGAGTTGGCCTTCAAAACTTTAAAGGAGAAGTTGAATACCGTACCCGTGCTTACTCTTCCAAATAACACCCTTAAGTACCTTTTGTATAGTGATGCATCGTAGTATTGGTGGGGATGTGTATTGATGCATGATAGGAAGGTTGTCGCTTATGCATCCAAACAACTGAAACCACATGATGTCAATTACCCGACTCACGACCTAGAGCTATCAGCCATCATCTTTGCTCTGAAAATTTGGAGACATTACTTGTATGGAGTGAAGTGCAAGATTTACACTGACCATCAGAGCTTGCGAAACTTGTATACGCAGCAAAAAATTTGTACAATAGGCAGCGAAGATGGTTAGAGTTGATTAATGACTACGATGTGGAGTTTGATTACCATGAGGGTAGGCCGAACGTGGTAGCTGATGCTCTGAGTAGAAAGACCAGTCATTCCGTAGCTTCCTTGACTATACCTAGAGAGTTGCAAAGAGACATAGAAAAATTGAATCTCGAGATTGTGCAGCATGGAGAACTAAAGTCCAGATTAGCAGCTTTATCCATCCGACCCTCAATTTTTGAAGAACTTTTGACTAATCAAGTGAGTGACTCCTTATTAGAGAAAACGAGAGGGCAAGTTAAAGAAGGAAAAGTTGAAGGATTCACAATATTCGAGGATGGTAGCATTCGGTACAAGGGTCGATGTTGTGTACCTTCTTCTTGTACAGTACTCAAGGATAAAATCTTAACAGAGGCTCAAGTTCGATGTAATCCGTCCATTCGGGAGGAGATAAAATGTATCAAGATCTGAAGCAAACATTCTGGTGGTCTGGGAAGAAAAGAGATATTGCTGAGTTTGTTTCCAGGTGTCTGACATGTCAGAAAGTAAAGAGTGAGCATAAGAGGCCTGCAGGTTTACTCCAACCCTTGGATATTCCTGTATGGAAATGGGATGACATATCTATGGACTTTGTTTTGGGTTTGCCAAGGACTAGGTCAGGAAATGACACGTTATGGGTGATCGTGGATAGACTCACCAAGAGTGCAAGGTTCATTCCTATGAATAATCAATGGAGTGTGGATTAGTTAGCTCGAGCTTACCTTAAGAATGTTGTGCGATACTATGGTGTCCTTAGGTTTATAGTTTCTGATCGTGATATCAGGTATGTGTCAAAATTTTGGAAAGCTTTCCAGGCAGCTTTGGGTATTGAACTTCTATGAAGCACATCTTTTCACTCAGCCACCGATGGACAGACCGAGCGCACTAATAGGACTCTTGAAGATATGTTGCGAGCCGTAGACTTGGATAGGCAAGGATCTTGGGATGAGTGCCTAGGTTTGGTGGAATTTTCATATAACAATAGTTATTAGGCAAGCATTCAGATGGCACCTTTCGAGGCCTTGTATGGTCGTCGATGTCGTAATCCGGTATGTTGGGATGATTTCAGCGAGTCTGATTTGTCACTCTGGGCCCGGCTATGTTAGAGGAGATGACTGATCAGGTAAAAATGATTCGACAAAGACTTAAGGCGGCCTAGGATCGACAAAACTCCTACGCAGATCTTAAGAGAAGACTTGATGAGTTTGCCATAGGGAATTATGTATTGTTGAGAGTTTCGGCGATGAAAGGACTCATGAGGTTTGGTAGGAATGGGAAGTTGAGCCCAAAGTTTATAGGACCTTATGAGGTCACAAAGAAGGTAGGAAACGTCGCTTACAGACTAGCATTACCCAATGAGTTGGGTAAGGTCCATGACGTGTTTCATATTTCACAGCTGAAGCGATATGTTCCCGACAAATCTCATGTGCTAGACCCCGAACCCTTAGACTTTGATGAGAATTTTTCTTATGAAGAGAAGCCTATCGAGATCTTAGATTCTAAGGTGCGTAGTATGAGGAGGAAAGATATAAAGATGGTGAAAGCTCTATGGGTTAACCAACGCACACAGGAGGCAACGTGGGAAACTGAGGATTCCATACGCGAGAGATACCCACACCTTTTTCCTGAGGTTATTGAGTTAGGGGGTCGTAACTAAGTTCTTAAGGGGGGGTAGAATGCGATAGATTTTCGCGTGTTTGCATGCATTTTCTCGTCTATGATAACAACCTATTGCAAATTTAAATGCTTTTGATTGATGTTGGAACCAAGTTGTGTGATATCTACATGTTTTCGGTTAATTGTTTGAATTAAATTGGGTGATATTTACATGCTTGTGATTAGTTGTCTGAGTCAATGTAGGTGATTAGAAACACGCGAAATGAAAAAAAAAAAATGAATTGAAATTATCCTTGTGTTAATGATGTCAATAAGGACACAATTCCTAAGTCAATTCATGAGTTTGAAATAGATAAAACACCTTCTCGAGTTACTAGAAATATTAATTTTCAGGATTTGTACTCTTGTTACCCCAGTTTCGGGGACGAAACATCTTTTAAGGGAGGTAGTCTGTAACACCCCGCAAATTTTAATGTTAGTTAGTTATAATTTAAAGGAAAATTTGCCAAGAATAATCCCAACTATCACCCGTTGGCCAGAAATAATCCCAACTATTGATTATTTTTTAATAATCCCAACTATTGATGAAGTTTTTTGAAAACAGTCCCACTTTATTTTCAATCGGCTGTAGCAGGTTTTTTGAGTATTTCTTTTTACATTTTTTTTTAACTTTCCTTCATCAAATTAGATAAACCTATCCTTCATCCTCTCCATCTTCTCCTTCATTCATCTTAAACCCTAAAGCTTCATTTACCCTTCATCCTTCCTCCATGGTCAAGATCTAAAAGCCTCATACCTTTAAGATTCAATGAATTCTTCTTCTGCTAAGTATTCAAACCCTAATCCCAAATATAGGGGTGCAATTTGTTGTGGAAGCTTGAAGTGCTACCATGGTATTCTAGGGTTTGAAGATTGCTCATCAATGGAGGTAGGAGTTTAATGGGTTTTTGAACATGGAAGGGGTAAATCGGTTTTTGAAGATGAAAGGGTAGTTTTACCTAATTTGATGAAGGAAAGTTAAAAAAAAGTAAAAAAAATTACTCAACAAAACCTACCACAACCGGTTGAAAATTGAGTGGGATTGTTTTCAGCAAACTTCATCAATAGTTGGGATTATTAAAAAATAATCAATAGTTGGGATTATTTCTGGCCAATGGGTGATAGTTGGGATTATTCTTAGAAAATTTTCCTAATTTAAATTGTGATTAAATAATAATTTTCTTTATAGATTATTATTAAACATCGGAAATCTAATATTTGGAACACATAAATATTTATTAACTAAACGTTGAACACGTTTAATTATACGGGAGACGATAAATTAAATAAAGTTAAGTAAACTAATAATAATCGTAAGAGTTTCGTTCTTGAACTCGACTCAAAAGAAGTCACTATGAATATTTCGGGTTAAAATTAATGGGCCTCGTGAGTAGAATAGCCCAAAGTAATTGTCAGTTAGGGTTTTAGAGTTTGAAATTAAAAACCCTTGTTTTTGGTTAGAGAGCCGTCACTCACATTCTTCCTCCTTCCCCTCTCTTTCTTCCTCCTTTCCTTTTCTTCCTCTACTCCCTTTCCCACCAGCAGCTGGCGACACCACCAGCCACGACAGAAGGCGGTAGCCGGCAGCCCGTGCACCCACCAACAGCGGCATACCTCCTCCTCCCTCCTGGCAATTGTTTCGGACCCCAAACAGCAGCTATAGCTGCGTTTTTTTCGTGCTTCCAACAGCAACTAAGGCTGCCTCCATCATCTTCTTCTCCCTCTCCACTTAATTCCTCATTGTAAGCCATGTTCTCTCCTCTTTGTGAGCAATATCTTACCCATTTTGAGTTTGTATGTTGTGATATTTAATCTCTTATTATTTAGAGAGTTCAATTTGTTAAATTTGAGCATGATATCTTGATTTTGTTATGAGTTTGATTATTATGGAGAATTGAAAATAGATATTTAGGGTCTATATTATAATGAATTTAAATGTAATATTTTGTTTAAATTCAAGAATCTTAGTTTAGATTAAGTTATATCTTGTTAGAATTTAAAGTGGGTAAGTATTAGAAAGTATGAATTAAACTTGAATAAGTTAGGGTTGGATGAATTTAAATGTAGTATGTACTACTTTTGTGGCTTGGATGGTGTTTAATAATTGAAAATCTTGTATAAGCTTGTGTATGTGACATGGTTGATGAATGGTGGCTAGTTATTGTTTATATGACATTACTCATGGTGGTGTGACTAGTATTGTTGATAGACATTGTTGTAGAGTAAATGATAATAATAATTACTAAGAAAGATTAAGGTTGCGATTGTCACTAATGGAAGTATTGTCATGCTTATAGTCGTTTGATGAGGTGGTTAGTTTTGAGCTTGGTTGTTATATTGATATGTTTAATTGTGATGCTAAATTATACGACTTTGACCCAAGTTATACGAATCGTTATTAATTCATTAAGCTACAAATTCAATTTATTCTTAATCGTTTTACTCTAAAAACCATGGAAAAATATTACATCACTACTACCATGAGTGATATGATTGTTATTAAGTATAACGTCATGTATTACGTGTTCTTAAACTTTCCAATGAATAGTTTGACTATAACGCTTAAGCTTATGGTTATGCCCCTTTCGCTTGAACATACCTTGATATAAACTTGACTAGAATATAATGTTATAGTTTGATTGAAATTGATGGCGTGGTTCATGTGTGAACATGAGTTGAATTTATTGCATGAGTGCGTTTAGAATGCGTATTAGCTTGAATCGAAACTTGTTTGACTAATAGTGTAGTTGTATGAAGCCAGTGCTTCTTAAATAATGTGAAGTAGGCTTATTAGTCTTACTTATAACGTGTATAGGTGCCCGGTTCATAAGAGGGGCTTAAGAACCTCCTTCAAAGTGACTTTTGCGACTTACTATCTTGTAGTTGCAGGTAAGTACACGCAGTAGCTAATTCTTGCATCTTGAATATGTTTTCTCTGCGTAGCAATATTATATGAGCTATGTTGGATATGGTCCGCTATTAAATATAATTAAGTTAGTGCTACAAGTGGGAATCAGTCGTAGAGATAGTAGAGAATGAGTTCTGATATCGTAAAATTAGAATATTGGATTGTATGAGATTGGAATGCGAATGAGTCCCCTTATTGATGAGATATTAAGTTGGATATTTACTATGACTCCACTGGATTGGTACCCCAGCTGGATTAGTTTCCGGAGGAATGGACCGTCTATATATGGTCGCTGTACGGGGGTATGATCATATGTTGGCCCATTTGGTTTTGATGATAACATAAACTTTAATAAACAAACATATTATGTTTTTGAGATTGTTTTGATAGGTCAAATATCCGATCTTTATAAGGGTCGTTGATGGACCATTAAACGTTGAAAAGGGATTACTAAGTAACTGTTCCAAGATCAAGTCAAAGTTCGAAGATTGGTCAATCGGAGACAGTGCAGTGTTCCCAGATCAGCGGTCAGAGAAGAAGTCAGCAAATATAATTAAGAAAATAATTTTTTTTTTATTTTTCTTTTTTAGATTTGTTGTACGGTTGATAAAAACTAGGTTGCACAAGGTAGTTTTGTTAAAATTATTTTAAATCTAGATCTTAAATTAAAAATAACTAACTTTTTAATTTAAATCTTAAAATTAGATTTCTTAAAATTGTCTTAGCTATTTTTAGCTAGAAGACAAGAAAAACTTGGAGTAACCACCAAGTTTTCCTCGCCACTCACTCACGTAAACTAGCCCACAATTTCCACAACCTTTGATCATGGGATTATGGCTAAACTAGATCTAAAAATGTATTTAAACCATTTTTCACAACCGGCACAAATTTGGTGATCAATTGAGAGAAAAATATTTTTCCGAAAATATTTGTGCCCAAAATATTTCGTGAGTTTCTAAATCAAAGAAAAGGAAATCTTGATCGGTTTTAATTGCTAATTAATTTCAAGATTAGATCCTTGTGCAATTCTTGTTTTGATTCATCCATTTTTAGATAAATCTTGTAAGGGTTTATTTGAGAGAATTTGTAATTAGACTTGGGTAAGTCTAAAGGGGAACAGAGAAGAGAGAAAGAGAAGGAGAATAGAGAAAGGAAACGGTAAGGAGAAACCGAGAGAAGAAAAAGAGAAGGATAAGAGAATAGAGAAAGAGAATGAGAAATTATTTTGTGTAATAGAGAATTTATTTACATAAAATAATAGAGAAGACAAATCCCTAGAGGGTCGTGGTTCTTTTTCCCACGTTAAATCTTGGTGTTCTTTTTTAGTTTTCTTTATTTTGTCTTGAGTATTTTTATTATTCAAATTCCGCAAGAAAATAGGGCAAAAAATACTCTAAGGGCAAAACCAACAATTCACCCCCCCTCTTGTTGCAGTTTATTGTCTCTAAGTGTTTCTACAATTGGTATCAGAGCCCTATTCCTCATTTGATCAGGAAACCCTGAGAGTCGTATCTTGGTTTATAAGAGATGATGAAAATGAACGAGCGCATGGAAGAAGGGTACTCTACTCAGAGACCACCAATGTTCGATAGCAAATTCTATACATATTGGAAAAACAGGATGGAGATCTTCATCAAAGCCGAAAATTATCAAGTTTGGAGAGTCATCGAAATTGGAGATTTTGAGGGTAACAACTACCAACTCCAATAACGAGACTGTTCCTAAACCTATCACAGAATATGAGAAAGAAGATTTTCAAAAGATGGTTATGAACGCTCTTGCTATTAAATTGCTTCATTGTGGGCTTGGTCCAAATGAACATAATCGCATTATGGGATGCAGAACCGCCAAACAAATTTGGGATCTGCTGGAGGTTACCCACGAAGGAACGAGTGAAGTTAAGCGTTCCAAGATTGACTTGCTCATGTCCAAATACGAAAGATTTGTTATGGAACCTAAAGAAAGCATTCAAGAAATGTTTACTAGGTTCACGAATATCACGAATGAGCTTGTCTCCCTAGGAAGGCTAATTCCCTCAGATGAACATATGCGAAAAATCCTAAGAAGCCTACCTCAAGATGATCGTTGGAGAGCGAAGGTCACAGCCATTCAAGAATCGAAAGATTTCACAAAGTTTAATCTGGAAGAGTTGGCTGTTTCCCTTATGACTCATGAATTACATCTGGGAATAGCTGACAATTCCAGGAACAAGGATATGGCTCTGACAGCAAACGAGCAAGAAGAATCAGAAACCGATGAGGAAGAGGCAGCAATGCTGGTACGCAGATTTAAGAAGTTCTTCAGGAACAACAAGTATAAAAATCAAAGAAACAACAAAGAAAGAGGAACTTCAAACTCCAAAACATATGAATGCTACAAATGTGGAAGTACCGAGCATTTCATCAAGGATTGCCCATTATGGAAGAATGAGAAAAGTAAAGGGAAAGCAAGAGAAACAGGAAGACAACCTACAAAAGTAAATTACGAGTCCAATAAAGAAATTAAATGTGTCCTTCTACAAATGAAATTAGACCTAGAATCCGCCTTAAAAGAAAATGATCGACTTAAGCTTGAATTAAATTCAAGAGAAAAAGGGAAAATCAAAGAAGTTCCCAAATGGATTCTTAATGCTAAAACCAAAGGAACCGAAGGTCTAGGATATGACAAACATGATAAAAAGAAAAAGGTCTACGTTGATCTCCCAAGTAATAAGGTCTGTTCCTTTTGTGGCAAAACTGGGCACCTAAAACATCAATGTTTAAAAAAGGAACAGCATAACAAAACGAACAAAATATATGTCGATAGAGTTTGGATTAAGAAATATGATTCTTGTATAATCGACATGGAACCCAAGGATGGCTGGGTTCCACCCTCTAACAACTAAGTTCGTTTTACAGGTTCTAGTGATGGGGAACAGCTCATGGTATCTCGACACTGGCTGTTCCAAGCACATGACAGGCGATAGATCAAAATTTCTCTCACTAGAAGCCTATGATGGAGGAACGGTGACCTTTGGCGACAACATGAAAGGTGAAATTATTGCAAAAGGCAAGATAGGAAGGTTAAGTTCACATGCTATAGATAATGTATTTTTGGTCGAGAATTTAAAGCACAATCTTTTAAGTATTTCTCAATTTTGCGACAAAGGTAACTCTGTAAACTTTACTTCTGAAAAGTGCATCATTTCTAGGAATGACACAGGAGACATCATTCTGGAAGGAATCAGAAAAGGGAACACCTAAGTGGTGGACCTGCATACTGTTCCTAGAACCAGTCTAACATGTCTGAGCGTTATAGAAGATGACCTTCTTCTTTGGCATAAAAGATTAGGTCATGCTAGTTTTTCATTACTTAACACTTTACGATCTAAAGACCTAGTTAGAGGATTACCGTCCCTAAAATTTCAAAAGAATGAAGTATGTGATCCTTGTGCTAAAGGAAAACATGCAAGGTCATCCTTCAAACCTAAAAATGTCGTGACCACCTCAAGACCACTTGAATTAATTCATATGGATCTTTGTGGACCTATGAGAATCCAAAGTCGCAGCGGTAAGCGATATGTTTTTGTTATAGTTGATGATTACAGTAGATTTACATGGACTTTATTTTTTATCTAGCAAAGACGAGGCTTTTGATGAATTTGTTGCATTCGCTACTAAAATTCAGAAATCTAGTAACAATCAACTAGTCCACATAAGATCGGATCATGGTAAAGAATTTGGAAATTCAAAGTTTAAGGATTATTGTAATGAGCATGGTTTAAGTCACAATTTCTCCGCACCTAGAGCACCACAACAAAATGGTGTGGTTGAACGTAAAAATAGAACCTTAGAAGAAATGGCTAGAACTATGTTAATTGCTAGTGGTCTACCTAGAAATTTTTGGGCCGTGATGTGCTCGATTTAGAGCACATTTATAGCCTCACTTTGGTGTCTTATCTCGGTGTTTTTACATTGGTTTTATGCTCTATACACTCGATTTTACCTTGATCTTGTCTTCATGGTGTTTAGAGATCATTTCAGGTGTTTTCGGGAGATTTCGAGGTGATTTGGGTTAGTTTGAGGCCAAGACGTCAAAGTCGAAGATAATGCACGCGTTTCGAGGTGCTCACATGTGTTTCGGGTCATCCCCGAAGATATCACGATGATCGGAGCTCGTTTCAAGGTGATTCGGGTTAGTTTGAGGCTTAGACGTCAAGACCGAGGAAGTGGCACGCATTTCGAGGCTCCCACAAGTGTTTCGGGTCATCCCCGAAAGTATCGCAAAGTTCGGAGCTTGTTTGATTATGGTTTGAAGCATCAAGGTGGCCTAGTGACCTGCATTCGGTCGAATTGGCCATGGGTTCGGTCGAATTAAACCCCAGCAGCCCAAAGAACAAAGCCAAGCTTCTGTTTTGGCCGAATTCAATGTCATTCGGGCGAAGCTTCATAGATTCGGTCGAAGCTTGGTCGAATCAAGGTCGAAGCTTCAATCTTGGCCCAAGTCAGCAGCTCAACGCACACCCATTCGGGCGAATTTGGACCAGATTCGGTCGAATCTGGCCAATTCGGGCGAACCATCAGTAGCTTCGGGCGAATGGAACTGCAGCCTGCGATATGCGATTTTTCATTAAAGCTTTCCACGTAGGATCTTTTTAGGGCTTTTAACCCCAACTCTTGTAGCCTATTTAAGGGCACTTTGAGGGACATAAACCCTATGCTTTGATAGAGAGAAACCCTCTCATTTATTGAACATCACTTTTATTGCTTTATTTCAATTCCAAACCCTAGAATAGATTTCTATTGCTTTCATTTACATTTCAAGCTTTGTAATTTCAATTCCATTTCATTCAAGCACCTTTATTTATGTAAGTTTGTCTTTCTATCTTTCTTTATTGCTTTCATTTGCTTTGTTTATGTTCATTCATGTCATTTAATGCTTTCCTCCTTTCATGCTTCATTTAATGCTTTGAATCTTGTTCTATTGCTTTCAAAACTTGTTCTTGCTTTGGTTATTGCTTTCTAGAATAGTGGGTAGTTAGATTTCTTGCTTTGTCTTTCATTATTGTTAGTTTATTTCTTGCCCTAATGTTTACATACATGTTTTCTTTCTTTTTCTTTGTTGTTTTCATTCCAAACATGCTAGAGTAGTTTTCTTAGGGGTTTTGGTTTGGTGAAACCCTAGGTTTGGTGAATGTTGTTCGTATGCTAGATTAGGGTTGAGGTTGTTGTGGTTTGATTGGTTGATATTCGATACATATCTTGTCCTGCCACTCCCTTGTGAGACATAGGGCGATTATGGGTCGTTCGTATTGACTATATGTCATCAACTTCCCCATGTCATCTAGAGTGTCTCGATTGAGCCAAGCTCGATCTCCTTTTACCTAGCTTTGTATGAGAACATAGCATCGACCTAGGGTGAATCCTCACCAACCCCGTTTGTTTATTATCGTTATCTCAACCTTGTTTATTGCTTTCCTTAGTTTAGTTAGCAAACACCCAATTTCATACACACACCATTCTCTACACCTAGCACTTAATCTTGGTTACCCTTGTTCCTTGTGGTTCGATCCCCAAACTTACCTCTATACACGTTATAGTTGTAACTAGGGTGTTTATAAATGTGTTTGATTAACTTAGGTCTTTAGCGTTAAACGACGCGTTAAAAATCGGTTATCAAAATGGCGCCGTTGCCGGGGACAAGGCGTTTTAGTTAGCTTTTGTGCTTGTGTAGTCCATCTTATTGCTTTCTTTAGTTTTTGTTTAAATAATTCTTGCTTGTCAGTGCTTACGCTTGGTTTCTAGTGTTTTTGCATGAGCTACAACACACGGAGATCACAGCTACAACTTATTCCATACAATCCTAAGATACAAAGGGTCACTAGACGATCTCCTCCTCCTACTCCACGTCAATCGTCTAGGCCCAATCCACCTCCACCAATTGCCGAAAATCAACCTCTATTTGGGCAATTCGGGACTCCGGGGTCAAGAGAGTTCCAAGAGGCCGTGGTACTACCGAATGCCCCACCAAACTTCCGCATAGACCCACAAAACACAAGAATGGTGAGAGAAACTCCATTTTGCGGGCTAAGAAACGAATGTCCTCTTATACACTTGGAGGCATTCACGGAGAATTGTAGGTTCATACCTCAATGCCCTAAACACCCCGATTACATCAAGTTGTGCCTCTTTTCGGTTAGTCTAGCGGGGGATGCCAAAGATTGGTACAAATGTCTAGAGCCCAACTCCATCACTACTTGGGAGCAATTGAGAACGGCGTTCCTCGAAAGGTTCTATCCTACAAACCGCACGCAAGATTGGCGCAAAAAGATCGCGTCATTCACACAAGAGGATGATGAGAGCCTATGTGCCGCTTGGACTAGATTTAAGGGTATGCTCCGAGCTTGCCCCCATCATGAATATGGGGAGAACCATTTGAATACCTTCTTCTACGACGGGCTCGATGATTCGACAAAGGCACTCCTAGACTCCGCGGTTGGTGGGCAACTCTCAAAAATCCCATGCGACCGTGTGAAGGGTATGATCGAAGAGGTTGCCAAGAATAGCACTTGGGGTGGTGCAAGGGAGAGTAAGCAACAAAGGGGCGTGGTCAATGGTGCAAGCCTTGATTCGATTGGTGCAAAAATTGAAGCCATGATGGATAAGAAATTGTCCGAGCTTAAACTAGCCCAAGCAAGCTCCAACGTCTCCGCCGCTAATGAAGCCAAACGTTTCTCATGCCGAATTTGTGGTGGTACTAATCACGATGCATCTTATTGTGGGGGAAGGAGTCCGGATCATGTGGCATCGGTTGACTATGGGTCAAATGCTTATGAAGGGGCCCAAGCATCGAACTTTGATGGAAATGGGTTCAATCCCGAATATGTAGCGGCTATGGGTTATGGGAATCAAGGTCAAGGATACTCTCATTACACCTTATTCAACAATCCGGCCTCCCGACCACCCTTCAATCCTAACAATGGTCAAGGAAACTTCAACCAAGGCTACAACAACTACAATCAAGCCGGTGGTAGTTTTCCTAGACCCAATGGAAGCAAGCCTTACCCACAAGTGCCACGACCCAATCCCAACCAATCCTACCAAACCACCCAACCACCTCCAAACCCCAATCCTAACCAAGACTTCATGACCACCCAATTGAGCACCTTAGCCCAACTCAATCAATCCTTGATCACTCAAATGGCTCAACTCCAAACCCAACAAAAGAATTTGGAGACCCAACTTGCACAATTAGCCCAACCACCTCCACCTATGCTATTCCCATCCAACCCTCAACCTAACCCATCCACCCAACCTCCACCTCCTAACCAACCATCAAACCACCACTCATGCAAGGCGATCTTCCTTAGATCGGGTTCTTCCTATCCGGGTCCAAGTGAAGCTTTAGGTGATAATTTGGGTGATGGTACTCCAATGGGTAATGATTTACAAGAGGATGTTGAGCATGAGCTTGGGGGAGAGGGTGAAGAAGAGACTCTTGAGGAAATTTTTGAGGACAAGAAAGAAGAGGAAGTTGAGAAGAGAGATGAAGTGAAAGAAAAAGAGAAGTTGGAGCAAGAGGCTAATTGGAAGAAAATGCAAGAGTGGCGAGCTCGTGAACGCCAAAGTGGCCCACCCCTTCCTTTCCCATATAAGGTGGTGGAAAAGCAAATGCAAGCCAAATTTCTCAAGTTTCTTGAGCATATGAAGCGATTGGAAATGAAAATCCCGTTCTTAGAGGCAATGGAGCAAATGCCTCAATATGCTAAGTACTTGAAGACACTCTTGGGCAACAAAAAGAGGCTAGAAAGTGAAGTTGTCAATCTACCGGAGCAAGTAAGTGCCATTGTTCAAGGCACTTGGGCTAAGAAAGAAAAGGCTAGAGGACCCTTCGTTTTACCCGTTACCCTTGGGAACCAAAAACCCAAGGGAGCACTTGCCGATTTAGGGGCCTCTATTAGCCTAATGCCAATGAGTATTGCTAAGCACCTTCCTTTCAAGCTTACACCATCCAAGAAATCCATCCAACTTGCCGACCGGAGCATTAAAGTGCCTTGTGGGGAGTTTGAGGATCTTCCTATCCAAGTGGGGAGCGTTGTTGTCCCATGTGATTTCGTTGTTCTAGACATGGTGGAAGACCCCTACACTCCCCTCATTCTTGGGAGAGATGCTTTGAAGAGCTTGGGTGCCCTTATTGATTGTGAAGCCGAAACTATTACTATAAGGGTAGCCGATGAGCAAGCGATTTTTGGGTTTGCTAAGTCTTCAAAAGAGCCCATGGTCGAGCAACTTTTCTCTCTAGATGTGGTTGATGATACCCAGGGTGATAAGGTTGGAGGGCTTGATGTTCTTGATGCCCAATTGTTTGATGATGAGATGATGGATGATGAGGTTCTTTCTTGTGACGAGGTGAAGTTTGATGAGATTAAGAAGAAGTTTGATGATGATGAGAAGGAGAAGGAGTTAGTTCTTGTGCATGCTCCTATTGATGAAGAAGTTGGTGGTAATGACAAGCAACCCCGCAAGAGGAAGCGGGTAAGAAAAAGAAAAAGAAAAATGTTCCACAAAAAGAAGATGGCTCCACCTAAGCTTGGGGGAGCCCCATGTTTGAGTTTCCATCCGGGTGACCCCGGTTCTACATTGCATACCTCCGCCACCATTGCAAGGTGGAGAGTTTTGGGTCACCATGTTCGAGGTGATGGTGATGCTAGGAGTGAGTCCGCTCCTAGCTCAGGTATGGTTTCTTTCCCTAGCTTTTCATTTGTTTGAGCTGGTGGTTAGCTGATTCGAACTTAACGACGTTAAACAAAAGTACTTGCGGGAGATAACCCGGTGTTTGATGTTGTTTATATGATGTTTGTTTTGTGTTGCCTTTAGTTCCAATAATGCCTATCTTTCGTTCTTTTGGTTTTTCTTTCGCCTTCCCCATCGCCGAGACGGCTCTTGAGCTAGCTTGGGGGAGGATGCGCTTGCGCTTTCAAAATTCCGAAAGATTTGCATTATTGTAACTATCGCTTAGTTTTTCTTTCAGTTTTTCACATGTTTAGTTTGTTTAGTTTTTGTTTTGTTTAGCTTGTATAGTTTCATGTTTAGGTTGTATAGTCGTCTTTTATCCTTGCTTTCAATAAAATGGTTGAGTTGTGAGTCTAGCATGCAAGCTTCTGTTGTGCACATTTCACGTCCTTATGCAAACTCGTATTTCCTTAGCCTTGTGCCTGTTTTGGGACCTAGAGTTCGACTGTTTTCCACATAGCTTGGGGGAATTGGGGTTTGCTCGGTTTGTGGCTTGGTTGTCTACCTTTAGAGGCGCATTTCGACTAGCCGTAAGGATTGAGCCTTCTTGGACTCCTTGTGAGTACCTTTCATTTTGTGTGCTAGTTAGGGGATCTAAGTATTGTGTCGGTTCTTCTCCAGCATAGTCGACTTTTCTTGAGACCAAGGATGATAACACGTTCGCTAGATTTGAGCTACATAGCCAAATAGCCTACCTTGAACGCAATTGACTTTAGGATAAGCCAAGTTTTTGCCTTTCCTTTCTTTTGTAGCAACATTATTTAGCCTCTACATGAGCCAAATTGTCCCTCTTCTTACCTAGAGGATAGCTTAAGTGATGATGGGGTTGTTGTGTGCTACATCGATGAGTAGGTTGTTGGTTATGATATTATGGTTGTTGGTTTTCATGACTCTATCCATTTTGTGTCAAGCTCTTATTATTTTTCTCCAATTTCCTCTAGTGCTTTCATTGTTATTATACATACACATTCTATGTTTGAGGAGACCTTTCTCTTGTTTTCATTGAGATTTTATACACATCATATTCATGTGAGTGAGAAGTTCGATGCTTAATTGGGAGATGAGCTTGGAGACACTTGTGCTTATGAGATTTCATGTTTTTGGTGTTTTATGATAGAGATCATTGTGCTTTGATGAGTTAATTGGGTTATTTATGGTGTTTGGATATAGTGTTCATTGGTTTGTCATGAGGTGTTTGTGGGTTATTTGTTTAGGGTCACTTGCTATCCTCTACTCAGCTCCACATTCCCAAATGTATCCCACCTTAACCCTAAGCCAACGTTACAACCCTTGTGCTAACCTGTTCGACTTGGTCCGATTAGTCTGTTCTGTGCTGGAGTTAGATATGACACAATCCCCATGATTCTCCCCTATTAGGTGTTTGATTCCCGACTCATCTTTAGTCGGAAGATTTTGAGCGAAACACGATCCTAAATCAAACACATGAGCGTTATTGCATATTTCTCACATCTTTTGAGAAATTACCCGGGGAGTGTAGACTTAAGACCTCTTTAGGTAGTGGGTGGCATAGCCTGTGTTGTTGCATGCCCTAGTGAACTCAAGCTTGTGGAATTTGTCGTCCTCTTTGGTATTGCGCTTTATCGAGACCATTGTACTTGCACGCCTATGGCTAGGGAAGAGTTTTGCCCATGCACATGCTTGTATTGTTTTGTTCTCCGCTCACCATGTTTGTTTGCTTTGGATTTGTGGGTCTCCTTCTGAAAACCCTCACGAGACCTTACTCGTCCTCTTTGGGAGACCTTGAGGTTTAAAGGGCTTGTCGTACGTGCTAAGTGCGACCGTGATTCCTACGACAGTGAGTATTAGGTTTTATTGCTTTCATAGTTTAGTTTTGTTTTGCTTTTGTAGTTAGTTTGTTTGTTGGGTGCCCTTGTGCTTTCATGCTGTTCCTATCTAGTTTCTTTGCTAGAGACTAGCAAAGGCTAAGCTTGGGGGTGTTGATGTGCTCGATTTAGAGCACATTTATAGCCTCACTTTGGTGTCTTATCTCGGTGTTTTTACATTGGTTTTATGCTCTATACACTCAATTTTACCTTGATCTTGTCTTCATGGTGTTTAGAGATCATTTCAGGTGTTTTCGGGAGATTTCGAAGTGATTCGGGTTAGTTTGAGGCCAAGACGTCAAAGTCGAAGATAATGCACGCGTTTCGAGGTGCTCACATGTGTTTCGGGTCATCCCCGAAGATATCACGATGATCGGAGCTCGTTTCGAGGTGATTCGGGTTAGTTTGAGGCTTAGACGTCAAGACCGAGGAAGTGGCACGCATTTCGAGGCTCCCACAAGTGTTTCGGGTCATCCCCGAAAGTATCGCAAAGTTCGGAGCTTGTTTGATTATGGTTTGAAGCATCAAGGTGGCCTAGTGACCTGCATTCGGTCGAATTGGCCATGGGTTCGGTCGAATTGAACCCCAGCAGCCCAAAGAACAAAGCCAAGCTTCTGTTTTGGCCGAATTCAATGTCATTCGGGCGAAGCTTCATAGATTCGGTCGAAGCTTGGTCGAATCAAGGTCGAAGCTTCAATCTTGGCCCAAGTCAGCAGCTCAACGCACACCCATTCGGGCGAATTTGGACCAGATTCGGTCGAATCTGACCAATTCGGGCGAACCATCAGTAGCTTCGGGCGAATGGAACTGCAGCCTGCGATATGCGATTTTTCATTAAAGCTTTCCACGTAGGATCTTTTTAGGGCTTTTAACCCCAACTCTTGTAGCCTATTTAAGGGCACTTTGAGGGACATAAACCCTATGCTTTGATAGAGAGAAACCCTCTCATTTATTGAACATCACTTTTATTGCTTTATTTCAATTCCAAACCCTAGAATAGATTTCTATTGCTTTCATTTACATTTCAAGCTTTGTAATTTCAATTCCATTTCATTTAAGCACCTTTATTTATGTAAGTTTGTCTTTCTATCTTTCTTTATTGCTTTCATTTGCTTTGTTTATGTTCATTCATGTCATTTAATGCTTTCCTCCTTTCATGCTTCATTTAATGCTTTGAATCTTGTTCTATTGCTTTCAAAACTTGTTCTTGCTTTGGTTATTGCTTTCTAGAATAGTGGGTAGTTAGATTTCTTGCTTTGTCTTTCATTATTGTTAGTTTATTTCTTGCCCTAATGTTTACATACATGTTTTCTTTCTTTTTCTTTGTTGTTTTTATTCCAAACATGCTAGAGTAGTTTTCTTAGGGGTTTTGGTTTGGTGAAACCCTAGGTTTGGTGAATGTTGTTCGTATGCTAGATTAGGGTTGAGGTTGTTGTGGTTTGATTGGTTGATATTCGATACATATCTTGTCCTGCCACTCCCTTGTGAGACATAGGGCGATTATGGGTCGTTCGTATTGACTATATGTCATCAACTTCCCCATGTCATCTAGAGTGTCTCGATTGAGCCAAGCTCGATCTCCTTTGACCTAGCTTTGTATGAGAACATAGCATCGACCTAGGGTGAATCCTCACCAACCCCGTTTGTTTATTATCGTTATCTCAACCTTGTTTATTGCTTTCCTTAGTTTAGTTCGCAAACACCCAATTTCATACACACACCATTCTCTACACCTAGCACTTAATCTTGGTTACCCTTGTTCCTTGTGGTTCGATCCCCAAACTTACCTCTATACACGTTATAGTTATAACTAGGGTGTTTATAAATGTGTTTGATTAACTTAGGTCTTTAGCGTTAAACGACGCGTTAAAAATCGGTTATCAGGCCGAAGCCGTTAATACTGCATGCTATATATTAAATCGCGTTTTAATTAGACCAATCACTTCTAAAACCCCCTACGAATTATTAAAAGGAATTAAACCTAATATTTCATATTTTCGAGTCTTTGGATGTCGATGTTTTGTGCATGTCAATGGAAAACGAAATATAGGTAAATTCGATGAAAGAAGTGATGAAGCGGTATTTCTTGGCTATTCATCTCATAGTAAAGCATATAGAGTTTTTAATAAGAAAACCATGTGTGTTGAGGAATCTGTTCACATAATATTTGATGAAACTAACTTTATGACAAGTAAACAAGAAACAGGTGATTTTAAGATGGGTCTTGCTGATTTGGACGATGAAGAACTTATACAAAAGGATCAAGATCAAGAAGAACAACAACAGGTTCAGAATATTGAACCAAATCTAGAACAGGAGCCACAGGTAGATCAGGAACAGCCTGCAGTTCCTAATCCAGATATCCCAAGAGAAGTTCAACAGGAGAGAAATAATGATGAACCAAATCAGAATCAAGTCAATAAGCCTGCTTCCACGTCTGTCTCCACTAGAGACTTTGTTCCAAGACCGTGGAAACACCAAAAATCACATCCACTTGACTTGATCATAAGCGACATGAATAAAGGCATACAAACAAGGTCACAAATGAGAAACTTTTGTGCACACTTTGCTTTCCTTTCAACAATGGAACCCAAGAATCATGAAGAAGCTTTACAAGATTCGGATTGGGTGGTAGCTATGCAAGACGAATTGAATGAGTTTGAAAGAAACAAAGTATGGCACTTGGAACCTAAACCAAAGAACAAGAAGATAATTGGACTTAAATGGGTATTCAGGAACAAGCTTGATGAACATGGCACAATTGTTAGAAACAAAGCAAGGTTAGTGGTAAAAGGATACAATCAACAGGAAGGTATTGACTATACTGAAACTTTTGCTCCCATAGCTACATTAGAAGCTATTAGAATTCTTATTTCTTTTGCTGCTTTCATGAATTTTAAATTATATCAAATGGACGTAAAATGTGCATTCTTAAACGGGTTTCTAGAAGAAGAAGTATTTGTGGAACAACCACCTAGCTTTGAAAACCCAATTTCTCCGGATCACGTCTACAAGCTTGATAAAGCTCTTTATGGGCTAAAACAAGCACCTAGACAATGGTACGAGAGATTATCTAAGTTTTTGATTGATAACAAGTTCATATGTGGTAAAATTGATAAAACCTTATTCTTTAAGAATAAAGGTTCGAATATTTTAGTTGTTCAAATATATGTTGATGATATTATTTTCGGTGCTACTAACGAATCGTTATGTAAGGAATTTGCTGACCTAATGAGCAATGAATTTGAAATGAGTATGATGGGAGAATTAAATTTCTTCCTTGGTTTGCAAATTAAACAAACTGCTAACGGTATATTTAATCATCAACAAAAATACATAAAAGAACTTCTAAAGAAATATGGACTACATAATGCTAAGACAAACCATACACCCATGGCCACTAACATTAGGTTTGACGAAGACTCTAACGGTATTAATGTTGACCAAACAATGTATAGAGGCATGATAGGATCACTACTATACTTAACAGCTAGTAGACTTGATATATCCTTTAGTGTTGGTTTGTGTGCTAGTTTTCAATCAAATCCTAAAGAATCACATCATACGGCAGTTAAAAGGATTCTAAGATATTTAAAGGGAACAGATGACTTATCCCTATTTTATCCGAAAAGTGATGTCTATGACTTGAAAGGGTATAGTGATGCAGATTATGCAGGTGATCTTGTGAATAGAAAGAGCACTTCAGGAATGGTACAGTTTCATGGATCTTGTTTGGTATCATGGAGTTCCAAGAAACAAAACATAGTAGCTTTATCCACTGCAGAAGCTGAATATGTAGCAGCAGCAGCCTGCTGTTCCCAAATGCTTTGGATTAAGCAACAGCGAAGAGATTTTGGTATTGAACTTGAATGTGTTCCTATTTATTGTTATAATACTAGTGCTATTTGCATTTCAAAAGATCCAGTGCATCATTCTAGAGTTAAACATATTCATATTAGACACTATTTTCTTAAGGATAACGTAGAGCATAAAAATATTATTGTTAAACATGTCAATACTAGTGATCAAGTTGCAGATATTATGACCAAACCGCTTCCAAGAGAACAATTTGAAAAGATGAGGTTGGAGCTAGGTGATCAAACTTCACTAAAGTTTAATGCTAGTATTTCTCCTCAAAACATCTTGAAAAATCGGAAGGGTTCAATCAACCACAACAACCAAGATTGATTATTCAATCATTGCGAGATTTGGGTATGCTTCTATTTAAATTTATGTCTTAAACTTAATCTTGATTGCTTGCATGTTTGAACTAATTAGACCAAGTAGCATAAATTTATTTTATATTATATATTATTACTTTTTATATTATATTCCACATATTATAAATGATTTTTCGAAAAATCACAAAAATATTTTATTTTTCACAAATTCGAGGTGTTTCGGAAAGTAGTTATTTTAATCGACATATGCAACGAACGAAGCTTAATTAATACTTACACCTCCTAAAACCGCCATTGTGGAAGTAGTACAAACCCCTCACTAACCGTCCCTTCACACCTTTATAACCCTTACACTCATTTGTCCCATCCATCACTCACATCCACCATACTTATACTACTCTTGCAAACCGTCAACCCATTAAAAGCTTATTTCATTCTCAAATCCCTAATTTCTCTCATCCTCACCATGAAAACCCCAAAATCATCTTCATCAAGCAAGAAAATGTCAAAATCCTCTCAACCCAAGCCATTACAAGTAATCTACCCTGACATACCACCTTCATCTTCACAAGAACCATCCAAGACCAACACGCCAAAACAGCCCATGCATGCCGGAGAAAAGAGAACCCGTGGAACCCCAAAAGGTACTTCTTCATCCAAACCACCTAAAAGGAGCAAGCGCATAGATCCTGATAGTGCGGAAGAGATAGCAAAAGAGATGTCAGTCGGGTTTGGACTTGACAAATATTGGTATGATTCTACTTTCTTTCCCCAATTTCATGCTATATTACAAAATCAGGGGTAGGAAAAGTTAATGTACGATCATTCATGCAACCCTATTTACCCAAATTTGATGCGTGAGTTTATTCAAAACTTTTCCATAGAAAACGGTGTCTGCTCCAGTACAGTTAAAGAAATTAAAATTGAATTTAGTAGTTTGATGATTGGTGAGTGGTTTGAAGTTCCTATAGTTTGTTTTGACACATATTATGTTGGGTCCAAAATTTTTTTTTCGGGTATTACTGAGAAGACCGTCCTGAAATTTCTTGGTCAGGAAGACAAGAAAAGGTTCAGTCACATGTCGTTGTCTCCTTTACACAAGTTGCTTTACAACATCGCCCGTAGATTCATTTTGCCTCGCAACTCTAAGCGGAGTGAAGTCAATTTACGCGATGCTACGTTGATTTATTGCATGGCCAACCATATTAAAATTAATTTTCTGTCGTTGATGGTGTCTCACTTGTCTGAGTGTGTTGAGAAGGGTCTCATGATTGGTTATGGAGGGTTGTTAACTTGTGTTTTTAAGAAGTTTGGTGTACCACTTGAGGGTCTTCATTTCCCCATGTCCGCAAACAATCAAATAGGCGCTAAGTGCCTTAAAAATTTACATTTAATTGTTAATGAGAAGGGAATTTTAGAGGACCTCATAGATGTTGATGAGGTTGTTTCTGATGAAGAGGAAGTTGAGAATAAAGAGGAGGTTGAGGAAGAAGGGAAAAAAAAGAAAGAAAAGGAAATGGAGGATCACTGTGCTGTTCCCTCTTTCAGTACTAAGGAGGCAGAGGTGAATGAGGATAAGAAGGAAGCTCCTTCTGAGGGGGAAGCTTCAAAGGAGGAACTTGAGGAGGTTGACTCCAGTGATAGTTCGAGTGATGAGGAGGTTACTAAACCAATTAAGGAGGATTCCAAAATCGCTCCTAGGAAGAGTACAAGGCTTGCTTCAAAGGTAAAGGTTGGTAAGGATGACGCTACGTCTAGTCACCCTACCAAACAAAGTGATGATGCCCCATCTTCACCTAAACCAGTGTCACCTATACCATCACCACCACCATCACCAATAGCCACTACTCCACCACCATTTACATCACCACCATCACCCACTGGTTTTGACAAAGACTCCTCACCCTCTCCTCCAACTCCAATTGATCTTATCCTTGGTAAATTTGATTCCTTGCAGTCCCAACTCATTGCGTTTCAAAGTGAAGTTCGTGCCTCACTATCTACCATTGCTGAGCAACTCACCGACATGGAAACACGTCTTGGTGCGAAGCTTGACACAGTGGAGGTGCAGACTGAATTTGTTGATGAGGAGACTGCTGCCTGATCCCTCCTGCTTCTGTTTTCAAATTAAAATTTAATGTTGGTTGGCCCATTTTATTTGTAATCTCTAAACAATATTTTCTTCTTATTTTGTGTACCAGCTGGGGTACGAAACAATTTATGTTTGGTTTATGCTACTACCTACAACTTTTAACCTTTTATAACATCCTTTATTATTTATCCCCATGGTCTATGATGTTTGAATGCGTGCTTTCTTGATTTTTGTTTTGGCATTTATTTTCTTAGTTGGCTGCTACTATCTTAATTTGTCTAACGCTTGCCTTAGAGCTGTGGATTGATTCAAACCCCTACTTTTTGATTGATGCCAAAAGGGGGAAGAGTAGCAAAACAAACTTAATTCACTAGTGGAAAAAATCACATTTGCTGCGGTTTTTAGGCCACTATAGGCTGCGGTTTATGACCCAAGCATTTATAGTAGCAGCTGATAGCATTAAATAAACGCTGCGGTTGAAAAACGCAGCTTAGAATATTATTAAAGGCTGCGGTCAGCCCAGGAAACCGCAGCAAATAATCCGGATCAGAATGGTAAAATGGAGCCTGATTAAAGGCTGCGGTCAGCCCAAAAAACCGCAGCCTATATAGTACTTTTTTTTAAAAAAATTTTTTTTTGTTTAATAAATATTTCTATATATTATAACCATTATCAAATAATAATTATATAACAATAATACACCAGCTATAATCACCAATAATTATCATTAAAATAATAATTTAAGTACATATACAAATAGATATATAATATATATACATATATAGCATATATAAAAACGTACACCACTACGGAAACATATATACTACCAACATAAATTAGCAAGATAGACGGCAACTTTGTCTTTCACCTTGCGCATTTCCGTGTCCGTTATTTGGCGTGTTTCCCTTGGAGTGTCGTATAAAATCTACAAAGATAAAATAATTATAAGAATTTATTAAATGTTTTTATATATATATTATAGACATCAATAATTTAAAAACATCAAAAATACTTACGGAATCAATTTTTTGTACCCCGTCTTTCTTCACGGCTTCTATGATATCATCCATAAATTTGAGAACATAGTAGCCGCACGAAATGCTATCATTTTGACGAAAGCACTATGAAAGAATATATTATATATACATATATGTTAGTGCCAAAACGCTTCAAAACTTTGAAAATTGCAACTTAACACTTCATTTAAAGCATATGACAATAATTTTTGATTCTTACTACTTCAACACAAAAATATACACCAATTAGTGATGTGTGTCAAGTTTCATACGTAACAAACCACGTTTGAGCTACTTTATACGCGAAAGTGCCAAAAAAAACTTTAAAAAACCTAAAAAAAACGCAACTTAATACCCAATTTGAAGCATATGACTAATATTTTCAATTCTAACCACTTCAACATAATAAAATATACTTATTAGTGATGTGTGTCAAGTTTCATGCGAATCAAATAACGTTTGAGCTACTTTAAGCGCGAAAATGCCAAAAAAGCTTAAAAAACCTTAAAAACGCAACTTAATACCCAATTTGAACCATATGACTAATATTTTCAATTCTAACCACTTCAACATAATAAAATATACTTATTAGTGATGTGTGTCAAGTTTCATGCGAATCAAATAACGTTTGAGCTACTTTAAGCGCGAAAATGCCAAAAAAGCTTAAAAAACCTTAAAAACGCAACTTAATACCCAATTTGAAGCATATGACTAATATTTTCAATATTTTCAATTCTAGCCACTTCAACATAATAAAATATACTTATTTGTGTTGTGTGTCAAGTTTCATGCGAAACAAATCACGTTTGAGCTACTTTAAGCGCGAAAATGCCAAAAAAGCTTAAAAAACCTTAAAAACGCAACTTAATACCCAATTTGAACCATATGACTAATATTTTCAATTCTAACCACTTCAACATAATAAAATATACTTATTAGTGATGTGTGTCAAGTTTCATGCGAAACAAATCACGTTTGAGCTACTTTAAGCGCGAAAGTGCCAAAAAAGCTTAAAAACCGTAAAAATTGCAACTTATAACAATTCATTTTAAGCATATGACAATATATATCAAATGATGTTATATGTACCTTTACAGGTTTCCATTTCGGGTATGTGGCTCTCACAGCAGATCCCATTTCTCCGCGCAGTTTCTTGATCACACTGAAACATATAGGGAAAGAATAAATATTTATTTAATACTATTTATTATAACACTTACAATTTATAAACTTACGCATTCAACAAAGCTTTGAACTTTATGTTACGAGGCATGGCTTGTCCTTGATGTAATGAGTCGAAAACGTGCACCGTATTCTCCATAGGACATATTACCAAAAGTATCCAATGCATACTACAAAAACCACGATTTCAAAATATAAGTCCAATTTAAAAAATCAAAATATAAGATTAATTTCAAAAATAAAATTAATCACCTTTCATAGTATGGGGCCAAAATGAACGTTGTGTTTAGATGCAAAGGAATGTTTCAAAGCACGTTCAGCATATGCTTTGACGTCATCTGGATCACTCTCACTCTTACCACCCGAAATCGACTCAGGACAAAACCATCCAAATTTTATTGGAGGTTCGAGGCAATTCAGCTCCTCGTAAGCCGCACTAAACTCAAGAATAAGAAAATTTTGTCAGTAATTCGATTGTAAGTTAAACTCAAGAATAAGAAAATTTTGTCACTAAAACAATTAAACATCAAAACTTAAATTGTAAGTTAAAAACATCACATACAGCATGTACACATGGATAAGGGCGACATTCAACAACTGCCCTCGCAAAAATTGCTCAATGTCACTAGGACCAATAACAATGGTAGACTCCTCGGCAAAGCAGAATTGTTCTGTGCTCAAGGGTAGAAGAATTGGGTCCTCCTCACGCATGCGAGATGCACCTTTGTGCAGCCATAGGCAATCAGGAGAGAGATGTTTAAGTTCCTCATCAGTCAAGAGTGGAGTAATTGCCACCGACGATGAGGAACCGATCTCTATCTTAGAGCCTTTTGAACTCTTTTCCTATTTCAATTTATACAATTAAATTAGTGTAATAATCACGGAATTGAAATAATAAAAACAAATAAAATAATACAAAAGATTATTACTTTGGCAGTGAATCGGACCCAAACATATGGCCATATGGCGAAACTACCTCGGGCGTCCGATAGTTTTTCAAAGGTCCATTCCGGCATTGGAACCGAAAGTGAGAAATCCTCGAACCCCGTTATGATACTTTCCACCGTCACACTTATGTGGCCACTTAAAACAGGCATTGAATGCACTGTTTGCCCCTTATTGGTTGGTTGCGCCATACCGTACGCAACCTCAGTTAAGTCGCCACCACGAGCAACACCTAACTGAGGCAGCAAAAGACAGCAATAAATCGGCTCCTGAAAATTTTGTCGTTTAGTACAATTAACTTCATAATAAATTATTAAAACACGTTGCAATTTAAATAATAATGCGCTTATATATTTAAAAACTATATGTACCTCTATCACTGGCGCGGGTGTTGGTTTCGGAACCAGAGCGACGGAGTTCATGGTCTCCGATGTGGGATGCTGTGGCTCGGGTGTGTTATGGGTATGAGCGGGCTGGTGTGCTACGGGGGTAACTGGCTCAGGTGATGGCTCCACCGAAGCCTTAGGATCACCATGTTGACTTTGCTGGTCTTCGGCAATCAAACTTGCCAAGTCAACAGTGGGTGCTCCTATCTTCTGCAAAACCGATGCCAACTTGTTGAGAACATCTTTTGTCACTTCGGCTGTGATTTTTTCTTTGAGTCGTTGCTCTACTTCATCAAGTGATGGGATCGTTCTAGACCGAGTAGCAACGAACTCATTGGCGAATGCCTTCTTTACGCCCACGCGGACGCCTCCTTTGCCGACTACGCGTCCTTGATGGTCTTTCCCTAAGACCATATGCAATGCGTCAACATTGCCTTTTGGGGTGAACTCCCCCGTAGCTTCTTTTTCTTTCCAGCCCATCTGTTCAAATAAAAACCCTCAATTAGTCTAAGTGTATAAGAAATCAAAAATATAATTAATAATATCAAAGCTTACCACAGCATCCGCAATTTTCTTCGTATCCGGATTAGAAATGGTAAATTTACCACTTTGATCTCGAGCATGAAGCCCGCAGTACCAATCCCGCACCCGATCTCCTGCAGGAGTATTTACGGATGCGGAGGTAGTCGTAGATGAGTTCGGGGCCGGAGTCTGATTGGGTATAATCCCGCATCCACCCACTCTTTCCGGGCCTCATCGTACGTTCTTGGGCCCATGTGATGGTAAAACTTCCTTTTCTTTGCTGACTCGGAAGCTTTACCCCGCTTTTCCTAATTAATCAACAAAAGTCAAATGTCACATATTAATAGTTTAATAATTAAATCAAAAGAAATAAATTTAAAACACGTAAAACTATAATATGGAAAACTTACAACTTCGTTGAGAGTTGTTTTTTTAGCAACAAAAGCCTCTCATTCATTCTTTGATATGTTAGGCCATATCTCATACGGCATCTTTAAAGGTGCTGTTTCTCCATCTTCGTTTGCCGCTTTGACATTTTTGGTCTGACGCTTACTCTTCATTGTGATCCATCCAGATACGAGCTTGGATTTGAAATCTCTGAATCTTTCAGCAACAGCTGAAAGAAAAACACTCTTCCTTTCCTCGTTGGGCTCGATGTGGAAAAGATTCTACAAAAGAAAATTATAATTAATAATTATTGTCAATTCAATTAATTTTAAAACAAAAGTAAATGAATAAAATACTTACCATAGTATCATCCCATAATGAGTTCTTCAAACCCTCTGGCACTTCGTTCCACGCGTGCAATATCGAAATCTTGCGAACACATAGGCCTATTTGTTTTCCATATTGCCTACGCCATTTTCCACATGGCTGACCCAATGCGTTATATTCGAGGTGCATAGGGTCCGTGACCTTGAGGTTTTTCGTAGGACCTCGCCCTTTTCGTTTCTTGGATGACACTGTTGTAGTAGGAGTAGTATCTGCGGCAATGACCATATCATTGATTGGAGGAGCAATATCAGCTGATTCCTCGTATCTATTAAGTGCGTCCTCATCATCATCTATGACCTTTTCATTCGTCGGATCATAATCCTTATCCGACTCAGTATGAAGATTGTCATCCAAAGTCTCAATCTCGGGCACAACTTCATCTCTGAAAAGATGCATTGTAGATAAAGTACCTGAAAGAATATATTATATATATATATATATATATATATATATATATATATATATATATATATATATATATATATATATATATATATATATGTTAGTGCCAAAGAAGCTTAAAAAAACTTAAAAATGCAACTTCAACATTAAAAACGCAACTTAATACCCAATTTGAAGCATATGACAATAATTTTCAATTCTAACCACTTCAACACAATAATATACACCAATTAGTGATGTGTGTCAAGTTTCATTATATCAAAGAAAGAAGGTGGAAAATACATCTCAAACTTGCATAAAGTTACAATCACGTCGACTTGAAGAGCATTAAGTTTAAAGGGATCAAGAACTTTACTACAAATAGTGTTGAAGAACGAACATAGCTCGGTAATAGCATATCTCACATGGTTTGGCAGTATTCCACGTAATGCGATCGGTAAGAATACTTGCATCATTACATGGCAATCGTGAGATTTCATGCTTCCCAACTTCAATTCACCATTTAGGGTCACAAATCTCTTCATGTTCGATGAGTACCCAGACGGAACCTTAATGCCATACAAAGACTCACAAAAGGCCCGCTTCTCTGCTTTGGACAATGTGTAGCAAGCTGGAGGCAAATAAACTTTGTCACTACTCATCTTCTTATCGACCTTTCCCTTGCTACTACCACCAACTTCATCAGTTCTTTCTCTTTTCTTACTCCCCTTAACCTGTGCCCACAACTCCGGACGAATACCCTTACATTCAAAGTAATCTCGCACGGCCTTATTATCCTTTGTCTTACCCGGAATGTTCATGAGAGTCCCGAGTATGGCATCGCATACATTTTTCTCTATATGCATAACATCAAGACAATGCCTAACCTCTAAATCTCTCCAATATGGAAGCGTCCAAAAGATTGATTCTTTTTTCCACAATCGATCTTCACCCCCTTGCACTTGCCTTGTTTTACCAAATACGGTTTCAACCCCCTTAACCTGTTCGTAAACCTCATAACCGGTCAACGGTCGACGAGCTACACGGTCCTCAACCTCCCCGTTGAACATCTTTTTCTTCTTACGGTATTGGTGATCTCTTGGGAGAAACTTTCGATGGTTCATGAATACATGTTTGCAATTAGGAATCCACGTGGAATCCATGTCATCGATGCATATTGGGCACGCTTTCTTCCCTTTGTTCTTATACCCTGATAAGTTTCCATATGCCGGAAAATCGTTAACGGTGCATAAAAGCATTGCACGCAAGGTGAACTCCTCATTAGCATATGCATCAAACACGGAAACTCCTTCATCCCACATCTTTCTCAAATCCTCAACGAGAGGTGCAAGATATACATCTCTGTCGTTACCCGGTTGCTTAGGACCCGAGATAAGAAGCGAAAGCATAATGTACTTACGCTTCATACACAACCAAGGTGGCAAATTATAAATCACTAAAAGTACCGGCCAAGTACTATGTTGAGAACTAAGATTGCCAAATGGGTTCATTCCATCCGTGCACAGTCCGAGCCTTAAATTACGAACTTCATCCCCAAAAGTCTTGTGCAACCTATCAATACTCTTCCACTCCGGAGAATCGGATAGATGTGTGAGCAAGTGATCTTTTTTCACCCTATTCGCATGCCACCTCAAATTTAACGCATCTTTCTTTATAGAAAACAAGCGCTTGAATCTTGGTATTATTGGAAGATACCACAATACCTTAGCCGGGGGCCCTTTAGCATCTCGAGCCCCTTTACGCTTGTAACGCGATAACCCACACCTAGGACACTCTTCTAAGTTCTCGTTTTCATTCCGATACAATACACAATCATTCGGACACGCATGAATCTTCTGGTACTCTAACCCGAAAGGACACATTAGCTTTTTGGCATAGTATGTCGACTTTGGAAGTTCATTTCCCTCGGGAAGCATCTCACCTAACGCTTCTAATAACATTGTGAAACTAGTGTCACTCCAATTGAACTTTGACTTAATGTTGAAAATCGTTAAAACTGCTGTAAGTTTGGTGAACTTTGTACATCCAGGATACAAAGGCTTTTGAGAAGCCTCTGTCAACAAGTCAAATACACGAGGACGTTTTCCTAATTCATCCTCGACTCCCTCCATCATCTCTTCAACACGATCCACATCCTCATCAACATAATCTTCATCGACTACATCCTCATTGACATCGGTCACATTATTGACATCCTCAACAACACTATTTTCCTTGTAAACTCCCTCCTCACCATGCCAAACCCAAACATGATATTGAGGCCTAAACCCACGTCGAAGTATGTGCTCCCTAAGGATATAAACACTATCTACCTTAGATACATTGCCACAATTGACACATGGGCAATAAAAACCAACTCCCCCCGTCCTAACTTGATGTTCAACCGCAACATTACAAAATTCTAATACGCCATCAATAAATTCCGACGATTCAATGCTTCCATGCATCCAAGAACGATCTTTTGTCAACCTAAGTGTGATTATTTAAATCAAAACAAAATTAATAACAACTTTTTAACGTATATACTTAACGAACATTAATTAACCACAAAATTAAGTAATCAAAATATGTATATTATACAACATTGTTTTAACCCTAATTAACCCTAATAATACAAACAACTTTTTTTAAATTGTTCAAATTATGTTTGTTCAAACCATACATAATAAGTAAACTATTTGTTCATACATAAATAAACTATATATACAAAATTAAATTACATATATAATTAATTAATTAAACTACATACATATACACAAGTAAAACTACATATATAATGAATTAACAAACTAAAGAACTTAAAGAACTTGAGTGGGTTTGGAAATATATAACTTAAAGAACAAAATCAAAATCACTAACAAACTAAAGAACTTAAAGAACAAAATCAAACAAACATAATGAATTAACATATCAAACAAAATCTCTAACAAACTAAATAACTTAAAAGAACTACATACACAAAAGATTAACATATCAAACACAATCAAAATAAAAATTATACTAAAGTATAAACTACTACTACTAAAAAAAAGAACAATCCAAGAATAAGTAAGATGATACCTTAGGAGACACCAAGACTACTTGAAGCAAATATTATGGATGATGGGTTCTGCGGTTTTAGGGCAGCAAGAACAAAACGAAATCAGAAAAAAAGAAAAACTAAAATCCAAAAAAAAAAGAAAAAAAAACAAAATGAAATCAGAAAATCGAAATAAACTAAATTATCTTGAATAAGAATGAAGAATTTCGATGAAGAAGAACAACTCACAGTAAGAATTTCGAAGATTGAAGGCAAGAAGAATTTCGTATAACAGTAAGAAGGGTCGTTTTTGAAGGCAAGAAGAATTTCGAATTAAGCCAAGAAGAATTTCGAATTAAGCCAAGAAGAAGAATTTCGTATAACTGAATGGAGTAAGAATTAAGCCAAGAAGAATTAAGCCAAGAAGAAGAATTGAGAAAGGAATAGGCGGGTTTTCGTGAAGATGAACTTGAATATGTTGCAGGTTTCGTGAAGATGAACAGAAGAAAGGAATAGGAATAGGCGGGTTTTTTGCAGCAGTAGGTTTTAGAAAAAATATGAACGTTAGAGAGTATGCAGGTGAATTAAATTACTCCAAAAAATAAAAAGTCAATATAGGCTGCGGTCAACATAAGGAACCGCAGCTTTTGATATAAAAATGCAAATTGGCTGTTATTTGCTGCGGTTAAGTGAAGAAACCGCAGCTTTTAATGAATTTTTTTTTTTCCTAATTTTTCATACAATTAATTGTTGCGTATGAATTAAACCGCAGCAAATGTTGCGCAGCAAATGTGATTTTTTCCACTAGTGATTGAATGCTTGTGAATGCTTACGTTTTTGCTTAATCTTGAAAATTGATTCTCTGTTTTGTTCTAAACTTATGGCTTTTTACAACTTTAGTTTGTTCTAGAATGTTTATGATATAGGTTTATATTTTATAATACTTCGTATGTTGACTTACTGGTTTACTGATTGATATACTTAGGCTATGAATTGATCATCATTGGTTTACTTATATTTTGTTTGGTATATATGGATAAATTGGTTAATTGTTGTTTGATATGATTTATTAAATATCACTCTTGTTTATCTTTGATTCTCAAAACTCATGATATTTTGAATTACTTAGATTGTTGTGTTTCTTAAATATCACTCTTGTTTATCTTTGATATTTTGATTTATTAGATTGTTTAACCACATGATTTTCGAAAAAAAAAAAAGAAGTTTTAAAATTTTACTTATTAGAGTAATACGTTTACATTAGAATTTAGTAAATTATTTGTGACGATTTAATTTACTAGATATGGTTGAATGTGTGTTAATCTCAAGCATGTTCATTATATTTGTTTTACTCTATTTTTATTAAGTTTGTTTATAAAGTTTGTCATCATCAAAAAGGGGGAATTTGTTGGCCCATTTGGTTTTGATGATAACATAAACTTTAATAAACAAACATATTATGTTTTTGAGATTGTTTTGATAGGTCAAATATCCGATCTTTATAAGGGTCGTTGATGGACCATTAAACGTTGAAAAGGGATTACTAAGTAACTGTTCCAAGATCAAGTCAAAGTTCGAAGATTGGTCAATCGGAGACAGTGCATGTTTCCAGATCAGCGGTCAAAGAAGAAGTCAGCAAATATAATTAAGAAAATAATTTTTATTTTTTATTTTTCTTTTTTAGATTTGTTGTACGGTTGATAAAAACTAGGTTGCACAAGGTAGTTTTCTTAAAATTATTTTAAATCTAGATCTTAAATTAAAATAACTAACTTTTAAATTTAAATCTTAAAATTAGATTTCTTAAAATTGTCTTAGCTATTTTTAGCTAGAAGACAAGAAAAACTTGGAGTAACCACCAAGTTTTCCTCGCCACTCACTCACGTAAACTAGCCCACAATTCCCACAACCTTTGATCATGGGATTATGGCTAAACTAGATCTAAAAATGTATTTAAACCATTTTTCACAACCGGCACAAATTTGGTGATCAATTGAGAGAAAAATATTTTTCCGAAAATATTTGTGCCCAAAATATTTCGTGAGTTTCTAAATCAAAGAAAAGGAAATCTTGATCGGTTTTAATTGCTAATTAATTTCAAGATTAGATCCTTGTGCAATTCTTGTTTTGATTCATCCATTTTTAGATAAATCTTGTATGGGTTTATTTGAGAGAATTTGTAATTAGACTTGGGTAAGTCTAAAGGGGAATAGAGAAGAGAGAAAGCGAAGGAGAATAGAGAAAGGAAACGGTAAGGAGAAACCGAGAGAAGAAAAAGAGAAGGAGAAGAGAATAGAGAAAGAGAAGGAGAAATTATTTTGTGTAATAGAGAATTGATTTACATAAAATAATAGAGAAGAGAAATCCCTAGAGGGTCGTGGTTCTTTTTCCCACGTTAAATCTTGGTGTTCTTTTTAGTTTTCTTTATTTTGTCTTGAGTATTTTTATTATTCAAATTCCTCAAGAAAATAGGGTAAAAAATACTCTAAGGGCAAAACCAATAATTCACCCCCCCCCCCCCCCCTCTTGTTGCAGTTCATTGTCTCTAAGTGTTTCTACATCATACTTTGCCATTAGGCGCCGGCATGGCCGTCACCGTCCTGTGGGTCTTGCAAACCCCAATATGGTGGCCTCTAATCATATAAGAGGATATATGAAATTAATGAAGAGATAGAAAACGGTGAAGATATTGAGAAGTATATAGAATTGAGAACTAGATGTAGTAGATGCTTACACATTGGGGTGTCTTCCTGATGTGCTCGATTTAAAGCACATTTATGTCCCTACTTTGGTGTCAAGTCTCGTCGTTTTTCATTGGTTTTATGCATATTACACTCGATTTTACCTTGTTCTTGTCTCCATGGTGTTTAGAGGTCATTTCAGGTGTTTTCGGGAGATTTCGAGGTAAATCGGATCGAATTCGAGGCTTGGACCCCAAAGTCGAAGAAGAGGCACGCGTTTCAGAGCTCTCACAAGTATTTCGGGTCATCCCCGAAGCTATCGCAAAGGTCGGGAGTCATTTGATGCTCATTTGGATGCGTAAATAGCCAAGGAAAGGTAGATTCGGTCGAATCTACCAGCCATTTGGTCGAAGCCATGTGCTACTACCCAAGTGAAGCTTGCAAACTCTCTGGAAACCCCGAATTTGCCTACATTCAGTCGAATCCCCAGCCATTCGGTCGAACCCAGGTCGAACCAAGGTCGAAGCCAGGTCGAAGCTAAATATTGCACCCAAATCAGAAGACCGAGACTTTGTGGAATGGGCGAATTCGACCCAGATTCGGTCAAATATGATGGCTTCGGGCGAATCTGCCCTTAAATTCGGTCGAATGCTGCTGAATTCCTGCGATTCATTTTCTTCGCTAGCTTTGCCACGTAGGATTCTTTTAGGGCTTTTGTTCCCATCTCTTGTATCCTATATATTTTTTTTTTTAATTTGGAACTATATTATTAAAAGAGAAAACCCAAAACACTGAGACTTGGACGCCCCAAAATCGCCGGCATAAAAAACCCCGCGAGGGGAAAAAGCCATTGGAAATGGGGACCAAGAATCAAGCCACCCAGAATATCGCATAAGGGTGGGCTATGCATATGTGAAGAATAACAAAAATACAACAAAAACTAATACACTAAATTACTACGCCAAGAAGCTCATTTGCCCAAACACCTACCCGGGTCTTCAACGTATTAAAAAAGTTTTCTAGATTAACTTCTCCACCCTCGAACTTGATTATATTTCTCTGAAACCATATCGACCAAATGGTGCACCCTAGGATCAAGAGCCAAAGCCTCTTATTACACTTCCTCGGCCTCAAAGAAATCCACGAATTGGAGAAAGAGGAGCAATGGTTTTGATGCACACTTGATACACCCCCACCACTCAAGGATTAACATCCTTATTTTCCAAGAATAGGTGCAAGAAAAAAGGATATGGGAGTTTGTTTCTAATTCACCATTACACAAAGGACAAAGAGTATTCTGCATATCCAATATGCCCTTTTGCACTAGGAAATGACTTGTCTTCAGCTTTTCCAAACAAGCGAGCCAAAACACAATACGAGGTCTTGGAGGTGCTTTGATCTTCCATATGAGGGAAGAAATGGGTACTTGAAGAATCGGGCTCGATAAACCATATAACTCATCCATAATCCTTTTGATAGGATAACACCTATGGTCAACATCCTTCCCACAAATGCCATCAGAGACGCCATTTTTAGGCACAACCTGCTCAATCAAAATTTTTAATCTTTCAAGATCAGAACATTCCCAATCAAACAATCTCCTTCTCCATCTGAATTTCCACACCCATACATTATTTTGCCACTCACCCATCTGACTAATGTAATCATCACCCTGTTCAGAGATGGAGAATAGTCTAGGAAAGGAAGACTTAATTGGTCCAGAGGAGACCCATTTATCATACCAGAAAAGAGTAGTCTTTCCATCCCCCACTTTAGCCAAGAGACCGCTTTCAACAATCTCACGTACCCTCTTAACAGTAGTGTCATTGCTCATAAGTGAAGCCAAGGTTCCTCTATTAATATTACCAAGCGACTCGGAGGAGGCCTTAAAACCTCTTATATTATGTATGGAAATAAAAATACGTTTCCATAACGAACTATCACCTTCCGAGAATCTCCACCACCACTAGAAAAGGAGAACCAGATTCTTGTACAAAATATTACCCCAAAAGTTACCATTCCTGGAATCACCCCAAAAGAATCTTCTCTGCATCTTTACAATTTTATGCACAATCGACTTCGACATTCTAAATATGCTCATGTAGTATATCGGGAGACTATTGAGCACGCTCTTGATCAAGGTTAGTCTACCTGCACGAGAGAGAGTTTTAGTTTTCCATGACGAGAGTTTACCCTGGATGTTTACGAGTTTCCAAGCCGAGCATTTTTTCATGTTTTCCCCTAGAGGAAGGCCCAGATATGTAACAGGACAAGTGGAGTGGCGGCACCCGTTTTCATTTGCAATACTACGTGCCCACTCATGATCAGAAGAACTCCAAGAGATGATCTGTGATTTGCTATAATTCAAACTCAATCCTGACATCAGAACAAACACATCAAGAATACGAAAGTAATTAGTGACCACTTGCTTGCATCTCAGAACAAATATAAGGGTGTCATCTTCAAACTAAAGGTGTTTCAGAACAATCTTATCCTTTCCTACAGCAACTCCATCAATCAAATTCAACTCCTCAGCTTTCCTCAGAAGACAGACTAGGGCTTCACTATCCAGAATGAATAGGTAATGGGAAAGAGGGTCCCCCTGGCGCAGACCCCTTTCCATCTTGAAGGGATTAAGAGGAGAGCCATTAAGAATAATAGACAATGAGGTCGTGCTCACGCGGGTCATAATCCACTTGATCCCTTTTCTACCAAACCCCAATTTACCAATAACACTCTGAAGGAAAGACCATCTCACAAAATCATATGCCTTCTGAAAATCAAGTTTAAGCAAAGCACCCGGGGTTTTCTTCCTTTTGAGCCACCCAATCGCTTCATTAGCAATTAATACACCATCTAGGATTTGCCGGTCCCGAACAAAGGCACTCTGAGACTCATCGATAAGTGGGGCAATTACCTCCTTGAGTCTAATGGATAGTAGCTTGGAGACGATTTTGGAGAGAGCTCCAACCATACTAATTGGTCTGAAATCTTCAATAGACGAGGGGTTCTTTATCTTTGGTATCAGTGTCACCCAAGTCACATTAACAGCTCTAGCTTCATTCCCACTTTCAAGGAATCGAATCAAAAACTCATAAATGTCTTCCTTGATCTCCTCCCACATTTCTCTTATGAACTTAAAATTAAACCCGTCGAAACCAAGAGCTTTATCAACACCACACCCCCAAACTGCAGCTCTAACCTCTTCACGTGATGGCATGGCTTCTAAGAACCTAGATTGCTCATCTGTAATCTTTGCATGAGTACCAAGGTCAAAGTCTAACTCAGGCTGGTCATCTTGGGAGAACCTCTTAGCAAAGTATTCGAACACCTCCTTTTTTAGGTTTTGAATGCCACAAATCGAATTATTCCCAATGTTGAACTGCACAATTTCATTCTTTGTTCTTCTCACCAACGTAGAGGCATGAAAGAATTTGGTATTATGGTCCTTTAGACAAAAACCATAAGTGCGTGCTCTTTGTCTCCAAATTCTCTCCCTCCTAATTAACCATGCTTGAAGATGGTTCTGGCTTGCGCGTAGCCTAGCACATTCCACCTCATTAAATGGTCTAGATTCCCCCAACTTTTGAAGATCATGTATGGCCATTTCCAACTTGAGAATCTTATTATCCATCGAGCCAAAATTTTCTTTGCTCTACAATTTCAACGGACTCTTCAAAGCTTTCAATTTGTTGCACAAACTCAGATTAGGCAGTTCTCTCCATTCTTTCGAAACAAACTCTCTAAAATCCGGATGTAGGAACCAGCTGTCATAACATCTAAAAGGTTTAGGGCCCCAATTAAGCTTATCTTCAAGAGCCAACAAGAGTGGATTATGATCCGAAGCACCCTTTGTAGCCCCTTCCAGCCGCATCTCAGGAAAGTTTACCAACCATTCATTATTACACAGACATCTATCCAGCTTACTTTGCGAATTCCTTCTAGCCCACGTAAACTTAATGGCATGCAAGGGAATGTCAATAAGGTGGAGGTCATTAATCAATTCAACAAAATCTCTCATGCTAGTTTCATATCTGAATACCCCAACTCTCTCACTTGGATGTACAACTTCATTAAAGTCTCCCAAGAATAAGATGGGTTTACCAATATTCGAATAGATCAACTTCAAAGAGTCAAACATTTGGCTCCTACCAACTCTGTCATTAGGCCCATAGATAATACCAACACAACAACTAAAGTTCTTATTAACTATCTGACCTTCAAGGATTATCAACCTATCCCCAACAAACTTTTGAGACACACAAAACCAATTAGGATCCCCAATCGCAATAATTCCCCAACTATAAGTATCAGAAGCAAGTGACTCACACCATTCATACTCATCACAACCCCACATTCTCCTAACTCTACGATTAAAAGATTTCCTGTGCTTTGTTTCTACAAGCCCCAATAAAGAAATTCTCCGCCTACTAATCAACTGTCTAATGGTGATGCATTTTTATCCCCTACCGAGGCCCCTAACACTCCAGAAAAAAAGATTCATAATACAAAATTAATAAGAACCCCTAAAGAGAGGACTTACATACTAAGCCACGATGGGGTTATTTTCCACCAAAGCCAAGATCCTTTTCGACTTTCTTAGCTCCGCAACAATATTCTCTTCGTTCCTAGCTCTTACACCCAGTGACTTTGCGGTCTTCCATGTTTCCTGTGCTTCTGTCACGCTATTCGATGGAGTGGCAGGCACATAAAGAGGATTGGGTAGGGAGCTTGTCACTCTCTTAGGCCTCCCACGTGGTTTTAGTCTTGCAACAGAATGATCATTCAAGGAGCGTATACAAGAGCCAATGTTAAATTCCACCTCTACCATAGGGTCGAACCCATCCACTTCAATAGGCAAAGATTCATAATCATCCAAATTTCTGCTCAACACATCAACAAATGGATCATCCAAATCAAAAGCAGGATTTGAGTATTTTCGTTCATTTTCTGAAATAATTACGGCGTTAGCAGCTATACCCTCACACTATTGGGCAAATTGATCTTGATTTCGAGACCCAGCATCAGTAACACCACCCTGAACACATTGGTGCAGACTTCGAACCCCACTAACGCCATTTTCATCCATTATTCTATTATATCTTCCCTCCTCTTCACGTATTTCCATTGTCCCAACAACACCCAACATACCATCATTGATCACCAAATCATCTTCTTCGTTTTGAATATGCCCCACTGCATTGTTGATCACCAAATCATCCTCTTCATTTTGAATATGCCCCACTGCATTATTTCTCTCCAAAACTGCTTCAGACATGGCCTCCTGACCATCTCCTTCTCCAATTTCATTGTTCGAATTTAGCGAACCCCTTCTCCCAGTCAGTATGATCGATCGTGAAGGCTCACTTTGATTAAGCCCCTGTTGTTCTGTTATACCCATGTATTTTGCAACCATACTTGCTCATCTCTCTGATCCAAACTTCACACGAGCCGTTATGCCATTCTACCCTCACTCTCTCCTGAATTTTCTATTGTATAATTGTTCTAACCATTAGCTTCGCCGACGTAAGACTATTAACTCCATTGAACACGTTGTCTACTTGTAGAGGTTTACCCCATTTATCCCCTATCAACATAAAGTTTTCGTGGTTATAGCATATAAGGTTGAGACCCACTCATTCTAACCAAGCTATTCTTTCTAGGTAACTTTCTCCCTCCGACCATCTCTTCACTTCGGTAAACATTGTTCTTAGAGGAGACGAAGCCTCCAAGGCTGACTCAAGATCAGTTTCATTATCGAAAAAAACAATAAGTTTAGAGGGGGAGAGAGAAGACATACATACATATGGTACGTCGTTGTCTTCAAACGCTAAACCAGCTTGTTCAATATTTTCGAACAATTCGCATTCCAGTACCAAAGCTAGTTCTAGCCTCTTACCCATTCGTTGGCTCTCCAGAATTTTAATTGGTTTTCGCCCATTCATCTGTTCGTTTTTGTCCTCAGCTTGTCTATCCTTCTCCAGCTGAGTTCCACTCCAAATCCCCAATAGAGCCTCTGAATAAGCTTCGATGGTCTCTAAGAACATTGTTTTTGCTACGGGAACTGTTACTGTTTCTTTTCGACACCTTCTCTCTCTGCTCAATGTTTCTGGCCCCATTCTGCTCCTTCTCTCCTCGTTCAACTATTCAGGGCTCATTTTTCTGATATTTTGCTAAGGATACCCGTAGCTTGTATCCATGGAGTAAATGTCCATCAATATTTTTAATGGCTATGGCTGCCTCCTCGCCATGAGTGAATCTCACAAATCCAAACCCGGCTTTCATATTCTTCCTATGTTTCCCGGATATGTAAACATCAGCCATCGTACCTACGGTTTTGAACAACCGTCTAATCTCGCGTAACATTGTGTTTCTTGAAATTCCGTCGACAAATAGGCTTACTACACATTTGTATTCTGTCCTAGCTTAGTTTGAGGAGGCTCCCGGGGTCCAGGCCACCATGGGTGTCTAGAACGCCCCCGATTACCTACCCTCGAACCCAGGCCAGGGCTTCCAAAGTCATCTCTGGTTTTGTGGTGCAGTAACTTGTTTGCTCTCTTAAAACTGAGTAAACCAACCGGACCATCTTTTCTGTGCCAATGCTTTTCCCGGTAACCTAAGAATGTTACGGGGTCCCTTGATTGTAATCCTTTTAGCCGATGTCGGTTCTTCCTCCTTACCACTGTAAACCCTTCCTCTTCACATTGCTTGGACCTTTCAAATGGAATAAGTCGTTTCTCTCTCTCACTGGGTTTTGGGTTTTTACGGTGAAAGGTTGGTTTGTGGTGGTATGATTGGTGGTGGTAGTGTTTTTCTGGGCGGTGAGGGTTACCAGGGTAACCGTTTGAGGTTGCAGTGTCTCTTCGACTTCCACGTAAAAATTCAAAAACAGCATGCTCTTTTCTCCCTCTCTCACTAACGTTTCTCTCTCTAGCCATTTTTTTTCTCTTGTAGCCTATATAAGGGCACTTTTATGAACATAAACCCTATGCCTTGTTGGATAGAAACTCCCTCTTTCATCAAGAACATCATTTAATTCTTACATTTCATTTCTTTTGCCCTAGATTAGTGTTTAATGCTTTTCTTTACATTTCAAGTCTTGTATTTCATTTCCTTTCATTCAACCATTTAAGTTTATGTAAGTTTATCTTTCTTTTACTCTTTATTGCTTTTGTTTAGCTTTCATTTATGCCATTTAATGCTTTCCTCTTCTATGCTTTGTTTATTGCTTTAAGTCTTGTTCATTTACATTCCAATCTTGTTTTTGTTGCTCTTAATGCTTTCTAGTGTAGTTGGTATTTAGAGTTATTGCTTTATCTTTCATTATTGTTGATTTCTCTCTTGCCCTAATGTCTATTTCCATGTTTTACTCTTTGTTATTAGTTGTAGTTTCTTTAAATATGCTAGAGTACATTTCTTAGGGGTTTTGGTTTGATGAATGTTGCTTATGTCTTAGATTAGGGTTGAGATGTTTGTGGCACTACAAAAAAACATATGGTTTTTAGACGCTAAAGCACGGAGCTTTTAGACGCTTTTTTGCGTCTAAAATATTTCTTTAGACGCTTTTCCAAGCGTCTAAAAATTAAGTGTCACAAAACTTTTGGACGCATTTTTTAAACGCTTTTTGCTGTCAAAAAGAGGTTTCTTTTAGACGCTTTTTTCCGTTACAAGACTTTTACCGCCTTACTTTTCCATATGTTATCAACTCATTTGTGACAGAGAAAAGCGTCTAAAAAGTGGATTTAGACATTTAAATATAAAGTAAATAAATCATTTATCTTCTAAATCCACAATATTATACAAGTATCAGCTAAATAAATTAATAAATAAATACCACATACCAGCATAAACGTAAATATATTGCTTTCCATCTTCTATTATCTCAGCCTAAAATAAAATATAAAACACATATTATTATAAATCTATAATATTATACAATACAAATATATTTTGCATAAAAGTACTTACCTATCCTTGAGTTTGTTCAAGTTTTTCTATAAAAGAAGCCACACGATTTAGTTGAGCAAGAATTTGCTCATTTTTTGCTCTTAGTTCTTCATTTTCCTTTTCAACAGCTTCATTTCTTTAAGCAATGTTGGAGAAAACAGAAAAACCTGGTCCATTGTTACTGAAAAACTAAGCAATATAGGAATTCACCAACAATAATCTGCATAAAAATTGTGATGCTAACTATGTTGGCCTAGATAAGGTTCTTCATTTAATCTTTTTGCAACTATAAATTCTATTATTAATATTAAGATAAGCTTATATGAGAGTTGATTATATGGTGTTGATAATAATCTTTATCCCATTTATTTTTGGCAATACTGGTTTATTTTGTTCCTCAAAATTGGAAATGAAATCCGCCTCAACTGAAATACCCCTCCTTCTAGGTATATTATCCCTTTGTAACCATTCAGGTTTATCTCAAATTGCCAAATTACGAGACCCGATTTTCAAAACATTAAAGCATGGAAAATGAGCAGCAATATAAGTTTTTCTCCATGACCCATGATACAAAAACCCACCATTAAGGGTTTCTAAGACCAAATTCCTCCAAACATGCTCATGGGTACAAAATATATATAAAGATTTGCTAACAGTAGCTAGAATACCTAGATCTTTAGCATCCAAAAGACCTAAAATTTCAAGAACAAGTTCATCACTAAGAGTTTTGAAATTACCTAAGCCAATGTCTCTGGAATTCTGGGAAGTTAAGCTTACAAGAAAATTTCCCATTGGTTGAACCCCATGATTTATTGAAGGAACAGAAGATCTTAGGTTAAACCCATCTTGTCCTTGTTCATCTTCGATCGGAAAAAAACACCCATTTTGGTTAGAAATTATTTGAATTATGTTCTTGTTTTGCTTCTTCTTCTTCCTCTTCTGTTTAAATTGTTTGAACATCAATTTAACCTCACCTAAGATGCACATTGATATACCATAACTCCTCGCAACAACAGGAGCACATCGACAGTAGCCCACAATAGCTTGTTGATCCGTTACAGCAACCCTTACTTTCTTCGACAGCAACATTACCTATTGTTGCAGAACATTCACATCGACCCAACAAACCTACTCACTAGTGAAAGTAATAAACAAATTAGATAATTAAATTATTCTATGTGCATGTTACATACATGTCAATCAATTATACAAATTGAATAATAGCTCAACACTGAGAAGTCAAACAAAAGAGGTACAATACCACAATTAGAGCTATGGATTTGAAGAGCTCGACTACTGTGTACTGATGAAATAGTAGACATTATGTTCAACACTGAATAACAGCTCCTGCCTCAAAAGTGCAAGAGCAAATCCTCAACAGATCTTAGATTACATTAAACCAACAGGTCCTGCTAATAACAAACCTGATTCACATATTATTAGCTCATCCAACACAAATCATCTAATATTATGTTAGACTAGGGAGTTTAATTATAAAAAACTAGGAAGTTTAATCATGTTAGACTTTTAACATTCACATAGTATTCAAAAATACGTTAGTGATTGAAAACACCTGATCATCAAGGATAAAATAAAAGGCTTATGATAAAGTGAGAGTTCTGATCATAAGATGATCAAACATTGTTAAACCATCTCAAGTATATAAGTTGCAATGTAACAATGACTAACAACTCAACATTGAGAAATCAAGTAAGAGAAATCAAATAATACTACAATTGGAGCGACTGATGTCAATAGGCAAAAGTAAATAGAATTAGTGATGGAGAGAAATGGTTCAGTAAAATGTTAAGAGTATATGGGTTGTTACCTAATGTTGTCACTTAAACATTAATTATCGATGGTCTTTGTCGGCACAAATCTCAGACAACAATTAACAGGTGAAGCTCCTCACACCAGTGTCAACATGCTCCCTGATTAGCATATACTTACAACTATTATGAGATTTATCAATAATCTCTCATGATATTGATAATTAGCATGTACTACATTATATTAATATGTAACTTTAAGCGATGCACATCATCAAAATCCAATAAGTTCATGCGCCTACCTACACCAGCAGTGCGCCAACTCAAGCTCCCATTAGTGTTCCTCAGAGAAACATTGAGAGAGCCTCGAACGAGCAAAGGTGACATATGTGGCTGGCTGTCAACAATAGATGTGACTTGTGGAGCTACAGGTCCTTGAGAAAATTCCAAAATGGCGTTACCATTGATAACAATCTTGTTGGTGCTAGGACTTAGAGGCTTTACACTATCCTCAAGCATCCGTTGTCTTAATTGATACACAATATTGATCTATTGTCCACTGCGGATCATTGCCAGGTACAGGCTCACCCTTTTGCCTTCAATATTAATGCTTCTCCATTAGCTTTGGTGGCTGAATAAATATCGGCTAAGAGAATCAACAGAACTACTAAATGTGTCAAATTAGTATGTTACAAGACATTAATTGAATTAAACTTATGCAAGAACAAGTTTGATAGTTCCTACACATGAGAATTGAAACAAACTCCTGCATCAGAAATCAAGGCAAAAAGATTGGGTTTTGAAACCATAGATTTGATGTATAATCCATCTTAATTCCCCTTGTCGATGTGTCGCTTAAACCTAGGGAAACTACATTGTTATTATTTTTACAAGTGCACAATTTTAATACTTCATCACTTCACAAAAAGGTTATTAACACACGGTACCCTGAACCAATGAGTATACATTCACTTGATTACTTGTACATATTCCATCTTCCAAAAATCTTAAACAAAATACATATCCAATGCCTCCATCGGCCAAACAAAAACAAAAAATAGCACAAGCAATAAATTCAATGTACAATGTGGGAGAACAAATTAAAAGCATACTACATAAAATAAACTGATAAGAAACAATGTAAATGGTTAAAGGAGTGCTACAAAAACTAGAAGCATAATTATGAAAGATGCATTGACATAACAATCCTACCACTTAAAGATATTTCATGTTGGAGGCATACAGAGAAAAATGCACTATAGATCAAAAGACGACTAAAAATGGTGCTTTACTAAATAATATAAATACAAACAATAGAAAATCATAAATTTAAAAAAAGAACTATGATAATGATTCAATTAGGCAAGCACTCAAATTAAACAATCCATCACGCCAAAATATACATTTAAAAAAACATTACAAACCCTAAATTTCATTCTGTACTAACATAGAAATATTTATAAGAAAAAATCATAGAAAAAAATAAACAAAGCACCATGTAGTTCATACATACAAACCCCAAACCTCTAAAAACTTGAACACACAAACATTAAAACCCTAATTTTTCTATTAAAATCAAGCAACCCACAATAGACAGCAAAAGCCCATTCGTTAGCAATAATTATTAAATTTAACCTAAATTGAGCAACTGATAAATTGTACCTGATTTTGGGAATTGTAGATGTTAGGTGTTAGGATCTTTGAAAGCAGGACGGCAAGAAAATTGCTGAATCGTTCACTTTGCTGAAGCGGTTTTGGAAGATGATCGATGGGCTGGAGAAGATGAAGAAGGATGAAGGCTGTTTTCAGGGAGAAGGGCGTGATATTAAGCGGTTGTATTTTAATTATTTGAAAAATTACGAGTCTTATACGCTTTTCCTCTAAAAAATATTTGAATTGGCTTTTTAACGCTTATTAAGTTTATTTTATCAACTTTTTTATGCGTCTAAACAAAAGCGTCTAAAAGCTCCATAATTTTTTAAACGCTTTTAATGTGTCTATAAAAAACTGTCACTACTACATAATTGGTTTTAGGTAACACCCTTAATATGTAACCTAAAGTGCTAAGAGTGTTACTATAGACCTAAGGTAACACATTTTTGGGTCGTTCGCAATGACTATAGATCATCAACTTCCCCGTGCTTTCTAGAGTGTCTTCATTGAGCCACGCTCAATCTCTCCCTTAACCTAGCTCTATTTGAGGACATAGTATCGACCTAGGGTGGATCCTCACCAACCCCGTTTGTTTCCTATTGCTTATATCAATCTTGTTTATTGCTTTCCTTAGTACAGTTCAAACACCCTCCTCTTACATACACCACTCTTCTCTACACCTAGCACCTTATCTTTCTTACCCTTGTTCCTTGTGATTCGATCCCCAACTTACCTCTATACTCGCTATAGTTGTATTTAGGGTGTTATATAAATGTGTTTGATTGACCAAGGTCTCTAGTGTTTAATGACGCGTTAGCAACCCGTTATCACTTCCCCACCTTGTTTTGTTGAAATTGATTATTGGTTACATATACATAATCTATTGTTAGTTACTGATGTGTACTGTTTATTTCCTTGTTGATGGCTTATCTTTGATGGCCCTGCTATGACACGTTGGTCTATGACCTTACGTTGAGCAGTAGGGGTATCATAGATAGATCTTCCAGATTTTTGGAGTTTCTTTGCATTGCATACGGGGGGATTTGAGTGAGAACCTTGACGCGTGCCCTGTTTTAACTATTTTTGACGCTACATATGGTTTTTGAATTGAAATTGTGTATTTTTTGGGTTGAGGCGCGTGCCCTCCTTTGATGTAATTCGTTCCGCTGCAGAGATTTATTTGGTTTTATATTTTGTTATAGTATCTTGAATGGCGTGTAAAGTTGATTATGTTTTTGTTTGGAAATCCCAAGTGTTTACATGGGAACCACGATCCATGCTTAGCATGTCGACAGAGGATTTGATGATGTCTTTTCCGCCGCGATATTTGTTATGAGGTTATTGATGCCTCTTTTTCCTAATGGGTTATTACTTGTTTAATTCTTTTGGTGTGTCAAATTTCAAGGCAAATGCTGTCGAAATTTCCGTAGGATTTTGTTTGGAAATTTTCCTATAATCACTTAAATCAAACTTAAATAACGTTATTTATTTTATTTTATTTTAAATGTAACACCCGAATTTCCTTCGTTCTCTTTCGGTTTCGGTTCCGTTCAGAGGGTCGAAAATTCAGGGGTGTCACACTTCAATCATATCACAACAATGGTGTATGCAAAGACTTCCCTAAGTGAACTTTCTTTTGATTTTGGAAAAGAACTAACCATTACCCTAGTTACTGAATTCCCACTATATGTGCGCCCAGATGCACTTCCCCACGATCCTCCAACTAATTGGAGTATGAAACCTAATGGATGGGTGCATCTTCGTTTGACTGACCTAATCATTCTTCCCTTTTTGGAAGGCCTTAATGGTACACCTTCCATTCCTTACGATATTGAGGTTTTTTTGAGACCATGAGAAAACTGTTGACCACTGCTCTGACTTCTGACACCTTCAAATAATCAAATTAATGATTGAGGTTAGGGCTCAATTAGTTTTGGAGGATTAGTGCCATATTTCTAAGAATAAGGGATATTGGTGTAGCATTCGTGAGGATGGGATGATGGCCCATGAGTATATCGTCTCTAAAATTAATGAAGAAGACATCGTCATCCTTATTTATATGTATCACTTTGCCTTTGGTCTACGTTTCCCTTTTCATCCCTTCTTTTCCTTGATTGTTTGCCATTTTCAACTATCTTTAAATCTAGTTCTTCCTCAAGCAATGACGAAGATTATTTCCTTTATCTGGATCAGTGAATACATGAAACTTCCCTTGACTCTTAGTCTTTTTAAGAGTCTCTATAAACTGGACGATACAAAGAATAGGCCTTTTATCGCCTTCTCTTCAATAAATGGGTAAAATGATCGCATACCCAGAACATAACGACCTCAAAAAATATAAAGATAAAATCCTCTGGGTAAGAGTACTCACGACCAGATTACATTCGTTCAGATACATGCCTCTAGTCTTCTAGAGCAAATTCAATGCCAGAGAAACTCTGAGCATTGATGAGGTTGAAAGGTTCTACATTTTACAAGAAGGGAAAGTCATGCCTTCTTGGACTTTGTCAAACCCAAGGAGAGGGTTTTTCCATCTAGGTGGATTCCCCATGCTGTCATCTTCCAGCAACACATCTACTTGTTCCTGGTTGGAATGTCTTGTTGCATAAATCCAAGTATAAATCTTACTTCCTTTAACAGAAATTCCCCCTTTCTTTTTCTTTTTTTATATATACTAACATACATCACCCTATTTTTACAGCATGCAAGTGATCTGGTTCCTTGGAGGACTCCAGGTATTTCCCCTCATGGGAAGTATTACAGGTCTTTACCAAAGTTGCCACGGGCTGACAACACAGCCAACAATCATTTCTACAGGTTGTGCATTAAGGTGTCACCTGCTCTTATCCAGAATTACAAGCAACGTAGGATTCCGGCCTACTACTATGACCCTAGAGGTCTAGAAGAGGCTCCCAAATGAAGGAGGAGCGATATCTGCCCAGACAACATGCCATACTATAATAGGGCAAGGTAAGACCCTCTTGCTTCTACCTAGAAAGAATATGGGATCACTGAGATCTGGGTTGACCATCATTTGTTGGTCTTCATTGTCTTAGAACCCTTCATTGGAGGTGCCCCTAATAAAGGCAAATTTAGGGGCCCTTCTACTGATGTTGCTGCACAAGTTGGCCCTTCCACTCAGGTTTCCAGTCAACAGGAAGAGAAGCTTGAAGAAGAAGGAGGTTGATGTGTCTTCTTCCCAGACCTGGGAAGGTGATGATCTTCCCCTTGTGGTTAACCCCTTATGCTTACCTAACCCCTGGGATTTCACAAATTGTTGTGCTGCTCCTAGGTTTCTGACTTTGGTGGTTGCTTTATTTTTTTTTTTTTTTGAAAATTTGGTAATATATAAAAGCAAAAGAGAAAAACCAAACACAGAGACTTGGGAGCCCCAAAACCGCCGGCATAAAAAAAATCCGGCGAGGGGAAAAACCCATCAGAAGAGGGGGCCAAGAAACAGGCCACCCAGAACAACGCATAGGGATGGACTAATTTTATTAACTATAATATTTTCAGCCAATGCTTGACTTTCCATTGTCTTACAGCAACTGCCAACACTGCTACTGTTAATGTTGCTCCTTCTAAGGAGGCTCCTCGAGCTTGTACTAGAAGAGGGGGTGGAGGAATCTGAAACTAATCCTGACTATCCATCCGAGATTCAGGATGTTGTAAAGAAAATGAACTCTTCATCTCCTCTAGCTTATCCTGGATACTCAAAAACTTTCTTCGTCCCATCTGATAATGTTGTGGACAAAGTTCTTCAGGGAGCTGGTAGAAGTATTCTTTCTAACTTTATTTTTTTTATTGATCTGACTATTATCTTTCAATATGTTTTAACAAATTTTAATAACTCATACAAGTTGAGCGGCCAACTTCGCCTACCTTATTTCCCATCCATAAAGTCACCCAGACAGAGGGGTAATGAAGGAATGGAATCAGTTGCTAAACCCTCTATTCAGGCAACTGTTATGGCTTTGGTCCCGATCGAAGTTTCTGTGGACCCTTCTGTTATTCCTGTCCTCCAAGTAGAGGATGTTGAAGAACTTGTCTCGGTAACTAATTATGGGATCCAAATTGAACAAATTAGTCTTCCAGCTGTTTTGGCTGAGGAGAATGTGGATGAAAACCCTTCCCATAACTTTCAACAAGTCATGGAAGGTGCTACTGAAACAAAAGAGATCCACCCTGCCTCCCTCATCAAGAATCTAGTAGGAGCGGTCTCTAATATTGCTAAAATGGGTCCTGATGAAGGTGTTTTTCTATTCTCTCTCTTTTGCTTGCTTTTTTTTTTTGCATCATATTACAATATTAATCTACATTCATAGGACAACAAAATGTAAATACTGAAGGCCCTCATCCAGAAGAACCCTCTGCTATCAAATAGAGGCAAGAGAGACGATAACTTCCCAGCAATCTGGGTCCATAGACATCATGGCCAGTATTGGTAGATTTCCGGAAGGCCCTTTTGACAAACATTCTTAAACTTATTCCTTTCAGAATTCATTTGACTTGAATTCTTCATTTTGTGTATAGCTAATTAAGTTAGGGCTACATCTTCAAAAACCAAACAATCAAATTATATCAATTAGGCCTTCAACCGAGACAAAATAAAGGGGCCTTCATAAAAAATTGACAACAACACATCCTACAAACCTCTTCCTAAGTGGTCGACCTTGTCTTCAACCTTCCATGGCGGAGCGAGTTCTTTACTCAGTAGAGAGAGCTCTTAGCGAGAGAAAAAATTTGTTTCATCCTTCATTACTTTACCGGGTGCTAGTACACTATTAATATATATCTAAGTAGACTAATTATTAGAGCTATCTTTTTCGATACTAATCTCTCATTCGATATTACGTTATAGTACTCAATCCCTAAATTGCCATAAAAGTCACACATCAAAGGCTATTAATTCTTAACTCGTGTTATTAATACATATAACAACAGATTGTGGGAACTGCCAATTATACTTTTGTTCAATACGTGATCAGTTTCAGATCAATGTAAGGTCATACTTTATAAACTTATTGTCAAAATTGTTTGCTTTTATAAGTTATAACTGATCATTTAATGGATTACTTTAAACTGATCACTTTAAGGTCTGAATTGATCTATTTAAGATCAAAATTGAAGACTTTAAAGTAATTGATCAATTCCATTAGAGGGTGATACTAGTAATAAAAAATTTGGTTGTTTGGATGCCTTTAATGGTAATGGTAATAAAATAAGGTAATAAAAATTACCAAAAAGTAACATTTTAATTACCATCAAACACCTTGGTATAAGGCTGTAATGGTAATAAAAAATTTGGTTGTTTGGATGCCTTCAATGGTAATGGTAATAAAATAAGGTAATAAAAATTACCACAAAGTAACATTTTAATTACCATTAAACACCTTGGTATTAGGCTGTAATGGTAACACTACAACATAATTTGCTTTTAGTGGCATATATTTAGCGACATTTAATTTAAATGTCGCTATTTCAAATTTCTTATAGTGTATACATAGGATTTAGTGACATTTATTAGACCCTTTAGTAGCATATAAAAAAGTCACACTAAAGCTTTTAGCGACATAGGATATAACGACATTTCCCACAAATGCCACTATAGACTATAGTGACAATTACATATGTCACTAAAGACTATATTAAGTGTCGCTAAAGCACTTTCATTATATTATTTAAAATAAAAACTAATAATTATTATACTAAAAATATGAATTAGTGGCATTTTTTAAATGCCACTAAATCCAATGTCGCAAAAAGCTAAATTTGTTGTAGTGTAATGCTTTATTAGTGCAGGATTGAATTGAAATTTTAGTCTCTTAGTCAATGTTTCTATCTTCTATTTTTTGGTTATTTTTTTGTTGATGTAGTATACAATGAGTTGTTTAAATTAATAAGTTATTGCACTTGATCTTAACTAGAATTAATTGAATGGTTGTCACTTATCATTTACTTATTTTATGATTTATTTAATTATACAATCGCCTAAGGACTTTTTTATTTTTTTGGTTTGCTTTGAATCGAAGAAAAATTAGAAGAGTAATGATGCTGAATTTGATCAGCATAATACTCATTTTTAGAAGAAGACTAAGAATTAGGATGTCTAAGCAACCTAGTCGAGTTGCACTTAGATGGAATGATAGTGGAGAGTGATATGACTTGCATTAAGCAACTTAGCATGGATCGTTGCACTTTTAATATCTTCATTTTATTGATTCGTGAAGTTGGAGGGTTAAGGGATACTAAGAGCATTATAATGGAAGAAATGATTTATTTTTTTGCATCTACTTGCATTTGAGGAGAAGAATAAAGAAATAAAATATGGTTTTCACGTTCGGGAGAAACTATAAGTAGGCATTTCAATAATAAAGTTGTCTAAAAATATCGAGTTTGCTCCTCTAGAAACCTGAACCGATGCCCGAGAATTGCACAAACAAAAGGTGAAAATGGTTCAAGGTAAAGCTTGTATTTTTTATCATAAGATAGAAAATACATATCTATTTTTAACTCTTATTAATTACACCTCTTTTATAGAAGTGTATAGGTGCTATTGACTGGACTTTGATTTATGTAAATGTGCTTGCGATAGAGAAGTCGTGTCATAGGTCAAGAAAAAATATACCATATCAACCAATGTTTTAAAAGCTTGTGCACCGGATATGCAATTTATATATGTTTTGGCTAGTTGGAAAAGTTGAGTTGCCAATGGAAGAGTACTTCGAAGTGCTTCAAATAGAAATAATGGATTAAAAATGGCTAGAGGTCAAAAATCAATTTCTTAAGTGTGTAAAGAATTTTTTAAGGGACCAACAATGACTAATAATCTAGCTTAAAATTTTCACTTTTTCCACCTAGGTAATTATTATATAGGGGGATGCAAGAGATAAACATTGTGATGGATTCTGTGTACCTTATAGAAGAACAATATATCATGAATGGATCGGATAAGGGGGTTGGAGCAACCGCTCTAAGATATGAGGCATGCTTCCACTAGAAATGTGATTGAACGTGCTTTTGGTTTATCAAAAGTACGGTGGGAAGTTCTTACCAAAGGCCGTTTGGTAAGGGGTATTAAATGGTGGTAATGGGAATACATTAGAGTGTAAAATTTCATTAAAAGTTCCATGTCATTCATGGTAATGAAACTTTGATCACAATAAAGTGTTTTTGTTTACAAATTTCCATTACCACCTAATACTAGATCTCCCAATAGTAATGAATATGAATGAAATTTATGAAGAAAATGAGATGGTTGAAATTGACAAGCATGACCATCAAGGTAGCCAAGAGATTTTCAACCAAAATTACACTAATTTTTCATTCCTATTGCCATCGTTTATTACCACCTACCAAATGGGTCGTAAGTACTCTCTCAGCACTCAAATAGATATAATAATGGGTTGTGTGCATATTCATAACCTTATTCGCAAATGAACATTGATCCAATGGAAGTTATTTTAGATGCATATATGGCTGAGGAAGGAGATAATGATGAAATTGAAGATGATGGAGACTACGTTCAAAATTGTGAGGTGTCTGAAAAATGGACTAATTTTAGAAACATATTAGCTCAAGAAATGTATGATGTATTCTTTGCCAGGAGACATCAGTAATTATTGTATTTTAGTGTGCGGATAATTTCGTATTTTAGTTGGTTTTTCAAATTTTAGTCTTTTTAAGATTAGCTTTTATGTTGAACTACAAACATGAGTTGTTGTTTGTTGCATAATTTTTAAGTACGGATATGATTTTAAAATTTATAGCTGATCATAGTTTTCATTACCAATTCTCATAGCTTTCAAGTACACCAAACTTGTTAAATTAAATTAAACAATTTAATGTAAAAATTGATCACTTTTAGATCAAAATTGTTTTTTTTTCCTTTTAATTCTTTTATAATTTATACATGATCATTTAATTAATCACATTATGTATAACTAATTACTTTAAGATCAAGACTGATTACTTTATGGTCTGAACTGTTCATTTTAACATCAAATTTGAAGATTGTAAGATAACTGATCCATTTAAGGTTAAAAACTTGTAAGTAGAAATTTATCACTTTAATGGAACAGTTGATTACTTTGAGGTCAAAAGTGAAATTTTTTTGGGCTTCCACATGGTAGCATTTAGTTTTAATGAAATGCCAGTGATATCACTTATTTAAGAAAATTTCACATGATGGCATCCAGTTTATACACTATCTAATTACCGTACCATTTTCCGTTAAGTTCATGTTAAATTCCGTTTAATTCATCATTTTATAAGTTTTTTTCCACATGGTAGCATCCAGTTTTTGTTTAATTCACCATTTTACCATTTTATTCACCGTTTAATTTATTAATGCTCATGAATGTTTGATAATTTTATGGAAAAATTATAAGAAACTGTAACAACCTAAAACCAATCAGCTGATTAAACAAGATCAATTTACACTAATGTGGAAGCTTAACACTTACATTGGGCTATGTTGATAATATAATCAATTACTCAACTGATTTTTGATTATATCACCCACTAGACACCGATTATGAATGTAAATATGAGAGTTTACAAACTTTGAAAGATGTAAATAAATTATATTATAAGAATCATTTAAAATGATTTAAAGTATATAAATTTCTAAAGAAAATCCGGCAAAGTTCCATTTGTAAATCGGATAAACCAAAATTTCCCATTCTGACTTAAAGTCATCCTGCAAGTTCAAAACCAAAATTTCAAAATAACAACCAACTAGTAGCGCATCTACCACCCATTTCGAAATCACATCACCTCGTATGGTGGAATCCTTTCTCCAATAATCCAAAATAAGTACTAAAAAATTTTGAATAAAAGATTTGTTTCACTTACATTCTTTTATATGACTGGATGAGATTACTTTATTGATTACTGATCTTTACGCTTTCAGCTACTATTGACTTCATTGATTTTAAAATATGTCCCCCACCAGCACAGGTTCAAAGAACAAAACAATACAGTCAGCTTATGTTGAGTACACATTTATAAAACTAATTTTAGTACATAAAATAATGGTGAAAATGAAACATTATAATTATAGTTACGCAAAAAGATATGATGTAGCTCCCTGCATTGTTTCCAACCTTCATTTAACATCAGCCAAACAGAGTGAACTAGACTCCATGCCATTAGTCCAAGTACACATGCAGGTAGGATACATTATTTATATCCTACAAATCATTTTCTTTTGCAAACACATTATTTTATCAATACATTATAAAATAAATAAATAAAAACATTTTCTTTTTTTTTTTGCTAAAATATTTTCTTTCAAATCTTGAAATCAACAATCGTGGAATGAATAGATCTTTCTTTTCTATATTTACTAAACTTTTCCTTTCAAAGTCTTTAAATCATAAATCTATGGAATGGAACGAACTTTCTTTTCCATCGGACTAGCTAGGCTTTTCGGATAACTATTAAACAAAGATCCCTAGTGTGCACACCCCACAAACGGCCAAACCGTAGCAGAAGATCTAAGTTCGAGGTACTGATCAACATACCCCCAACTATTATGTAGTGTCGAGAATCTCGACGAGGTTCCAATTCCTTGAGACACCACAAAGGTAATCCCAACCGTTTCAAAATATAAAACTATCTATAAAGCTTTTCTGTAACTATTCTGCAGTTTTGAGTTTCAAGAACAAACTTTATATATTAGGAAGAATATCTTCCTATATTCAAATCAATCTTAACTAAAGTAAGATACACACCTTTCAAATCCTTTCTTGTAACTATCAAAGATTAGTAAACTACAAACTTACTAAATTAATCTCATCACAATTCGATAACAAAACCATTAATCTTTAGTTCTTCTAATTTATAATTCTCTTAATTCAAAGAATATGAAGTAATAAATACTCATCCTACAATTCAATTTAAGCTCAATTAAATTCATTTTAGTGAGAGTGTAATTCAAGAGTTCAATTGGTAAATTTATTCACAACATCTTCTTCCCTTTATTTTATTCTATTCTGAAGACAACAAAAACAAATATTAAAACCCAAATTCAAATAAATTACACTTGATTGAAAGTTTCAATTTACACAAATTCTTGCTATAGACCGTCGGTAGCATAGACGGATAAATATGAGTCAGCCCATTTCGCAAAATAAGTAACTGATTAGTCATCAACCTTATTTTTAAATTTAAAATCATTGGGTTGCAGAGGCGGACCTACATTATAACCATGGGTAGCCTAGGCTACCCATACTTTTAAAAAAAAATTAATACTTTTTAAAAAAAAAATTTAATAATAATGTACTACTTTGCTTGTGTTAGAAACTTTGGTTTTGTAACATCCCACTCCTTCCCCTGACTTTTGCTTCAATTGCTTGTGTCAGAAAGTAATACTTTTTAATAGAAAAAAATTAATAAAAAAATTATACCCATTTTCCATTTCTCTTTCTAGTGTCCTTTTCTCTCTCCTTCCCTAATTCTCCCATTTTCAAATTGGAGCCACTGCCCACTGTCCATCAGTCCGACATGCGACAGTCCGCACCACGCATAGCGGCACAGACAGGCTGCCGTCCACCGGAGTCCGAACCTCCGACCACCAGGCGTGACTCGTGAGCACTGTAAGTTTATCTAAATTGATTGTGTTTGTTCAATTGTTTTTTTAAATTTTAATGATTGTGTAATTGTAAATTGAGTGTAATTGTAAATTGTGTAATTGTGTTTGTGAAATTGTGTAATTGTGTAATTCTTTACTCCTAATTTGTAGATACTTTGTATATCCTCCATTAGAAACCCTAATCCAAATTAATCATAACATAAATATAAGTGTAATTTTAATTTTGTAATTGTGTTTGTTCAATTGTTTTTTTAATGGTTGTTTGTGTAACTGTGTGTGTTAATTTGTTTATTTATTCATAGAGATGGATGATGGATTAAATTTATGGTTTCTACTTTCTAGGCTTGTTTTTTTGGCTTTTAATGTATTTGATTTAGGTTTGTTGAATTGAATTGTTGGTGTTTGTTGAACATTTTGGATTGATTTAGGGTTTAAGGATTTGTGGATTTGTTGAACATCTTAAATTCTTGATTCTTGAATTAAAATAAATGTATAAATTTTGGTTGATTTGATGTGGATTTGTGGACTTTTATTAAAGATTGTTGTTGGCTATTTGATGAAGTTCTTCCCCTTTTATTGAACTTTCTTGGTGGCTCACCTAAACAAAAAGAGATTCTTCGTGAAAAACAATTAGCTCATATTGCAGAAGCTTTGTCATTTGGTGAACTCTTGACAGGTTGTGGTTTGAATCAAAAACTTAGCCTAGTTAGGCCCGGTGATATTCGTTGGAGTTCTCATTTTAAAAGCCTTAAGAATGTGCTTAACATGTTTCCAGCAATCCTAGAGTCCCTTGAAACAATTGCAGATGCTCATGCTCATGATCATTCCGATAAGGTTAAAGCTTTGTCAATCCTAAATATGTTAATGACATTTGATTTTGTTTTTATAGCACAGTTAATGGGGTCTATTTTTGGGTTGACGAATTCATTGAATATGACTTTACAAAAAATGGATCAAGATATAGTTAATGCGATGAAGTTGGTTGATAGTACCAAATTGGGATTACAAAAACTACGTGATAATGGTTAGGAAACTCACTTGAACAAAGTTACGTCATTTTTAGTTGGGCATGAAATTGATATTCCGAATATGGAAGATATATATGTTAGCCAAGTAGCTGGAAGGAGAAGGATTCGTAGTAAAACTCCTCGTGTGACAAATCTTCATCATTATCGAGTTGAGGTTTTCTTGAGTGTGATTGATCTACAGTTGCAAGAACTTGAAGATCGGTTTAGTGAAAAAACCAAAGATTTACTTATTTATATGTCTTGCTTTCATCCTTGTGATAGATTTTCATCCTTTGATACAAGAAAATTGCTTGAACTTGCTAAATTTTATCCAAATGAAGATTTGATATTCTTTGAAGAATCACTTCAAAGTTTTATTGATGATGTGAGAAATGACGAGCGATTTTCAAATGTGAAGAATCTCAATGAACTTTCCATAAAGCTTGTAGACACAAAGAAGCATGAGAGTCGCCAAGATGTGTACTTGCTTTTGAAATTGGTATTGCTTCTCCCCGTGGCAACAGCAAGTGTAGAAAGATCATTTTCTGGAATGAATCATATAAAAAACAAAGTGCGTAATAGTATGAGAGATTAGTTGTTGAATGATAACTTGGTCACTTATTTGGAGTATGATGTATTTAGAGATGTTAGTCTTGATGCAATTGTGCAACGATATCAAAATATGAGAACTCGAAGAGAACAATTGTAGTTTTATATTTGTTATCTTGTATTTAACTATGTTAGAGTTTAATCTCATTGTAATTTGTAACTTCTAATTTAGAGCAATGATAGTTTTTTGGAATGCTCATTTTATAAACAAAAGTGTCGGCCGTAATTTATTTCAACACGTCGATGAATCACGAATGGTGCTACCATGCTTTTGAATCTTAGGTCCGCCTATGTTAGGTTGGGCTGTTGGGATAGTCGTCTTTGCCATAGACGGTCTCTCCGGAGACCTTCTGAGAAATTTAATGGGTATACCTTATAAATGGAGAAGAAGGCCAACACTTATGTGTTGGTCATGTAAGGAAGCTTTCACGACCTGGTTGCAGACCGACATAGCGAGGTGGAAGCCGGGGCGGTCTTGTGAGCAGGTTCAGTCGGTTTGGTGGCCAGTGATGGGTGGTACGGCTCTTGAACGTGGTGGCTTGCCATTATAAAACTTTTGAAGACAAAGGGTTTTGGAGTGAGATAAATTAAGGGAGAAGATTAGAGAAATGGCTTGGTTTTGGCTTTTTGAGTATAGTCACGTGAAGCCTAACTTTGGCTCTCTTTTTCTTTCTTTTTTTTATTATTATTTTTTTAATCCTTATCATATCATCTTTAATATTATTAATTACTACCTTACAACTTATCATTATACATTCTACTAATATAATAATAGGATGTGACACATGTCACTTTTATATACATCATGTTTTCCCTCCTAAATTTTAAGTAATTAAATATGAAAACATTAAGTTTTAATTTAACTTTATTTCTTAATCATACATTAATAGTAAGAAAAAAGTCAATTTTAAATCTTTATTGTTTTAAATATACTTTTTTTAAAAGAAAAAATTTGGGTAACTTTGATTTTAGTAAATTAAATGAGTAAAATATTAAATTACACCTTATTTATGATACAAAAATAATTCAATTATAAAATAATTGTTAACTATAAATCTATAAAGAATAAAGAATACAAATGAATTATAAAACGGTAATGTTTTTTCAATATCTATAAAATGGTCATTTCATGTCAATTCTACATATGTATTAATTATTATATAATTCTATTTGCTTAAAAAATTAGTTTTATTTAATAAATGGGTCATTTCACCAATACAATAATTTTTTTTAAGAAAATAATTATAGAACGGTAATGTTTTTTCAAGATCTATAAAATGAGATCAAATTAAGCTTTATTATAAAGAATAAAATTATACTCCCTCCGTTCTTATATATGTGTCCTATTTGAAGATTTCACACATATTAAGATAGTGGGAATCTTTGTTGATTGTGAGTATTATTTTATTATAATAGTGGTGTGAATTAATGATTGTATTGGTATTATGAGAGACAAAATATAAATTAATTATTATAAATGAGATATTAGAAGAGAGAGGGGGATATTTTATTATAATAGTGGTGTGAATTAATGATTGTATTGATATTATGAGAGAGAAAATATAAATTAATTATTATAAATGCGATATTAGAAGAGAGAGGGGGTGAAAAGAGGGTATCAAGACTTTCCATTTTAGGAAATGGGACAAACATATGAAACTACCCGTTATAGTAATATGGACAATCAAAAAAGAACGGAGAGAGTATTAATTTATCAAAAAATTAAAGTATATTTATTCATAAAAATATATTTACAAAAAATACAAATATAAGATCTCATTTGACTATGTTTTAGCTAAGAGGTCGAAGATTGATCTGTTGTTCGTCAAACAACCAATCGACAGAGATAAATTGACATAGTATGAAAATTGGGATAGAGTGATATGAATTTGCCTCTCACTTCAAACTTTCACTAACATGCAATCTACTTTCTATTTGCTTTTAAAGAAAAAATAGTTTTATTTACTAAATGAAAATTTTCATCGTTAAAAATTTATTTTAAATCGAAATTATACAAACAGTCTTTTCTTCTCCAAATCTTTAAAATGAGACCAACTTTGTAATTATTTTGACTCATTTTAAAAAAATTGAAAAAATCTTTCAATTATTCAAATAAAAAAATAATTAAGCTTTATTAACATAAATCATTTTGAATTGATTTTAAAATGTGAATTGTAATCATTTAATTATTGAAACAAACTTAAGTTATTCATAATACATTTTGTTTTACCATTTATTATTTTCATAATTTATTAAAAAGAAATCTTATATATTCGTTATACACACACTCCCCTCACACACACACACATATATCTCTTCTCACATACACATATATATAAATATATATATTCTTTAAAATACTAATAAATAACCTTTAAACTAAAATATTATACAGGTATAAAATTAAATTAAAACCTTTATTTCAATGTCATAGCACGGGAATCTATCTAGTATACTACTACTAGTCTACTACTAATGCTAATATTACCGCTCTTATACAAGAATGGATAAACGACTGAGAATTGACCTTAATATTTAAAAAATACTACTTTATTTATTTTTCAATTAAAACTAAAATTTATTTTTATACTACAATAGATTTATTTTATTTGATATTTATAATAGTTTAAATCTTAAGAAAAATCTTTAAGTAATAACAAAATTCCAAATGTCAATTTGTTAATAAATTAAAATAATCTTAGTTTAAAACGATAAACAAGGATGTTAAAATCGTAAGTGTTACATAAACTATCTAAGTCGGTCGAAACATTAAATACTTATTCGCCTATTTTTTGATACGTAAACCGAAAAAGATATTTGATGTCATTTTTACCTATCATAACGATTTTTTTTTTCAAAGAACAGACATTGCAATTACCCTTATGGGGTAACTCTTTCGAAAATCTGGTCGAAACGGTTACTTATTTTTCTATTTTTCGATACGTAAATCGAAAAAGATATTTGATGTCATTTTAACCTATCATAACGATTTTTTTTCAAGCAACGGATGTTGCAATTACCCTTATAAATTAACTCTTTTAAAAATCCGGTCGAAACAAGTACTTATTTGCCTATTTTCCGTTACATAAACTGAAAAATTATATTTGACGTCATTTTTATCCATCATAACGCTTTTTTTGTAAAAATGGACGTCGTGACAATCTTTATGGGATAACTTGTTCAAAATCCGATCGAAACAAGTACTTTTTCGAAAAAGTACTTGTTTTGACCGATGAATTAAATGTTAAAATTATTTTTTCGTAAAATTATTTAACATTTATAATTTTTCCATAAAATTATTAAACATTTATGGGCATTAATGAATTAAACGGTGAATTAAACATTAAAATGGTGAATCAAACATTAAAATAGTGAATTATATAAAAATTGGATGCTACCATGTGGAAAAAACTTACAAAATGATGAATTAAACGGAATTTAAGAAGAACTTAACGAAAAATACTACGACAATTAGATAGTGCATAAACTGGATGCTACCATGTAGAATTTTCTTTAAAAAGTGCTACCACTGACCTTTCATTAAAACTGAATTCTACCATGCATGTAAAATTTTCCATTTTTTAAAATTGATCTATTTAAGGTTTACTTTATGTTGAAATTGATCACTTTTAATTGCAGAATCGATACCTTTAAGTTCAACATTGAATTTTTATTTTTTAATTTTCAAATTTCCAGTATTCTTAAGGTCAAAAATAAGATTGTCGCTCTCGAGTTTTAGTGTTCATATAATATGATATACATGTTTTCCTAGGTTATAGATGTTTAATAACTATTGTTATATTCCGTATTTTCATATCTATTAGCTCATACAGAAGGAGGCCTAAATCTGGATTCCATCAAACAATTAGGTCATAACAAATTTTGTGTTTTTTATATTTCGTAATTTATATATATGAGTTCGTACAGAAATCAAAAATATTCTAAAAAAGGAAATCAATCATGGCGTCAGTACAAAGAAGCTAAAGATTAATTATGAGCAAGCTATATATCATTTGAAATCATAATTTATGAGGGAAAGAATAAGGAGAAAGAAAGATTAATCAATCATTGTTGAAGCTTCAAGAAAGCCATCGTGGAAGCTTTAATGTTGGAGACGTGTTAATGAGTGAGAATGAGAAGGTGAGTTAGATCAAATACGTTGAGTTAAGGTTCAAAGGTAAATTAGCTTAGTAAAAGATTTTTTTTTTTTTGAAGTTAGTAAAAGATTATTTTAGTGGTAAGTCAATCAATTTTTTTCTTAGTGACTACAATGTGGTGAGATGGTTACAATGCTTACACTTTTTAAACTGTGGTTTCTATAACTCGTAAATATTGAATATTGTGATTATAATATGTTAATGACCTAAATTTTAAAACTGATTATAATATATGATTCACTTGTCAATAATTTGTAAGCAGTTGCATTTTAAGTAGAATAATATAAATTATTTGAAACATTGGGGTGAGAAGAAAAAAAAAATTAAACTAGGCATCCAAATTAGTCATAAAATATTAAATACTTTTATAAAATAAATCAAATTCAAAAATCAAAATAATTTGTGAATTACAACTTTAAAATTTTACACTTTTACGAATTACAGTTTCGATGTTCATTTTTCGTGAATTACAAGCCACTAAAGTATCAAAATTTAAAGGTTCAGGCCAATACACGGAATTCCGACCTTTTGGTGGTCGGAATTTTAGGTTATGTGGTCGGAGCTCTGTGTTTTTGGCTGAATCTGTAAACTTTAATACTTTAGTGGCTCTAATTCGTAAAAATAAACATTGAGGTTGTAATTCGTAAAAGTGCTAAACTTTATATATGTAAGTCGCAATTTATTCTAAATAAAAAAATGAATTAAAAAGAAAATTATAATTTATAACAATTTGAAAGGAACTCTTACAAGAGAGCACCTGTTTAGATTCACAAATTAAAGATTTACAAACATAGATTAAGCTATTTTACGCTCGAAAATGCCAAAATTCATTCAAAACCGTTAAAAACGCAACTTAACACTTAATTTCAAGCATATGACAATTATTTTCGATTTTAACAACTTCAACACAATAATATATACCAAATAGTGTTGTGTGCCAAGTTTCATGCATAACAAACCAAGTTTAAGCTATTTTAAGTGCGAAAGTGCCAAAAATCGTTCAAAACCGTTAAAAACGCAACTTAACCCTTAATTTCAAGCATATTACATTTATTTTCGATTCTAACAACTTCAACACAATAATATATACCAAATAGTGTTGTGTGCCAAGTTTCATTCATAACAAACCAAGTTTAAGCTATTTTAAGTGCGAAAGTGCCAAAAATCGTTCAAAACCGTTAAAAATGCAACTTAACCCTTAATTTCTTCAAGCATATGACAATTATTTTCGATTCTAACAACTTCAACACAATAATATATACCAAATAGTGTTGTGTGCCAAGTTTCATGCATAACAAACCAAGTTTAAGCTATTTTACGCTCGAAAATGCCAAAAATCATTCAAAACCATTAAAAACGCAACTTAACCCTTAATTTCAAACATTTGACAATTATTTTCGATTCTAACAACTTCAACACAATAATATATACCAAATAGTGTTGTGTGCCAAGTTTCATGCATAAGAAACAAAGTTTAAGCTATTTTACGCTCGAAAATGCCAAAAATCATTCAAAACCGTTAAAAACGCAACTTAACCCTTAATTTCAAGCATATGACAATTATTTTCGATTCTAACAACTTCAACACAATAATATATACCAAATAGTGTTGTGTGCCAAGTTTCATGCATAACAAACCAAGTTTAAGCTATTTTACGCTCGAAAATGACAAAAAATGATTTAATAACCTTAAATAATTCATACCTTGTGAATCACTTAATTCAAATGTATTCCTTCCGTGTGATCTACACGCATATAACCAACATCTTCATCATCTTTATTCACCTATTTTGGATTGATAAAGGGTGGGAAGTCTTCAAAAGCATTATATTCTTCCTCATCCTCAACATCAGCTATACCAAGGATACTTCTTTTTCCCGGTATAACAATAGACCATTTTTTATCAGAAGGGTCTTCAAAGTAAAATACTTGCTTGGCTTGTGTGGCTAGTATGAATGACTTCTCACCATCACGCAAGCGATCCAAGTCTACAAGAGTGAATCCACAAGGGTCGTCATTTTTAACGCATCGTCGATTATTATCCACCCACTTGCATTTGAAAAGACCCATAGTAAAAGTACAATAGTCAAGCTCCCATATTATTATCGACAATATTTGATGATATTATGCGTCTTTTGCAGAATATGAAAACTCGACGGAGTCAATTACCGTAGTTAAAACGTTGATGTATTTTTTTTAATGTTATTATTATCGACAATATTTGATTTTTTTCTAGATCCGCCCCTGAATATATCAAAGCAAAATCGCCATTTTAAATGGCGGTTTATCTACAATATTATTTTAAAAACCATCGAAATGAAAAACGCCTTTTGATTTAGCGGTTTAGTATTTTTTCAAAGGTTAACCGCTTTTTGAAATGACAGTTTCACTTATAAAAGGAAAAAAAAATCTTCCCTAGCCTATCCTACGTGGACAATATTTGGGGAAATATTCTTTTGACCAACGCAGAGTTTGAAATATTTTTCAAAATGACTATATCTATAGACTAGATTCCTCTAAATATAGATACGAGTTGAATTTTTGAGTCGTCTTTACAAAAGACGCTCATTAGATTTAAATGTTTTTAAAAATTTGATACTAATAAGATGACACACAAAGCCCGCGTTAGGTACCCCAATAAAAGAAAAATGGCATCTACTCTTTTTCACAGTAAAACACACCACTTTCAGGCTTCACAAATCAGGACCTCCCACTTTTTCTTTTCTTCTTTTATCGTCCTCTATCTAAAAGCTTCATTTATAATTTCTCTCTTCTTTTCTGTCTTTCTCTATATTCCTCCATTTTCAGCCCCCATGTTTCTGTCTAATTTACCTGTAATTCCACATTTTCTTATTACTTTACTCCTCTTTACTTCCTTATGCTCACTTTCCTCAGCTTGTTCTGGGGGAAATTGTCAGGTAATCTTCCCTTTCTTGTTTAATTTATGACATTTTTCTTCTGATTCATGCCAAGATCTATGTATTTGCTTATAAAATCTTTATAATGTTCATTACAATTCAAAGCTAAAATCTCGGAGGAAATTGTTTCAGCTTTTAGAGTCCTGTTCTGCTGCCAATGATTGTGCACCTGGATTGTACTGTGGTAATTGTCCTGCTGCTCATAAAAGGCAACCTGTTTGTACTAGAGGCCAAGTCAATATACCCACTTCTATTGTAAGTTTTCCTCATTTTTTTTTTGTAATTGAACTCATTATGTTAGTTTTTAAAAGTGGGATTCATGATTGTTTGTGGGTTCTTTTTCCATGTGATAAAAAAACCTTACTTCTAATGAATTCCCTATAATGACTTCAATTTGTTCATTATTTGTCAATAATTATGTCTAGATTTTGGAGGGTTTTGATCCTTTTGTTCTGTATTTGTGGAACCAGATTAGTGGATTGCCCTTTAATAAGTACACATGGCTGGTAACTCATAATGCTTTCTCAAATGTGAATGCCCCTCAATTGCCTGGTGTTCAAAGAATTACATTCTATAATCAAGAAGATACAGTGACCAATCAGTTAAGGGTATCGAATATCTGACCTTTCTCTAAGCTGATTGTATTGATTGTTGATTAAGAGTTTATTGATTGAGTGTATGTATGAGATTGAGTTATTGTAAAATGATGCCTTTGATGTTGTTCAGAATGGTGTAAGAGGATTGATGCTGGACATGTATGACTTTGAGGATGATGTTTGGCTTTGCCACTCTCTCCAAGGGCACTGTTATAATATCACTGCTTTTGTAATGTTTCTTCCCTTAAATCTATTTATATTATATATGTTGATTAATTCATTTAAATAAGGCTGTTTTCGAGGGCATAAGTCGGGTTGGTGGTGGTGGTTACTCATGACATGCTTGATAATGAAAACACAGGGACCTGCAATCGACACTTTGAGGGAGGTCGAAGCATTTTTAACACAGAATCCAACAGAGATTGTGACCATTATAATAGAGGATTATGTTCATTCCCCAAAAGGTTTAACTCGGCTGTTTGCGAATGCTGGGCTCGAAAAGTATTGGTATCCTGTATCAAAGATGCCAAAGAAGGGCGAAGATTGGCCAACTGTTAATGATATGGTTCAACAAAATCATCGTCTTTTGGTTTTCACCTCTGATGCTTCAAAGGAGGAAGCGGAAGGAATTGCTTATCAATGGAGATACATGGTTGAAAATGAACGTAAGCATCTTTGTCCATACAAATACGTATTAACTCGATGACTTAAGACATAAAATTATGTGATGGTTTTCCAGCTGGAGATCCTGGAGTGAAACAAGGTTCTTGTCCCAACAGAAAGGAATCGAAAAAACTTAGCTCCAAAGGCGCATCTCTTTTCTTAATGAATTATTTTCCAACTTATCCTGTTGAGGATGAAGCTTGCAAAGAAAATTCTTCTCCTTTGGCTGATATGGTCGGTACCTGTTACAAGTCCGCAGGAAGTAGGATGCCCAACTTTGTGGCAGTGAACTTTTATATGGTATTGATCTAGTAATTGTAGCTCGAGACCATTAATAACCATATTCTATTTTCTAAACTAGATATTTATTCATATTTCAGAGGAGCGATGGACCAGGCGTCTTTGACATATTGGATAGAATGAATGGACAGACTTTGTGTGGCTGTAGCACTGTAACAGCTTGCCAGGTTTTTCATCTTTGTCCATATTTGATAGCATTTCCGTATCATCTGCTGCATGCCATTGATAGGATCTCACAGTTTACTTAGGACAGTTTTATCCCTCAACACCCCTCAACGTATTAAGGGGAAACAAAAGTATCAAATATATGAGTTTGGTGCTTTGTCTCCAAAGCAAGGGTAAGGTTACGTACATCCGTCCTTCCAAACCTTCTCTAGGTGGGAGCTACTACTGGCACTGTGGTAAAGGAATGTTGCTAGATCCTTAAATTTATTACTACTATTTCCTTGTCTCCATGGCATTGGACATAGGAAAAGGACATATTCCTAACCCCCCCTCCCCCCCTCCCATCTACTAGTGAATGCATTAAGTACCCATAAATATATGTTCAAATGAATTTTTTTAGTTCTGAAAACTAGACGGCATGAGTAAATAATTGAGACCACACCTTAGAAGACAGGAGAAATATTGTTTTGGGACAAACCAGAAACAAATTATAGGCAAAGAATAGGAGACAGGAGAAACAATTATCTTTCCTTATTGGGGATTGAATGTGAACTATTAAACATAAAATTTTTCTTTAGTAAAAGTATTCCCTAGATCTTACCAACTGTACCTTCTTGTTCGCCAGGAATCTTATTCAGACTTGAATATGTCGTTGATGCTTACTGCTGAAGTTTAATGTTATAAAGAACTATAGAAGATCTATCATTTTTGGGGAGATGAAGAGGCTTTCTTGTATATAAGTCGGGGATTTAAATATCTGTCAATAGTTGTTTTTGTGGCTAGAGCGAAAAATATTGAGGAATGTAAAATAGGGGATTTAATACTGTAAGTGTTTAGTGAAGAAATATTTGAATTAGCTCGCCACATACCCTAGAGATGCACTCTGAAATATGATTTGAATGCTCACTGAGCAGTCTAGAACATGACATAAAATGAGGTCGTTTTGTTACAGAATAGCCACTATATAATGGATTTTGAGCTAACCAAACTGTAAAATCCCGTTACATAGCCTTTAGTTTTAAATTGTGGAATAACGGCCATTAAGAATTGTTCTAGCGTATTAGCCATACGGTATTGTTTCAATAAGGTAAAGATTTATAGTTTTTTTTTTTTTTTTGAGTAGAAGATTTATAGTTTTTTGGTTTTGGATTATACTGTACTATAGTAAAATGACTCAACTAATCATGTGCACTTCTCATTTCAAAAAAAAAAAAAAAAAAATCATGTGCACTTCTTGTTGATGTGATGAAGTTGCAGATAAAACTATAAAGGATCAATTGAAAACAACCCCTTTTTATCACTAACAAGTGTATAACAAGATTAAGGTTGCATACATCTTACCACCAAGTGTCGTGTCTGCAACATTGTGACCAACTGACCATACCGCAATCACAACGATTTTTTTCTTGGGGTCTAGAGTCGTGACTCGGTAAACAACAACATTGTTGTTTCTTGGATCCTAACTCTAGAGTTTAGACTACTCATTGAGTACTGCATTCACGGTCCCAGATCCTAGTAAATTAATTGGTTTTAGACTTGCAACAGATCATTGACTAATGCGTTAAACCCCAAGAAAAATGAAAATCATTGTGTTCTTGCAAAGTATATCCCAGATCCTAACTCATAACAATTGTTCTTTCTTTTAATTTTGCAGCCAGGATCACGTGCCGGGGTCTGTAAAAACATCCCTGCACCAATCACAGGTTCTGCAGCTACCCCAACTTTCAGCGGTAGCTTTTCAGGATCCGTACAGTTATCCGGATTTGCTCCACCGACCTCTTATCCAAACACCATTTTAACTTGTTCATTCCTCGTTTTACTGATGCTATTGCTGCTGTGGCTGTAATACAACTTGTGAACTGAGTGTCAACTGCACAACAGAGGTTGTATCTATACAGTTGTATTCTTCTTTCGAACCGGATTTTGAAGCATTAGCTGTAAATTATAGAGGAAGAAAAGATTAAAATAGATTCTTGTATCAGTAAATTGTGACGGAATGATAACAAGTATATATACCCCTTGAGGTCGATTGCCAGAAGACATCGCAGAGCCTTATTGTGATTCACAGGTATTCCACATCTTGCTTGGCATTTTTCGGACTGTTTTCTGTTTAGCTCCCCTTTATTTCCTTATGGAAATGAGGGTTTTCCCTTTTTTTCTATCCTTAGCTTCTCAGGTTAGTTATATATACAGGAGATAACTACTAGTTGCAAAAGATTCAGTCCGTCTTTAATGAGACTGTTTCACGGTGAGACGACCTCAGAACCAGAATTCCATACGCTAATATTTTCTATTATTGGGCTATTTAAACTAGTATGCGCATATCTCATTGTGAAATCGTGTCATTCAAGAATTTGTGCAAAAGATTATGAATGCAAGTTTGAAGCAAAATGTGGCATGCCCGACTTTGTATCAGATCCCTAATTTGTGGCTCTCTTCTCATTGCAGTTTCTTTCGAATGGCTGAAGAAATGTAGCAAAAACATAGCTATATCCTGTAGAACTTGAAGTTGAAGAATCAAATAGTATAGTAGTCTTTATTATTGATAATAGAAATGTAATAGAGTTCTCCAGCACAAATGAATCCATTGCTTTTATGTAGCAGATATTTACAATAATTTAAAAGAACAATTACTTCCTTAATTATGCTCATCCAATATGATAAAGGCATGTGCATAATAAGCTCGGAATAATCGAGATACGTAATGAAATCAAACAGTAATAGGTCCATTGTTGGGAAGGAGGCCTGTAGGTTTGATTTGGAGAGCGGGGCTTATAGTTAGCAGGCCGATAAAGCAATGTACAGGAACCCGCGTACCCCAAACATTGATTGATGTGAGCATCCTGCATTTATTTACGAGGTAGAGAAGTCCGATCTCAGTCACATGACGGCAGCTCCACAACACTATAGTCTGCACAGTTACAAATATCAGAGGTGCGTACTCAGAATAGAAAATCATCCCTGAAAATGTCTGTATATAAAACGAATGGACAGAATTAATCGCGTAATAATAAGAGTAAGACTACCTTTAAATGTGGGCAGCTGTTTCCGATGGCAAATAGGGATTCATCGGTGATGAATGTCCCGCCTATGTTTAGGTGTTGTAAGGATGTCGCTCTTGAAACCTGTCACCACAATACGCTGTTACAGTTCAGTCTTAAATCCGAGGAAAGGAGAAGGGTTGTGGTAAGTTGGTGAAATCAGCGTAAAATACCATCACATCTTAGGACCATTAATGACGTCTTTATAGAAAAAACAAGGATCAAGCAGAACTTATAAGTGATAAGATGAGCATCAAACGAATGACTACTTGCCCACTACTTCATTAAACAAGAGATTTGCTGCTAAAAACAAATCAATTTGGCTACTTGACTACTACTTTATCACATAATCACAAAAAAAAAAGTTTTTTTTTTTGAGGAAAAAAAATAAAATTGATGATCTTTTACGATCAGGTTTGAATCCGAGATACTAGTATAGAATGGAACTCATCTACCTGCAAACTTAATTCGGTTGCTACCTTGATATAAGTTATACAATTCAATGTAAACAAATTTATAATCAAATGAACTTAACTATAAGTAAGCTTGGCTACTCTATCTATAATCATGTAGTCCCATCGTTTTTCAAAGTTATACTCATTTGTTATTTTTGGTTGTTTTATTTGTTATTCTCATAAAAAAAAAACTTTCTATTTATAGTAAAAATTTTGGACTAAATTAACCTTGTAAAAATTTTCATTTTAATATTTTAATATTTTAATATTGCTCATGCTCTCCACATATTTTTTTTTTTTTTTTGAGAATTAGGAATTTATATATATCTGAATAACAAGATACACTGGAGCTTGGAAGCCCCAAAGCCGCCGGCATAAAAAACCCCGCGAGGGGAAAAAGCCATTGGAATTGGGGGCCAAGAACAAGGCCACCACAACAACGCATAGGGGTGGGCTATGCAGATGGATCAAGACCAAAAAGAAAACACCAGAGTTTCTACTATCATCTTACACTCCAACCTATAGCTGCACAAAACATCGGGCAGCATAACACCAAGCCATCCATCCAGCCAAAGGCAACAGAAACACAAAAAATACATCATAGAAAAACACCATAAGCCAACAAGAGCAGCACAGGCTCAAGACACCAAAAGACATAAAATATAAAAATCTACATGACTGTGCTTGAAAATATGAAGGAGAAAACTGTCGCCAAGTAGGTTAAGCGCCTGAAGGTATGAAAACATGAACCCCTAGTAGCTCCTTTGCCCAGGTGCATACCCTAGCTTTGATGGTGTTCGATAAATCAACTGTGCTTGGTATGTGTTGTTCGAACTTGACTTTGTTTCTTTCAAACCAAATGGACCAAATTACGCAGCCTAGAATAAGACACCATATCTTCTTCTCTCTACGACGTTTCATAAGTCCCTGCCATTGCTCAAAAAACAAATTACTATCAACATGAAGAGCCGCTTCAATACCCCACCAATCTAGGACATTCATCCATATATTCCAAGAGAATCTGCATGAAAATAAAACATGAGAATTTGACTCCACAATACTCATACAAAAGGGGCACATAGCACGTTGGATATCAATGATTCCTTTATTCATAAGCATTTCTCCAGTTTTTAATTTCTCCAGTGAAGCCAGCCACATAACAAATTGAGCTCTGGGGGGGATTACATTACTCCATATCATCTTGATGCTGGTCTTTGGTAGTAAAGGCACCGTATCCTCAACAATTTTCGCCCCAATTATTTGTAAAGGATATCCTGGTTGGCTAGTATCACACCAAGAGATGGAATCTTCCCTAGTAGCACATGGAGAGCGAGCTTCAATGATATGTTGCATGCGTATGAGATCGTCATTCTCCCACTCATAGAGATTTCGGGTCCAAGAGAAACTCCAAACCCAATTCCCATTTCTCCAGTATCCCATTTCATTGATGAGACATTGCTGTTGTGATGAGACTCTAAACAGTCTATTAAAATTCTCCTTTAGGGGGCCACAAGCACACCATTTGTCAAACCAGAAAAGAATAGAGTTTTCGTTGCCCACATTCAATGTCATACCACCCTCCACTATCGATCTGACTTTGGTTGTTTCCCTATCATCGCTCATCAGTTGATGCCACAAGCCCTCTCTGACTCTATTGAAGGCCTCAGAGGATGCTTTCGAACCCACAATATCATGTACTGATTGTACAATTCGTTTCCACAGAGGTTTATCTGATTCAGAGTAGCGCCACCACCATTTGAATAAGAGGCAAAGATTTTTGAAGAGAATATTACCAACCCCTAGTCCTCCTTTATCTTTCGGCAGTTGCACAGTTTCCCATTTCACAGGAGGTATTGCTTTTTTATCACCATCTAAATTACCCCATAGGAAGTTCCTTTGCATCTGCACAATCTTTACTGCAACACTTCTAGGCATCCTGAAAAGGCTCATAAAGTAGATGGGTAAACTATTAAGAACACTTTTGATTAGAGTTAACTTACCCGCCCTAGATAGAGTTCGTGCCTTCCAAGCACCCAATCTATTCTGTATCTTTTCAAGCACTGGTTTCCAAGCTGCACCTTTTGCCATGTTATCCCCCAACGGTACTCCAAGATAGGTGAATGGACATTTAGTGTGTGTACACCCCAAGGAAGATGCCAATTGTCTAGCCCACTCATGATCCCCTGTGTTCCAGCTGATGAAGCATGATTTACTGTAATTCAAATTTAGCCCATACATCACAGCAAACACATCAAGAATTCTAAAATAATTTGTAATACACTCTGAGTTTTTGGGAACAAAGATAAGTGTGTCATCTGCAAACTGTAGGTGTTTGAGGCTTACCTCATGTCTTCCTATAAGCAAAGGCTGGATTAAACCAATGTTCTCTGCTTTTTTAAACAACCATACAAGTGCTTCGGTCACCAATATGAACAGATATGGCGAAAGTGGATCGCCTTGTCTTAGGCCCTTCTCTAGTTTGAAAGGTTTCAGGGGGGAGCCATTGAGAAGAATAGACATAGAAGCAGAAGATATACAGTTCATAATCCAGCTAATCCATCTATCCCCAAAGCCCAACTTAGACATAACAAGCTTAAGAAACGCCCAATTAACAGAATCATAAGCTCTTTCAAAGTCTAGTTTTAATAACGCACCTGGGATTTTTCTCTTCTTTAACCATCTCACTGATTCATTTGCTACCATAACACCATCTAGAATCTGTCTGTTCTGGACGAAAGCACATTGTGAGTCGTCTATCAAGGGAGCCATTACCTCCTTAAGTCGAGATGCTAGTAGCTTGGAAATAATTTTGTATAGAGCTCCCACCATGCTGATTGGTCTATAATCCTCTGTAGATACTGGGTCCGACTTCTTTGGGATTAGGGCTACCCAAGTGATGTTGACTTCCCTGAGTGAGGTACCTGTAGTAAGGAACTTAAGAACAAAGTCATAAATATCATCACCAATTACATTCCACATCTTCCTTATAAAATTAAAATTGAAACCATCGTAGCCTGGGGCTTTATCAACACCACACGCCCATGCAGCCTGCTTTACTTCCTCCTTAGAAGGAATGGTTTCTAACTGCCTAGCTTGCTCAGCAGAAAGATGTGGATGTTGTTCCATATCTATATCAAAGGATGGAGTATATTCTTGGACAAATTTTTCTGCAAAAAAGTCTCTGAGTTCTTTCTTGAGGTTTGTGACCCCTTGCACCACTCTATTATTGATGGTGAGTTTGACAATCTCATTGCGCCTTCTTCGAAGCATTGTCGACGCATGGAAGAATTTTGTATTTAGATCTTTGTATCGGAACCCATAAGTTCTTGCCCTTTGCCTCCAAATTCTCTCCCTACGGATAATCCAAGACTGTAGGTAGCTTTGTGCCGCTCTGAGTCTTGCTAGTTCAACATTATTAAGAGCTCTATCATCTCCCTTTTTTTCAAGATCGTGTATCACATTCTCAAATTTTTTTTATGCTCTCTTCAATGTGATCGAAATTCTGTCGGCTCCAAGCTTTCAAGGGTCCCTTTAGTGCTTTGAGCTTATGATGAAGAGGGATTCCTGGCAAGTTTCTCCATTCATTCACAACAACGTCCTTGAACTCAGGGTTAAGGAACCAAGCATCATAACATCTAAACGGTTTTGGTCCCCAATTCCTCCTATCTTCTGTACTAAGCACCAATGGGTTGTGGTCAGAGAGGCTTCTAGGAAGTCCTTCCAATTTGAGTGTAGGGAACCATGTCAACCACTCATTAGTACATAACATCCTATCTAGCTTACTTCTTGAGTTGTTTCTGCGCCATGTGAATTTGAGCCCTTGAAGAGGTATATCAATTAGACTCATCTCTTGAACCCAATCTGCAAAGTCCCTTATACTTGCATCGCATCGAAAAGGGCCAATTCTTTCTTGTAAGTGAAGGACTACGTTGAAATCCCCAATGATAAGTAAGGGTTTGTTGATGTTTTGTAACAATCTTTTTAGGTCTTCAAAGAGTGTTTGTCTTCCCCTCCTATCATTGGGTCCATATATGACCCCTATGCAGACATCCGCATTAGATGCATGTAGACAACCTTCAACGATAATCCATCGATCATGTACTACTTTCCTTGAGGCCGTGAGGAACTTTGTATCCCAAATAGCAATTATACCTCCCCCATTGTTTTCAGTAGCAAAGGATTCACACCAATCGTACTCGTCACAACCCCACATTCTCTTTAGTCTTCTTTTGATTGGGCGCCTGTGTTTTGTTTCGACCAATCCAAGGAAGCCATGCTCTCCACATATATTCTACTAATTTCATTTTAAAATTTATACTTCCTCCGTTCCGTAATACTTGTCACATTTCACTTTTTTATGCAATTCAATGCACAATTTTGATCATTAATATCTTAAACTACACTTATCTAAAAATTATAAAAATTTAATATTATAAAAGTATGCGATTAGACGATTTAAACAAGATCCCACTTAACTACATTTTTACTTACATATTAGTCGCAATGTGTAAAATAAGCTTGAACAATGAATAGTGCACAAAATCGAAATGTAGCAAGTATTTTGGAACGAAGGAAGTATATGGCTAAAGGTTCCCACGTGTTCAACTGACTTTATAAATTATTTTTTTAATAATAGTAGTCCTCAAATTTTTTTCCACAAATTTTCTTTTAATTCTTTATCCGAACTAATTTAGTTGTCTCATTTGCTTGGGCACATTTGTCGAGATAACATTTTGACTATTAATATCTCTATTTATGCTTAAATAAAAATTATGAAAAGTTGATAAGAATAATCCTTTGTATTGAAACGAAACAATCAAGATCTCACATGACTATGTTTTAACTTATAGATTAAGAATATACTAATTAAACGGAATTAATGAATAGTGAAAAGCAGGAAGAATGATACCAAATAGACAACACCCTTATCAGTGATTCCTGTCATACCCCACAGTGAAACTGATGTCAAATTGCCAACACAATTAGCCATTGATATCTCAAACAATCCATTGTCTGTTATTTGACAACCCCATCGACTTCTCGAACTGCAACCAAAACAATGCACATTTTAAAACAAAATATTCATTACTATAAAATGGTAAGTGATCACTTAAGATTATATGTGAACAGTTTAAAACAATTATTTAGAGATCGCTTCTCCACGAGGCAATTTATATAATTAGTTCATTTCTCTAATTGATTATCTTCATATTATAAATAATAAACTTAAATTATAATCAATCAACTATAAAAATTAATTATTAACTTTTAAAATAGTAAATGATCACATTAAATTTATAACTATTTAGTTTATAAACAATAAGTGTACATTATTACATTAATAATACCAGTTAATACTTCCTCCGTTCCATTTTATTGGCAACACTTAATGTTTTTTAAAGTTTTAAATTATTTGCAACATTATTATTTTTGGCAAAAATAATCTACTTTTTTTATCTCACTTTATTCCTACCCCACATATTACTATCAATCATACATAATCCCATTAATTATTTAATATACCCACAAGTCACAACTACTATCTACTTATAATATTTTTTTTATTTCTACCCCACATATCACCATTAGAGGTGTTCAATGAGCCGGGTCGGGGCGAGTCGGGTCAAAATTTAAATGGGCTGGGGCATGTCGGGTCATTTTAAATGTTAAACGGGTCGGGGCAGGTCAAGCCCATTTTAATCTGACCCTATTTGACCCTTTTTTAAAAATTTCATAAAATAATTTTTTTTTTATTATACTTTCTGTCCCGTTGGGTCGACCCACTTATGTATATAATAATATCATTTAAAAATATTTTTAAGAAATGCTAATTTTTTCCCCACAATTAATACTTATAATTATTTGACCCGGCCCGACTCGACCTTTTACACCAAGGCTCGTTAATGACCCGCCCCATTATTGACCCGACCCGCTAATGGCCAGTTAAAATGTGACCTGACCCTTGACCCGTTGGGTCAACCCACCCCATTGAACAACTCTAATCACTATCTACTCATAATAATTTTTTTTTATTTCTACCCCACATATCACCAATTCACCATCAATTATGCATTATCTCTACTTTTACCGTCCTAATTTGACAACCCTTGAAAAATATGCCAAACCTTATGGTGCAACTAAAACAGAATTAAATACCGATTGGGTAGATAAAATATTGTTAACAAGATTCAATTCACGAAGATAAAGACAATTGAAAAAAGATTACAAAACTTTATGAATATTTTTATAACACTAAGTCCAAGTCGAAATAGATAAACAAAAAAGTAAAAGAAAAGAAAGAGAAAAGGGTAGAAAAAGAATACATGTCAAGTTCCTTGAGAGAAAAGGCAAGGTGAATAAGGCGAGAAGTAGATGCGTCATCCATTTTATACCCTGAAAAGCTTAGACTTTCCTTCCTTCCTAACGTCTGTTTCACACCTTCCATCCATTTCTTACTTACACAACTTGCCCTGTTTTCATCAAACAATTCACCACACAACCAACAAATTATGTTAAATGTCATCCAGTTTTCACAACTTATATAAACAAATATAATTCTGTCTCTTTGATTTTGCACCAAATTCAAATTTAAATACGAAACATAACTTACTGTGCTAAATCAGTGAAAGAAGAGAAAAGGAAGAATATATGAGAAAGAAGATCAGTTGGAAGCTTATCTATTTCTGCTTCTATTTCTTTTCCCATCATTTTAATTCTACCAAATACTACTTATTAGAGATGAAAAAAAAAGGAATTAAAGAAATAATAATTGAGTTAAGGAAGAAATTAGGAAGTTTGGGCAAAAAAAGAAGTTAGTTTGATGGAAAGGTCATAAATGTGTGGTTTCTGGAATAAGCAGCACAAGTAACATAGGAGACTTTGATTAATATAGATTTAAACAATTAACTTATTTTTTTATTTATATATTAGAAGAGAGAGAAACATTAATGGATTGGATGTGGTCATTTAACCTTCATTGCTTCGTCATCTTAAACTCATCTATCCCTTGTACGCTTTCTCTCTCCTTTGTTTTCTCTATTTATTATTGGATTTTTCCTATTTATAGTGTTAAAAAAAAGGAAAATTTGCTCAAAATAATCCCAACTATCACTCGTTGGCCAAAAATAATCTCAACTATTGATTATTTTTTAATAATCCCAGCTATTCTCATAATTTGTTGAAAACATACCCACCCCTTTGTTATCGGCCAAAACATGTAACTTTTTCACTTTTTACTTATATTTTTTCACTTAATGTTTAAAACTAACCCTTCCCCTACATCTATTAATCAAAAAGGAAAGAAAAAAGTGGAATTATTACTTGTTGCATATGGTTAAAAGTGAGGCTGATACGTTTTCAACAAATTATAACAATAGTTGGGATTATTAAAAAATAATTGATAGTTGGTATTATTTTTGGCCAACGGATGATAGTTGTGATTATTTTGAGCAAATTTTCCTAAAAAAAAAATATCAATGGTAGCATCGAACTTTCGCAAAACGCTAGCAGTTGTATTTTTGTAAAATTTTTCCAAATGATACTATTCAATTTATGTCTTATTTAACTGCCATAGTATTATCCGTTAAATTCTTGTCAGTTTTTGTTTAATTCACGATTTTGACGTTTTCACCCTTATTGGATTTCTTTATAATTTGCCGTAGCATTTTGACGTTTCACCGAGCACACTTAATCGTGAACCTCTTAGCAAATGGACTCCCTTGAAAAGAAACTGTTTCTGTGAAGAAACTTGAATCAATGTCACTACTCGAAAACCACCTGAAGAGGAAGTGTGATGAAGGTCAAACCGCTTTTATGTCCTTGTTGTGTTATTTCGCTGTCCCTCTGTGCCTGCACACAACAAGTTAGCCTAGCCTGGGGGGTGATCTCCCGGAAAGCCCCTCCGACGCTCAAGTCAGACGGGAATAGTATGATCAATAATAAAAGATATGAAATCGTAATGATAGTTTAGGACAATGATGGATGATGGTGAATTGGGAGATCACAATTGGTGTTTTTGAGTGATTATTTTGGCAGAGTATGGGTGTCTAGTGGTTGGTTCGATTGGTTAGAATGTTGAATGAATTAGAAGACTCTTACTTAGTTTTTTCTAGAGGTGGTTACTTCTGTGTGGGTCCTAGGTAATGGTTTTTGAATGGGAGTTATTTTGAGGGAAGATGGGGCGGTTATGGAGTATGGAAGAAACCAATTTTGACTAAGGTAAACGATGGTCAACAATTAGGGAAGTTGTTCAGGTGAACTGAAATAACTGATATTAAATGCATAAACAGTAAATTAAAAGTTACCATAGCAATTAGCCCCACGCATGAAGGAAGATGTAAAGCCCCGATGATGCGAAATATCTTGCTTTATGTGAAGATGAATCATATACTGAAGGCCATAAAAAGGGAAGCCCCAAGTGTCTTCTAATTCCGCGGAACACGATCCACATAAAGCCGCGGCTTTGGATGAAGACATAAATACTTAGAAAATATTCTAATTTGGGATCCCCCATAGGGGATCCGCATTATCGATGACGCGACCACTGATGGCCAATAATTCCGCTGCATTATTGTGATGTGAACATTCCATAACTTAGAAAATATTTGGATCTTGATATCCCATCTAAGGATCCGACTTATCAAAAGGCGTGGCAGAGCCATCACATGATACCGCTGCTCAAAGCCTGGTACTCCTAGACTTAGAAAAATTTTGACGTTGATGACCCTTTTTCAGGATCCGACTTATCAATATCACGGTAATTCTAGTGTTAAATTCCGCGACTTGATGTCGAAAATCAGAAGGCTTTTTTAACTTAGAAAATTTTTCATTCAGGACACCCCTTTTGGGGGTCCGACTTATCTATGTCGCGACATAGATGAATCTCACCTCAAAAGTTCTTTTTAACTTAGAAAAATTTTGCATGGGTGAGCCTTCCCTAGGGGTTCGACTTATCGACTTTACGGACCAGTTGGGGTTTTGCACCTTATTTTTTGAAGATGTCGCGACATAGGAGGATGTTGTGTCTCCCTCTCATCTCGCGGAATGCTTGGAACACTGGTGCTCTGAGAGGAATCCGACTTATTTATCTTGTGATAAGACGGCAAGAAATGCCGCGACATGTGTTAGGGGACATTTGGCAGCTGACACTTAGAATAATTTCCCAGATTTTATGTCTCTTTAGGAGTCCGAATTGTCGATGCTACTGCAAGAGATAGCGTTGATGTCGCGGAATGTAGATGGGAAATGTGGAAAATACATATTATGTCGCAACATGCTGAATAGAGCAGTTGTGATGCTTAAGTGATTATTGGAACTCATACCTCAGAATGTCGCGGTGTATGAGCACATATGGCTGCTCTGATTTTAACTTAGCCAAATTTTCAAAAATTGGGCCCTCAAGGGGGTCCGACTTATCGACCCTAAGACAAGGGGATGATTCCCTCCTGGAAGAATTTAATCATCTAGATGTCGCGACATATGATGATAAGGACAGGTGAAAATGATCTCCTCCCATACTTAGACAAATTTCTACAACCCACTCCTTTTTTGGGGGTCCGACTTATCGACATCACGGCCAGTGTCGCCACTTTGATGAGTCGGACAGGAAAGTGAAGCCTCTCTTTTGATACTTAGAATATTTTTGCCTTCTTTGGGCACCTTGGGGAGTCCGACTTATCGATGTGGCGGTAAGACAGATAACGTTCTCATACTTAGCATATTTTTGGAAGAGGACCTCTGTTAGGGTGTCCGACTTATCGACCTTACGGACACCTCTTGAAGTGCTGATACTTAGAATATTTTCTAAGTAGTAGAGATGTTCTGAGGAGTCCGACTTATCGATATCACGGACTAACTCATCACTTTTTCTTTATACTTAGACAAATTTCTCACTTTTTGGCTCCACAAGGGGATCCCACTTATCGACCTCACGACACCCTTGCATGGAAAAGATGTCGCGGCACATTTTGATAAATTCCGCCCCACTGAGATAACTATCACGAAAAACGTCCTTTCCAAATGAGGTCGTTGGGCATTAAATGTTGCCATAAATAGCAAAATTTGGAATTGTTCCTCTCACCTAACTTCATTTGTATTTCCTTAAATTATTTTTAGTGAGAGAAAGTAGAGAGAGAAGCTCTGAGAATCTTCAATCATCTTCAAACTTCTGACAATATTTATTCAAGATCTTCAAACTTTTCTGACAAATTCTTCAAAAATCTTCAAGATCTTCAAAGGTATTCAAACTTGATCTTCAAATTATTTGAATATCTTCAAACTATTCATAACTTGTTCATCTTGAATTTGAATGTGTTCATCAGACTTTGAATATATATATGAAAATCTTTGAAAAATATCAATTGCTAATTTATTTTGACTATGGCTGACAATAAATCCGCGACTAACAATGATATTAACACTGTGGACCAAAGATTTCCCCCATTAGTTACTTGTAACCAAGTAGGACTTACCGAGGTATCCCAACATGACACGGACGAGAGTAGTGAAATAAAGATTACTCCGCATTATGAATCAATAAAGACCGGGGAGTAATCTGTTTCCCCTATTTATGTCGCGGACAAACCAAAAGTCGCACCATGGGAAGTGAGCGTCGCTTTTTTTCCCAACTACTTGCCAAGAATAAATCCTGATCTAGAGGGGTTATTGCTTGTAGATACTGAAAAAATGGAAGGATCAAGCGAGTCTTCTAGCAGAGAAAGCGCGGTACGGCCTCCACTACCGTTCTACATAGAAGACGGCGGTCCCTTAAATTATTTTGTCGATCTAACTACCAAAGGGGAGTTGGAGAAGAACAGGGATAAGATTACTTCAAAGTTCGGGATTCCGGACAACTGTAACTTAATAGTACAGGGGAAATATGATACTGTACGATTTCCCTCACCTCATTGTATCGTGGTGTATCTGCCCGCTTTTGAATTGGGACTTAGGTTCCCGTTGCACCCTTTTTGTAGAGAAATGCTAGATATTTTAAACGTGTCGGTTCCCGAATTATATCCAAATGCCTGGGGATGCTTAGTTGCCTTTTTAATACTATGCAAAGTTTTGGGTGTTCCCCCAACACTAACAGCTTTTAGATATATCTTTAGGGCTAGGCTGTGCAATTCACAGCAATATGGGTGTGGTTGGATTTCATTCATCCACCGTCGTGGACTGAAGATAGTCCACGACTTACCAGATAACCAAAGAAACTATAGGACGGAGTTTGCTTACTTAAACTGTTCCGAAAGATGGAACACCAAGACTTCCTTTGACATCAAGCCTAATCTTTCAGCCTTCAACAATGGTATCCCGCAGTGTTCTGTCACTGACGCGGTAATACTTGATTATGCGACAATGGCTATACAACTAGATAGAAAGCCTTACCACGTTCAACGTAGGTGGATTCCCTCACCCTCCGAAATAGCGAATGAGGAACTTCTGTCCATGTTCCAAATCAGCTTATCAATTGATAAGAGTAAGGATTGTTACCTAAGATGCGGCTTAGTAGAAGAAGTCTTCTTTTGTCCTGATGTCGCGTCTTCTTTGCAGGGATTGCAAAAGAAAACTTGAAAAGAAAATATCCAGACCTGATGAAGAAATTTTCAATGATGAGATTCGCCAACGGCCCAGCACAGAGGCCCGCGGATAAACCACTTCCACTACCACCTAAGGTAACATCTTGAACTTTAATTCAAGCTAAGATTCGTTTGCTGATTGTCGCGACTTCATTGTAGGATTCGATGACTACCATTGCTGGTTTGGAGTTAGTGCCTTCTGAAGAGCAAGCACGGAAACTCCTGGAGGACCGGAAAAAATTTCATATTCCGGATGAGAGCAAACGTAACTATCCCTCTACCAAGACTGCTGGAGCCGCGAAACAGGCTGAAATGGTGGAGAAGGAGAAGAAGAAGAGGAAGAGAGACTCTGCTTCAGGGAGTGCTGTTAAAGAGGCTCCTGAAGTAGTAATCAAAACCGCGGTTCCCTTAACAATTAAATCGACTGAGGGTGAGACTTCGGCTCCTCGAAAAAAGTTGGCCTTGGACACACGCAAAGAGAAAATTGGGGAGACGGTCCCCGTCAATGAGCCGGTACAGGAGATTCCCCACAACCGGCGAGATGTGGTGTCGTTCGACCCCAACACGCCTTTTGATCAGTTGGGTTATAAGGGAATGATCACTTGGTTCAACAAGGCCTCGGCTCAGTTGGTGAGCCAGATAGATGTTAATAAGCTGGATGAAGTTTCACCCTTAGTTAGGGTTCGACAACTACAATCTTCTACCGCAGAGGTAAACTTTGAATTGCTTTTTGCTTGATTATTTTTTCTTGAAGATTTCCTAACTTGTCTTCGTTTACAGACGTTTTTGCATTTGTCCTACGAGCTCAATACTTACCGCCAGGCCGCGGTTGATATGGAAACATTGGAGGCTCTAACTGCTAGATGTGATGAGCAGAATGAAGAGCTTCGCAAGCTGAAGGAAGAATTGGGAGAACTTCCCGGTTTGAAAGAAAAAGTTGCTAAATGTGATGAGTTGAAGTCGCGTCTTCTTCGGTATGATCAGTGGAGAGAAGCACCTCTTAAACAACTGGAGACTTCAGTTGGAAATTTGGACAAAGCAACGGGGTTATCCGCAACTCTAGGTCATGGGATTGGTGATCTGGTAGATGCTTACAACAAGTTTGACTGCCAGACCCAGTTTCTCATGAAACAAGTAGAGGAGGATGTCGCCAAATTCAATGAGTTGCTTGCAGCGGCTAAGGTATATAAGCTTCATTCTGAAAGACGAGCCAGGGCTGTTCGCGACTGGCTTTCCTCTGATGATCCTGATGCAGAGACCTTTCTGGATCGTTTAACTCAAGAAATGATGGACTCAAGTGCCATGATCAGTTTTGAACAATTCAGGTTGGCTGCTGCAGAGCTTGGATTGGATTTTGAGGCCATTAAAGAAAAACCTGTGGAAAAGAGCAGTGACGCCTTGGTTAATCTGAAAGAGGATCTTGAAAAAGAGTCTGCGGTCTTGACCGATGCTGAATGGAATGTGAAAGAAAAGGAGGATTGGTTGAAGAAAGTGACTGCTGAAGCTGAAGAGAAGGCCTTGAGCCTCGATCTGGAGAAATTAACTCTACATCCTGCTTTGATGCCTGAAATACAGCGAAACTTGGTGGTTTCCTAAATCGAGAACCTGAGCCTAGAGTTATCTAATTTACTCATTAACGAGGGGAAGAGTCTCCAGAATCTGCGTAAGAGTTTGTCGGAGATTGAAGTGGAGCCTTTCAATGTTGAAGATTTTGTTGACTTTACTCCGGATGAACTGGAGCAACCTAAGGAGGCCGCGACGGAGGCAGATGTTGAAGATTTTCTAGATACAGTTTGATGTAATTATAAGTTGAACAATTTTTTGCAAAGTTCGCACTTGTCGCGGTACCAACATTTGAATTGCCTGTGATGTAAATATTTTGACATAAATATTTAGTTGCTATTGATGCATGTATGCTTGATTAACTTGTCTATTGATGCATGTATCCTTGATTAACTTGTGGTATGTGTCGCGATTTATTTATTTTTGAATTGCCTGCGACTTATTACGCGGAAGTTGCTTGTTGCTATAACCAGTAGAGCTCCATACTTAGAAAACTTTTGACTAGGGGACCTTCACGTTGGGTCCGACTTATCGATACGACGTCTAAGTCTTTTACTTAGAAAAAATTGATTAGGGGACCCAATTTCTGGGTCCAACTTATTGATGTGGCGACCTCAAGGGTGTGGTTTTAAAGCGTGATGCCCAATACTTAGAATATTTTTGATAATGGGACCCTTCATACTGGGTCCGACTTATCGATCTGACGACTTGCAAATAATTCTCAATACTTAGAATATTTTGAGCAAGGGACCCCCAATTTGGGGTCTGACTTATCGATGTAACGGATTAGCCTTGGTTAAATACTAAATTTAAGGTAATATGCAAAATATGATCTATTTACCAAGTACGTCTGGTAAACTTAAGTCGTAACATCAAGTACGTCTAATGTTAAAAATGCGCGAAATGAGATTTATTTGTGAAATACGTCTGGCAAACTTATGTCGTGACATCAAGTACGTCTTATGTCTTGGAATTTTCAAGATCAATAACCTAGCAGATGTGAGTGGATATTTAAGATCAATAACCAGAATGACTTAAGATAAATGGTTTGAAAGTCAAAAGTACTGTGAAAGCTATTGAAAATGTCTAAAATATTAGAAAATACTGAATGTTTCTGCGGATAATAAAAATGATGTTGACGCGGATAATGATAAATCTGAATGATGTCTGGAGATGCTGATGCGGATGATTATTGATGACATAGTAGCCCCTTGCATATTGGCGTAAATCAAGAATTTTTTCAAGTGATCCACATTTCACGGCCTTTGGAGCTTTTTCCCCTTCATGTCTATAACTCAAACGTGCATGGCATCACGGTACGAATGATTTTGAATGGACCATCCCAATCAGCCCCGAGTTTCCCTTTTCCCACAATCTTGCCAGTGGCCTCGACTTTCCGCAACACGAAGTCTCCTTATTTAAGTACCCTGGTCTTGACGTGACGATTGAACTGTCGCGTCATGTGTTGCTTCTGAGCTATGGACCTCAACAATGCATTTCCCCTGGTTTCCGGAAGTAAGTCAGGGTTTAACCTCTTTGCTTCTGCATTATCATCATAATTGTAGAAGGTGATTCTTGTTGAAGGGATCCCAATCTCAACGGGTAACACAGCTTCTGAACCATATACGAAAGAGAACGGGGTGTGGCCTATTTTTTCTTTCATCGTTGTGCGATTAGCCCATAATACTCCGGGTAGTTCCTCATCCCAAGTGCCTTTTGCTCCTTCGATCTTTTTCTTGATGCCATTCAGGATTTCTTTATTTGCGGATTCTACTTGGCCATTAGTCTGAGGCCTCGAGACGGAGCTGAAGCGGATTTGAATGTTGAATTTGTTGCAGTACTCTACGGTACGTTTACTGATGAACTGCCTACCGTTGTCCGTGATGATAACCCTAGGTATGCATATCTGGTAATGATGTTACGCCATATGAATTAACACACCTGTTTATCAGTGATGGTGCTCAAAGCCTCTGCTTCAACATATTTGGAAAAGTAGTCTATGGAAACGATGACGAATTTTCTCTGTCCTTTGGCAGGTGGGGATGGTCCAAGAAGGTCCATGCCCTATTTATCAAAGGGCAACACTGCTTGAATGCTTGAAAGGTAGTTGGTGGGTTTTCTGTCCAACTTCGAGAAAAATTGACATTTTCCACAATGCTTAACCACCTTTTCCGCGTCTTGCTTCAGAGAAGGCCAATAGTAACCACTTCTCAGAATTTTGCTTATAACTGTTCGAACTCCCTGGTGGATGCCACAGCCACCTTCATGTATTTCGCGGATGACATAGTTCCCTTCTTCAGGGGTCACGCATTTCAACAAGGTATGGGTGTAGGACTTTTTGTACAATGTACATACCTTCATGAAGTTCAAACCATTTTACTTTTTTCTGGAGGGCTTCAGCTTGAGTCGGATCTTAGGGCAGGACCTAATGTTGTAAAAATTGAATATACGGGTCCATCCAAGATTCCGATCTGTCAATGGGGTGCACCATGAAATTAATACTTGGATTGGGCAGGACCTCCCATACAATATCTCTAGCCGCGTATGATTCAGCCGAACTGGCGAGTCTTGCAAGGGAGTCCGCTTGAGCATTCTCTGATCTGGGGATGTGGGATACAGTGAAACGTTGAAATTTCTTGAGGAGTTCTTTCACCTGCTGCAAGTACATCCTCATTCTTTCGTCTTTGGCCTCAAACTCCCCGTTTACTTGTCCAACTATCAATTGCGAGTCAGAGAAAACGGATAAAGTTCGAGCCCCTGCTTCGTAGCATATTCTCAGCCCCAAGAGTAGGGCTTCATACTCAGCTTCATTGTTGGATGCCGCAAATTCAAACTTTACGACCTTTTCCATGCGAACTATAGCAGACGAAATGATCAGGAGGCCTGCTCCACTAGAAGACTTGGTGGAGGAACCATCTACATACAGTTTCCATTCTTTGTTAGGTTTAGAGGGAATTGGAGATCTAGTTTCAACAATGAAATCAGCTAAGGCTTGGGCCTTTATAGCAGTTCGCGGCTCGTATTTAATCCCAAAATCCGCCAATTGATTGGCCCAGTCGGAGACGCGACTAGATTGATTCTCCTCTATGATCTTCTTCAAGGGCTGATTTGATCTTACTATTATTTGGTGGGATTGGAAGTAGGGTTTGAGTTTCCTACTTGCCATCACAACCGCAAAGAGGACCTTTTCAGCTTCTCCATAATTCCTCTCAGAGCCGCGGTATGCATGGCTAACATAATATACAGGGAGTTGACTCTTTTCCCTTTCCGCGACTAGAACCCCTGAAAGTGAATATTCGGATATAGAGACGTACAACACAAGAGTGTCTCCATCAATGGGGGATACTAGCATTGGAAGGGAGGCCAAGTACTCCTTCAATTGGTTGAAGGAATCCTCGGCTTCTTTAGTCCACTCGAACCGCGTTTGTTTAAGAGTTTTAAAGAAAGGAGAACACTTATCTGCGGATTTGGACATGAAACGGCTCAGCGCAGCAATACAACTAGTTAACCTTTGGAATTCCTTCACCGAGGTTGGTGACTTCATGTTCGTGATGGCCTTGATCTTATCCGGATTGGCCTCTATGCCTCGTTCATCCACTAGGAAGCCAAGACACTCATGATGGAAGAGGGTTCTGGCCTTTCTCGTTTAGAGGGAACCGCGGAGATAGGTTCCTTTTTGAGGGTGTTAATGAGACACTGCCGAGCCGTGACTTGGTCTCCCTTTAATATACCCACCTTTCCATCATCTTGTTCAAATTGAAGAAGCAGCTGATGAGGAAGGATTGCAGCTTTGAGTTTGTTGATGAGGGGGAGCCCCATGATTGCATTGTAGGGGAATTTCAAATCTACCACGGTAAAGCGAATGGGCATAGTCTTGCAGCGATCTTTCTCCCCTACACGAACTGGGAGGATTATGGTGCCAAAAGGAAGGACTTGATTTCCACCAAACCCTATCAGCGGCTTGTCCAACTAGTAAAAAAAGTCTCATTAGTGACCCCCTATTTGTATCTATTTTTGAAATATAAGATACAAATAATGTTTTTTGTATCTTTTATTTTAACAAAAGATACAAATAAACCTTATTTGTATCTTGTGTTTAAACACGCGATACAAATAATAGTTATTTGTATCTGATGTTAAAACAGGGGATACAAATAACTATTATTTGTATCTTGTGTTTAAACAGGGGATACAAATAACTATTATTTGTATCTTGTGTTTAAACACGCGATACAAATAACAGTTATTTGTATCGGGTGTTAAAATAGGGGATACAAATAATGAATTAGAAAAATCATGAAATAGGCGGGATTTCGAAGGGCACGACTGTTCATTTTCATTTCCCTAATCTTAGAAATTAGAGGCGGGATTCCTAAAAACTAATTTCTAATTTCAATTAAATTCCAATTCACAAACTACTTCCTTGCTGCTTCGTCTTCTTCCTCGTTCAATTCCTTCACTTCGTTGCTTCATCAGGTAAATTCCTTCAATGCCTTAATTTCTAATTTCAATTCACAAACTTTCATTATTCTTTCTGCTACTACACTTCTTGCTGCTGCTACATTGTTGCTTCGCGCCTCTCACCTCTTCTCCTCTGATTTTCATCCAAAGTTAGGGTTTCAGTTATGATTTAACCTTCCTAGTTTGCCATGCTTGAATATCAAAGATTCTAGATTTTGAGTAAGTTTCTTTTTCTTCTTCCTCTCTTGGTTTTAATCGAAAATTAGGGTTTAGTTAGGGCATTTTATCAACGCCAATTATTGATGGCTGCTAAATTAGTGATATTTTTGGTTAAGTAAAAGTAAATCGGGTCGGTATGAAAGTTATTCATCGTTATTTAAAGTTTTATTATGTTTCTAATCTTCTTATTGCCTTTTTGATTTAAATCTAGGGTTTCTGTCCAATGCTATTTTAAACAATCGTAAGTCTGATTTTTAGTGCAGCTGTTTCTGTGCATTATCTCTAGTGAAGAGCATTAACCGCGCAATAGGGGTTGGATTTTGCAATGCTGAGTAATGTTCGTATTTGTATGTTCAATTGCTTGCGTTATATTGTTGAATTGTGTGATTAATTTGTTAATTTCTTTATTACATTGATTATGCTTTGGAAATTTTGTTAGTACTGAATTTCGGATTGTTATTTATCTTTGGTTCTTTATTGTATTTTGAATTTGTTGAATTGCGCTTTTGTTGAATTGGAAAAGTGTATTCTAATTCTATGTGAATGACGAAAAATGATTGTTCAGGATTCTAATTAAATTGAGAATTACCATTTGAGAAGCATTTCTTTTTAAGTTCTTTTGTTGTTCTTGTGTAGTATGATTGTCTTGGGCTATGGAATTACTACTTGGGTTTTGATTTAGTTAATGAACTTGATTATTGGGAAAGTGTATCTAGTTGTGATCTCTGCTTGAATGTGTGTTATTTAGATGTTGGTATATAGTTATTGTTGATCTTTAATTCATTAAAATTTAGTGATTGTTTATTGTCGATCTTTAGTTGATTTAATTAGCTGTTCTTAGCTAAATTTTAACTTGCAAAATTCAATTGGGGAGAAATAGAAATCCTTGTAGCAGTCAATTGACACATTTCCATACATACATAACTGAAGCATTTATCATTTGTTCCAACTAGTGCTCTACTAAATTTTTTGAGATTAGATGCATTCAAGCGACATCTTCTTTGTCCATATTTTCCTTGAAGTGACATCGCAATGTACTTGATTTGTTTTTGATGTTGTATTCAAATGCTTTGATGTGGGTATTGGTCGAAGTCTCGAAGATATGTGCTTTGCCCCCTTTGATGGAATTGAAACAGCTTGTATCCGTGAGAATAAAGAACCCTTCAAAGATGTTAATGGGTGTTGGTTTGGGTTCTTGCTGGAGGAGAGCCTAAAAAAGATGGTTGTTTATGCTTTTTTTAACTAAATGTTTTTTACTCTGCATAAGCAGCTTGCTGAATTATGGCCTGAAGTAATCATGGATCACCATAATGAAAAGCAATCAGCAGAATAAAGAATCAAAGAGCAATAGCTGAAATAAGTCGGCTGAGCTTCATGCATCGCTTTTGTCGCTTGTTCATCTCTTTTCTACAAAAAAAAATCACATCCTTGATTTGCATGATATTAGATTTTTATGGATGATAATTAATTCTTTTGGATTCACTTAACTAGTTCGTTAAATATTAAATACCAATATAAGTACTTCTTACAATACCAATTGGGTGATTGTTCAAATATTAAATGATCGGGTGGTTGTTCAAATATTAAATGATCGGGTGGTTGTCTATACAATACCAATATCGGTACTTCTTACAATACCAATGAAATCTCAGCAAGTACAGCAACAAGAATTGAATAAAGAGGATAAGAAGAAGAAGAGCAGGCTATATTACTGAAATAAGGAAAGATTGCAGCAGCTTTCTGTTTTCAAGTACACTCCAATACCAATATAGGTACTTCTTACAATTTTCAAATTTGTCTATACAATTCATTTATTGCTATATATACGACTAGATTTGTAGCCACCTGATTTTTGATTTTAACAGATGAGGTGGCCTTCCAGAAGCTGTTGCTTAACAATTCTTTTTTATCTAAATTAGTCGAGGTTTCTTCTCTCTTTCTTTTTTATTGTCTAAGCTAATGAGTTGTTTGTTTGCAACATGCTAATTCTTTGCTTTATGGACATACTAATCTACTGTATTCAGTATGTTGTTTGTTTGCAACATGCTAATTCTTTGCTTTATGGCCATACTAATCAAGAACCGGATAATGTTTTGCTTTCGGTCAATTATGCTCAGTTTCTTTACCTTGTTGTTCACGATTTTGACATGGTAATGGTTTTCTTTTAAAGTATTTCATTTAAGCTTTAATATTGTGAGATTTGTGTGAAAGCTCACATTAGTCAAAGTAATTCACCAAGTCATTTTTTGAGTGTTAAAAATGATAATAATGAAAGTTTGAAGTAGTATTAGTTTGTGGTAGATTGAAATCAAAAGCACTTTCATTATCTTGTGATCTTTGAGCGACACTCATCCTTTCCTCCATAAAAATTGTACCATTAGCAAGTGGAGGGAAATATTTATTACCAAATAATAATAATAATAATTCAAGGTGTGCTGCGGAGATGCTGCTGTGTTGATCCAGATGGTGCGCTCTCTTCTATTGCTGCTGCTGGACCCTGTGATGGTCTTCTGCTGATGTGCTGATGTGCTGATGTGCTGATGTATGTTGCTGGCTGGACGTGCGTGTTTGTCTTTGTTGAGCTGCTTGCATGCTGATCCGAGGCAGCTTCTGTTTTGGATTGTTGTTTCTGTGTTGTTACTTGCTGATGGTTTGATTAGTCCATTGTGATGCTGCCTAGTTGCTGAGTTAGAGCTAGAGTAGTGCTAAGTTAGTTTATGGGCCTAATAGTTGAAATTGAAGTTGCTTCTGTTGTGTCCTTGTATCATGTGCAACAATTGCTTAGTGTATATGGTCTGTTGCTTCGATGATGGAGTTGCTAATATTGCATTTTGTAAAAGATAAAAATTAATTGTATATACTTTTTCTTATGTATATTAATAATAATAATAATAATTTTTTTATTTGTTATGTCGTTTATTGTCTTGATGTCATATATATATTAATATAGATATATAGGCTATATATTTTTTTTTAATTAAAAAAAAGTCATTTGTATCTAAGGTTTAAATAGGGGGATACAAATAACTGGGTTATTTGTATCGCCTGTTTGTAACCCAAGATACAAATAAGGGTTATTTGTATCGCATATTTCAAGCAGGGGATACAAATAACCCATTATTTGTATCTCGTTTTTGATACATGCGATACAAATAAGCTGTTATTTGTATCGTGTGTTTCATACATGCGATACAAATAACTCTTATTTGTATCTTAGGTTTTCAAACGATACAAATAATATGTTATTTGTAACCCACTTGTTAGTAACCCCCAATATAAGATACAAATGAGCTTAAAAACAAGATACAATTAAGGATTTTTTTACTAGTGTCCAGTGGCTGCAGATGCTTATCTTCGAATTTCATTTGTCGGAGGCATTCAATGGTAATGAGGTCAGCAGTGCTACCGGTGTCTACCAACACCCATTTGACCTTCAGCTGTCCGATCTTTATTGACACTACTAGCGGATCAGTATGGGGTTGTTGTAACAGTTGAGATGTTACGGAATCAAATTTCATGATGGGCCCTCGCGATGAAGTTTTTGGAGGTCCCTTTAGCAAGGTATGTACACTATCTTTGGCAGCACGGACGGTGGGATAATCCTCGGAATAACCCCCACAGATGAGGTGGAGAGTTCCTTGGGTGTTAGAACTTTACCTCCGAGTTTCTTCCCGTCTAGGAGAACCCCGTCTTGGACGCCAAGTGCGCCTTTCAGTATCATTTCTATTGTAGTCCTTCTTGACCACAAACCGTTCCAACTTCCTTTCATTAGCCAATTGGTACAAAATTCGCTTCAGTTCGGGGCATTGTGTCAGGGTGTGACCATGTTCTTTGTGGTAGTCACACCATAAGTTGAAGTTGCGGCGGCTTGAAGGTGTAGTGGTAGGAGCCGGTGCGGGTAAATCATCCCGGATGGCATAAAAAATATCCCGACGATTAATGTTGAACAGCGGATCATTACCGCGGTCTAGCAGGTTACGTGTTCCTGAACCTTCTTCCGCGGTATATACATGTCTGGACCGAGGAAGCCCCATATTGGAAGGATCAGGGCGTCGCGGTACATGATTCCTATCTCTTGGGACATATTCTTCTCGGCTCCTTTGAGGAGGTCGAGGAGGCAACTGGTCCCTTCTGTCAGACCTTCGTTTCTTGGGGTCATTTGCCTGACAAATCTCAGACGCCGTGACATAGCTTTGGCATTGTTTCATTACCTCGGCATAGGTTTTTATTTGGCTCTCTACCAATTGAAATTTTAATTTTCGAGCTTTCATCCCATTGATTAAGGCGTTCAAGGCCACGGAGTCCTCTAACTCGGTGACTTCCAACACCGCTTCATGGAATTTTTTCAAGTAGGAGGATATAGATTCTCCTTCTTGCTCTGTTAGGCTAAGCAAGTGAAAATTGGATTTCTCTTGCCTTCGAGAAGCAACAAAATGACATAAAAATTTGTCCTCGAGTTGAGCGAAGGTACGGATACTTCCGGGAGGAAGTGAAGTGTACCACGTCAGCGCAACTCCTGAAAGGGTGATGGGGAAGTACTTACATAATAATGTCGATTCCGCGGTATACAGCAGCATTAGGTTCTTAGATGCCATGATATGTTCCTCGGGACATGTAGTGCCGTCAAAGGTTTCCATGTTTGGAACTTTAATCTTTGCAGGGTTTGGTGTGGCCATCACTTCCGCGGAAAGCGGGGAATTTATCAAGATGGAGGCCTCTAAAGGGACATGATGAGATTCTTGTCGCTTCTCTACTGGGCTTTGATAGTGACTCGAGCCGGTGCAAGAGATTTTTCTTCTTTATTCTCGCTTTTTATCAATTAGGGTTTGAACCGTGTTTGACATCCGTTGTCGCTTCTCCTGGAGGAAGGAACGGGCATCACGAGAAGCGGTTTTGGAGTTCCCCTCTCGTGAGTCCCTTCTGGTGCGACTCTCGTGGGTCTTTGACATTTCTCGTCTTATCTTGTTCCTCCTGCTGGAGCGGGATGTACCGGTGTCCTCACTCCTTGATGCTTGAGAATTTGGCTGAGGTTGTGGATTGACTTGTTCTTGCAAGTTTCTGATTTGATTTGCCATCTCGTCCATTGTTTGTTGTGGAACAGGATTTTGGGTGACAATGGAACGTAATTCTTCAGAGAATGCTGCGGTAAGGTTCTGTGCAAGTATGTCCAGATCACGACGGGTCATGACTTGATTGTTTGCCTGACCTGCAGAAGTGTCTGTATCTGTACTTTGCATGGTAGCGGTTTGAGTGGTATTTCTCTTGGGAGCCATGACTTTTTGATCGGTTCCCCACAGACGGCGCCAATCTGTTTCTTTGAAGAAACTTGAATCAATGTCACTACTCGAAAACAACCTGAAGAGGAAGTGTGATGGAGGTCAAACCGCTTTTATGTCCTTGTTGCGTTATTCCGCTGTCCCTCTGTGCCTGCACACAATAAGTTAGCCTAGCTCGGGGGGTGATCTCCCGGAAAGCCCCTCCGACGCTCAAGTCAGACGCGAATAGTATGATCAATAATAAAAGATATGAAATCGTAATGATAGTTTAGGACAATGATGGATGATGGTGAATTGGGAGATCACAATTGGTGTTTTTGAGTGATTATTTTGGAAGAGTATGGGTGTCTAGTGGTTGGTTCGATTGGTTAGAATGCTGAATGAATTAGAAGTCTCTTACTTAGTTTTTTGACTGGGAGTTATTTTGAGGGAAGATGGGGCGGTTATGGAGTATAGAAGAAACCGATTTTGACTAAGGTCAACGATGGTCAACAATTAGGGAAGTTGTTCAGGTGAACTGAAATAACTGATATTAAATGCATAAACAGTAAATTAAAAGTTACCATAACAGAAACCTTGTTATATATGAGTAGTCTATTAATCTTTTATAAAACTCAATCTTGGGTATCACATGTGGGTTCTAATTGGTTTACCTTATGGGGGTTCTAATTCTGTGAATGTTTATGATACTCATCCCATTCAACATCATATCATAAAAACAATAATATTTTGTACTAAACAATAATTAATTGTAAATGAAATATTATTGATAAACAAAGATAAAGATGTTTTTACAACTGAATAAAAATGAAATAGTTTAAAGTCACCCGTCTTCAAGTCTATTCCATATAGAACTAGGATGATGTTCATGCTTAGATTGTGGTAATGGTTTTGTCAAAAAATGTGCAATATTAGCATCATTTAATAAAATGCATATGGCATACAATCATTTAATAATCTCACTACAAAAAAAAAAAAAAAAACAAAACAAAATTCCCACTATCCGAAATAGTCGGAGTTTAGTCGGTATACGGCTATACCGACTACTTATAGGTAGATGGCTTAGATCGGTCGGTAAATCATTTTAGTAGGAAAATAGTCAGAAATTTCCAACTAATTCCGACAACCCATTTGGTTGGAAATTTCCGATTGCCCATATAGCCTGAATTTAGTCGCTAAGAACTATTGAAGAATTCAACCCAACGTGACAGAAAAAAAAAGAATGAAATTCTTCGACCAAATTACCAACCACCTGGTTGGTCGAAAAAAAAACTAAAATGAAAGTGTCGCATCATACCCATGTGGTGCCTGCTTAGCACCCACCTGGACACGTGTACAATCAGATTGCACACACCAGTGTCGTTGGGAAGGATTGAACCCCTGACCACATGGATATAAGGTCAATGCTCCAACTAGCAAGCCACATGATAATTATTGCAGCTAGCTTTGTTATTGAATTTATAACATAATAGCACTCCTTCCACTTATTATTATTATTGTTATTATTATTATTATTATTATTATTATTATTATTATTATTATTATTATTGTTATTATTATTATTATTATTATTATTATTATTATTATTATTAGTCATCTAGTGTAATATTTGTCGTAGTATAATATTAGTAAACTGTTAATTGTATTTTGGAAAAATTACTATGAATAATCCAATCTTTCTCTCATTTTCCTACAATAATCTAAACTTTTGATTAATCTTGAATTATCCCAAGTTTTGAATTACTTAACCAAGAATGTTATTCCACAAATATTAACTTGCTATCATAGGTCAACTTTAAAAAAAATAAAGGAAAAATACAAATAAAACTAAATATACTAAAAATAAAAAGTTAAATAAAAATTAAAAGAAAAACAATCCCCTTCCCCTTTCCCAGTTTCCACCGTGGCACTGCCATGAGTGCCACCCCATCTTCACTGTCTTCCACCAGACTCTCATTGTACCTTCTAACATGTCACCACATTCCTATCCATGACATGAAAAAATAAATTTCAATATCTCTTTCATGACTCCTTGTTTCCAACAAAATTAACCCACATTAACTTTGATTTTCCCCAATATCTGAAAAGCAGATTAGTATTATTTATCACAATATAAAAGATTAATCAAAATAACATGATCATTAAAGGGCTTCCAATGGCAGCATAGCCTGGACCTTTTCCATGACAACAACTTGTCATCTCTCTGCAAATGGGTTCCAATGGCAACAAACACATGACCAATATAAACACAAGTGACATAAAAAGGATTCTTTAGGCCAACCATGGCTTCCAATGGAGCAAATAGTACTCCTAATGTTGAAGAACCAGTAATAATGGTGAAGGTGTAGTAGTGGTGATTGGTGAAGGGGAAGGGGGATTGGGCGGACGAGGAATAGATGAGAAAGTGCTGATTTTTCCAGATTTTTTTGACAATTTTAATTTATTTTTTGTTTCTTTATTTGCTAAAAAACCTGTTAAACAAGTTAAAGGTCATGTGAGAGCACTCTTGGCAAACATTTTCTAAAGTTGGAATTATTTTTAATTAATCAAAAGTTGGGATTATTGTAGGAAAATCAGTAAAAGATTGGATTATTCTAGGCAAGTTTTCCTTGTATTTTTGTATATTACTACTCGTATTAGTTCATTATTAGTTGTATTAGTAGATAATTAGTGGGTTATTATTATTATTACTATTATTATTTTTTTTTATTTTTTTTATTATAAACCACATTTCATTTCATAAAAAGACTTTACAAGAAATTGGTGGGAAGTCAAACAACAAGCTGAGCAACCACACCCTTTTCGATACAAAAGGCTAGCTTCTGGAAAATATGTGCTCTAGACTTGGAGCTGCCTGAGTGACTCACAGAAAAGGGTCAATCCTTGCTAACAGTTCCAAAGCATTTTCCCAACTCTCCAAAGGTGGTGAACACAAACAATATGAATTTGTAACCATTCTCCTCACACTTCGGGCCGTACTTCTTCCTCTTTCTTTCCGCAGCACTGGCTAAAGAAGTACCAGGTGCCCATTAGGTGACTCCTGTGCCAGCAAAGGGCGAACCTTCGGTGACATCTACGCATGCGTCCTTTCCATGTAGCCAATATAAGAGAACGATATCTGTAGGTCTTAAATCTGTCCCCGCCTTTGAACACTAGTGGAAAAAAAGCTATTGGCTGCTACTTATTGGCTGCGGTTTTTAGGCACACGCAGCCAATATGAGTAAAAAAAATGTGGTAAAAAAAAACTATTAAGGGCTACGGTTTTGTCTACTGTCTGCAGCCCAAAACTGTAGCCAAAAAAAAAGGTAAATGGCTGCGGTTTTCTCTACTGTCCGCATCCCCAAAGTGTCTTCAATATTTTCGAAAACTAACAAAATTAACCCAAAAAAAAGGGGAAAGGGCTGCGGTTTTTTTATCTGTCCGCAGCCCCTAGTGTTAATAAAAAAATTAAAACCTGCCATGCTTGTTTGTAACGTTACATTCTTCAAAACCTTCTGTCTTCTTTCCATTCACAAAAACCCACTTTACAAAATCTAAACCCACTGTTTCATTCGATTCCATTCTCAAAAACCCTACTGTGTGCTCTTCTTCTTCAATTCCCTACTGTGTGTTCTTAGTTTATGTACTGTGTGCTCTTCTTCTTCGATTCCATTCTCGACAAAAACCCACTGTTTGAATTGAAGTTACTGTTCGAGCTTTTTCATAGAATTTCTTGTTCTTCAAGCTTTCAACCCACTTTCAAGGTATAATTTTGATTTTGTTTCATTGTATTTTAGGTCTTAGTTTTTTATACTAATATTGATTTTGTTTTACATTTTAAAGGTTACAAAACCCAATTGAAGTTACTCATATCTAAACCCACGAAATTTCAAGGTATTATTTTGATTTTACGTGTTCAAGTTCATTGAGTTTTAGGGCTTTAATTATTTATGTATTCTGTTAAAAATGTGGTTTGTTATTGTATATATGTTTGAATTATTAGAACTAGATTGAATATATGTATTTTTATGGTTAAAAAAAAGTGGTTTGTTATTTTATATATGTTTGTTATTGTATATATATGTTTGAATATATATATTGATGTATGAAGTATAAAATAAGAATATGCATTAAAGTATTAAGAGTTGAAGTTTTAGGGCTTTAATTATTTATGTACTTTGTTAAAAATGTGGTTTGTTATTGTATATATGTTTGAATTATTAGAACTACATTGAATATATGTATTTTATTATATGGTTAAAAAAATGTGGTTTGTTATTGGATATATGTTTGTTATTGTATATATGTTTGAATATATATTGATGTATGAAGTATAAAATTAGAATATAAATTGAAGTATTAAGAATGAAGTATAAACAATGGTAATTATTTTAAATGATTTTATTTTAGAATACAATGTAGTGCTTATATAGAATTAAAATATAATGTATATAATAAATTAGGGTTAAATATGTTTAGTATAAATAAGTATATGTTTGAAAGGTTAAATGTGTTTGGTTTAAATAAGTAAATATGTTAAAAATTTGTTATTAATTTTGTTTTGAATTAAATAATCACACTTAGGATGACAAAAGATTGTTCTTGGATGTATGGAAGCATTGAATCGTCGGAATTTATTGATGGCGTATTAGAATTTGGTAGTGTTGCGGTTGAACATCAAATTAGGACGGGGGGAGTTAGTTTTTATTGCCCATGTGTCAATTGTGGGAATGTATCAAAGGTAGATAGTGTTTATATCCTTAGGGAGCACATACTTCGACGTGGGTTTAGGCCTCAATATCATGTTTGGGTTTGGCATGGTGAGGAGGGAGTTTACAAGGAAAATAGTGTTGTTGAGGATGTCAATAATGTGGCCGATGTCAATGAGGATGTAGTGGATGAAGAGAATGTTGATGAGGATGTGGATCGTGTTGATGAGATGATGAAGGGAGTCGAGGATGAGTTAGGAAAACGTCCTCGTGTATTTGACTTGTTGACAGAGGCTTCTCAAAAGCCTTTGTATCCTGGATGTACAAAGTTCATCAAACTTACAGCAGTTTTGACGATTTTCAACATTAAGTCAAAGTTCAATTGGAGTGACACTAGTTTCACAATGTTATTAGAAGCGTTAGGTGAGATGCTTCCTGAGGGAAATGAACTTCCAAAGTCGACATACTATGCCAAAAAGCTAATGTCCTTTCGGGTTAGAGTACCAGAAGATTCATGCGTGTCCGAATGATTGTGTCTTTTATCGGAATGAAAATGAGAACTTAGAAGAGTGTCCTAGGTGTGGGTTATCGCGTTACAAGCGTAAAGGGGCTCGAGATGCTAAAGGGCCCCCGGCTAAGGTATTGTGGTATCTTCCAATAATAGCAAGATTCAAGCGCTTGTTTTCTATAAAGAAAGATGCGTTAAATTTGAGGTGGCATGCAAATAGGGTGAAGAAAGATCACTTGCTCACACATCCATCTGATTCTCCGGAGTGGAAGAGTATTGATAGGTTGCACAAGACTTTTGGGGATGAAGTTCGTAATTTAAGGCTCGGACTGTGCACGGATGGAATGAACCCATTTGGCAATCTTAGTTCTCAACATAGTACTTGGCCTGTACTTTTAGTGATTTATAATTTGCCACCTTGGTTGTGTATGAAGCGTAAGTACATTATGCTTTTGCTTTTTATCTTGGGTCCTAAGCAACCTGGTAACGACATAGATGTATATCTTGCACCTCTTGTTGAGGATTTGAGAAAGATGTGGGATGAAGGAGTTTCCGTGTTTGATGCATATGCTAATGAGGAGTTCACCTTGCGTGCAATGCTTTTATACACCGTTAACGATTTTCCGGCTTATGGAAACTTATCAGGGTATAAGAACAAAGGGAAGAAAGCGTGCCCAATATGTATCGATGACATGGAATCGACGTGGATTCCTAAGTGCAAACATGTATTCATGAATCATCGAAAGTTCCTCCCACGAGATCACCAATACCGTAAGAAGAAGAAGATGTTCAACGGGGAGGTTGAGGACCGTGTAGCTCGTCGATCGTTGACCGGTTATGAGGTTTACGAACAAGTTAAGGGGGTTGAAACTGTATTTGGTAAAACAGGGCAAGTGCAAGGGGGTGAAGATCGACTATGGAAAAAAGAATCAATCTTTTGGACGCTTCCATATTGGAGAGATCTACAGGTTATGCATTGTCTTGACGTTATGCATATAGAGAAAAATGTATGCGATCCCATACTCGGGACTCTCATGAACATTTCGGGTAAGACAAAGGATAATAAGGCCGTGCGAGATTACTTTGAATGTAAGGGTATTCGTCCGGAGTTGTGGGCACAGGTTAAGGGGAGTAAGAAAAGAGAAAGAACTGATGAAGTTGGTGGTAGTAGCAAGGGAAAGGTCGGTAAGAAGAAGATGAGTAGTGAAAAAGTTTATTTGCCTCTAGCTTGCTACACATTGTCCAAAGCAGAGAAGCGGGCCTTTTGTGAGTCTTTGTATGATTAATGTTCCCTCTGGGTACTCATCTAACATGAAGAGATTTGTGACCCTTAATGGTGAATTGAAGTTGGGAAGCATGAAATCTCACGATGGCCATGTAATGATGCAAGTGTTATTACCGATCGCACTACGTGGAATATTGCCAAAACATGTGAGATATGCTATTACTGAGCTATGTTCGTTCTTCAACACTATTTGTAGTAAAGTTCTTAATCCCTTTAAACTTGATGCTCTTCAACTCGACGTGATTGTAACTTTATGCAAGTTTGAGATGTATTTTCCACCTTCTTTCTTTGAGATAATGGTTCATCTTATTGTTCATCTTGTTCGTGAAATCAAGCTTTTAGGTCCATTTTTTTAAGGTGGAGCTATCCTTTTAAGAGACACATGGGTGTGTTACAAAACAAAGTGAGGAATCCGGCCAGCACAACCAGAGGGAAGTATGATTCAAGGCACTGTAAGCGATGAGATTGGTAATTTTATAGCCGAGTATATGGCTATGGCAAAGCCTATTGGACTACCCACCTCTCGACATGAAGGAAGACTTGAGGGAAAAGGAACAATTGGCTCTAAAACAATCACACCTTCTCGGGATAGTCTGTTACAAGCACACCTGTATGTGTTACATCATATTTCGGAAGTTCATCCGTTTTTGAATGAGCATTTTGATATATTGCGCGCAAAATATCCGTTTAGAGGTGAGAGGGTGATAACCGGTTTTTAACGCATCGTTTAACGCTAAGAACCTTGGTTAATCAAACACATTTATAAACACCCTAGTTACAACTATAGCGAGTATAGAGGTAAGTTTGGGGATCGAACCACAAGGAACAAGGGTAAGCAAGATTGAGTGCTAGGTGTAGATGAAAGAGTGTGTGTATGTTGGTGGGTGTTTTGAACTAAACTAGGGAAAGCAATAAACAAGATTAAGATAGCAATAAGAGAAAAACGGGGTTGGTGAGGATTCACCCTAGGTCGATACTATGTTCTCATACAAAACTAAGTCAAGGGAGATTGAGCGTGGCTCAATCGAGACACTCTAGATGACATGGGGAAGTTGATGACATATTGTCAATACGAACGACCCATAATCGCCCTATGTCTCACAAGGGAGTGGCAGGACAAGATATGTATCGAATATCAATCAATCAAACCACAACAACCTCAACCCTAAACTAGCATATGAACAACATTCACCAAACCTAGGGTTTCACCAAACCAAAATCCCTAAGAAATCTACTCTAGCATGTTTGGAATGAAAACAACAAAGAACAACAAAGAAAACATGTATGTAAACATTAGGGCAAGAAATAAACTAACAATAATGAAAGACAAAACAAGAAATCTAACTACCCACTATTCTAGAAAGCAATAACCAAAGCAAGAACAAGTTTTGAAAGCAATATAACAAGATTCAAAGCATTAAATGAAGCATGAAAGGAGGAAAGCATTAAATGACATGAATGAACATAAACAAAGCAAATGAAAGCAATAAAGAAAGATAGAAAGATAAACTTACATAAATAAAGGTGCTTGAATGAAATGGAATTGAAATTACAAAGCTTGAAATGTAAATGAAAGCAATAGAAATCTATTCTAGGGTTTGGAATTGAAAGAAAGCATAAATTTGATGTTCAATAGATGAGAGGGTTTCTCTCTATCAAAACATAGGGTTTAAGACCCTTAGAGTGCCCTTAAATAGGCTACAAGAGTTGGGGAAGAAAAGCCCTAAAAAGATCCTACGTGGAAGGCTTTAAAGAAAATCGCAAATCGCAGGTTCAGGCACAAATTCAACCGAAGGAGGCTGTAGGTTCGCCCGAATTGGGCTGGATTGGCTTGTTCTGGAGTTGCTGACTTGGGCTGACTTGAAGCTTCGACCGAATTGCCTGGAGATTCGACCGAATCTTGCCCAATTCGACCGAATGGCATGGATTCGGCATTTCCAGAGGCTTTGCAAGCTTCCTTTGGGTAGGTGGAGGTCCATTCGACCGAAGGGCACCCTCATTCGACCGAATGGGGGCCTGTTGGTCACTTTAAGCCTTCAAACTATGCTCGAATGAATTCCGATCTTTGCAATACTTTCGGGGATGACCCGAAACACTTGTAGGAGCCTCGAAACGCGTGCCACTTCCTCGGTCTTGACGTCTAAGCTTCAAACTAACCCGAATCACCTCGAAACGAGCTACGATCTTTACGATACTTTCGGGGATGACCCGAAACACTTGTGGGAGCCTCGAAACGCGTGCCACTTCTTCGACTTCGGTGTTTAAGCCTCAAACTAACCCGAAACGCCTCGAAACGAGCTCCGATCTTCTTGATATCTTCGGGGATGACCCGGAACATTTGTGAGAGCCTCGGAACGCGTGCATTTCCTTCGACTTTGATGTCTAAGCCTCGAACTCAACCCGAATTACCTCGAAATCTCCCGAAAACACCTGAAATGATCCTCAAACACCATGGAGACAAGATCAAGGTAAAATCGAGTGTATAGAGCATAAAACAATATAAAAACATCGAGATAAGACACCAAAGTGAGGCTATAAATGTGCTCTAAATCGAGCACATCAACACCCCCAAGCTTAGCCTTTGCTAGTCTCTAGCAAAGAAACTAGGTAGGAATAACGTGAAAGCACAAGGGCACCCAACAAAAAAACTAAAAACAAAAGCAAAACAAAACTAAATTATGAAAGCAATAAAACCTAATACTCACTGTCGTAGGAATCACGGTCGCACTTAGCACGTACGACAAGCCCTTTAAACCTCAAGGTCTCCCAAAGAGGACGAGTTAGGTCTCGTGAGGGTTTTCAGAAGGAGACCCACAAATCCAAAGCAAGCAAACATGGTGAGCGGAGAACAAAACAATACAAGCATGTGCATGGGCAAAACTCTTCCCTAGCCATAGGTGTGCAAGTAAAATGGTCTCAATAAAGCGCAATACCAAAGAGAACGACAAATTCCACAAGCTTGAGTTCACTAGGGCAAGCAACAACACAGGCTATGCCACCCACTACCTAAAGAGGTCACAAATCTACACTCCCCGGGTACTTTCTCAAAAGATGTGAGAAATATGCAATAACGCTCATGTGTTTGATTATGTTTCGTGTTTCGCTCATAATCTTCCGACTAAAGATGAGTCGGGAATCAAACACCTAATAGGGGAGAATCATGGGGATTGTGTCTTATCTTACTCCAGTACAGAACAAACTAATCGGACCAAGTCGAACAGGTTAGCACAAGGGTTGTAATGTTGGCTTAGGGTTAAGGTGGGATACATTTGGGAATGTGGAGCTAAGTAGAGGATAGCAAGTGACCCTAAACAAATAACCCACAAATACCTCATGACAAACCAATGAACACTATATCCAAACACCATAAATAACCCAAATAACTCATCAAAGCACAATGATCTCTATCATCAAACACTATCAAAACATGTAAAATCTCATTAACAGATGTGTTTCCAAGCTCATCTCCCAATAAAACATCGACCTTCTCACTCACAAGAATATGATGTGTATAAAATCTCAATGAAAAACAAGAGAAAGGTCTCCTCAAACATAGAGTATGTATGAATAATAATAATGAAAGCACTAGAGGAAATGGGAGAAATAATAAGAGCTTGACACGAAATGGATAGAGTCATAAAAACCAACAACCATAATATCATAACCAAAAACCTACTCATCGATGTAGCGCACAACAACCCCACCATCACTTAAGCTATCCTCTAGGTAAGAAGAGGGAGTATTTGGCTCATGTGGAGGCTAAATAACGTGGCTACAAAAGAAAGGAAAGGCAAAAACTTGGCTTATCCTAAAGTCAATTTCGTACAAGGTAGGCTATTTGGCTATGTAGCTCAATTCTAGCGAACGTGTTATCATCCCTGGTCTCAAGAAAAGTCGACTATACTGGAGAAGAACCGACACAATACTTAGATCCCCTAACTAGCACTCACAATGAATGGAACTCGCGAGGAGTCCAAGAAGGCTCAATCCTCACGGCTAGTCAAAATGCGCCTCTAAAGGTAGACAACCAAGCCACAAACCAAGCAAACCCCAATTCCCCCAAGCTATGTGGAAAACAGTCGAACTCTAGGTCCCAAAACAGGCACAAGGCTAAGGAAATACGAGTTTGCATAAGGACATGAAATGTGCACAGTGGAAGCTTGCATGCTAGACTCACAACTCAACCATTTATTGAAAGCAAGGATAAAACACGACTATACAACCTAAACATGAAACTATACAAGCTAAACAAAGCAAAAACTAAACAAACTAAACATGAGAAAAACTAAAAGAAAAACTAAACAATAGTTACAATAATGCAAATCTTTCGGAATTTTGAAAGCGTAAGCGCATCCTCCCCCAAGCTAGCTCAAGAGCCGTCTCGGCGATGGGGAAGGCACAAGAAAAACCAAAAGAACGAAAGATAGGCATTATTGGAACTAAAGAGAACAAAGCAAACATCACGCAACAACAAACACCGGGTTATCTCCCGCAAGTACTTTTGTTTAGCGTCGTTAAGTTCGACGCAACAGCTAACCACCAGCTCAAACAACAAATGAAAAGCTAGGGAAAGAAACCATACCTGAGCTAGGAGCGGACTCACTCCTAGCATCACCATCACCTCGAACGTGGTGACCCAAAACTCTCCACCTTGCAATGGTGGCGGAGGTATGCAATGTAGAACCGGGGTCACCCGGATGAAAGCTCAAACATGGGGCTCCCCCAAGCTTAGGTGGAGCCATCTTCTTCTTCTTTTTCTTTTTCTTACCCGCTTCCTCTTGCGGGGTTGCTTGTCAACACCATCAACTTCTTCATCACTAGGAGCATGCACAAGAACAAGCTCCTTCTCCTTCTCATCATCATCAAACCTCTTCTTCATCTCATCATACTTCACCTCGTCACAAGAAAGAACCTCATCATCCATCATCTCATCATCAAACAATTGGGCATCAAGAACATCAAGCCCTCCAACCTTATCATCATTGGGATCATCAACCACATCTAGAGAGAAAAGTTGCTCGACCATGGGCTCTTTTGAAGACTTAGCAAACCCAAAAATCGCTTGCTCATCAGCTACCCTTATAGTAATAGTTTCGGCTTCACAATCAATAAGGGCACCCAAGCTCTTCAAAGCATCTCTCCCAAGAATGAGGGGAGTGTAGGGGTCTTCCACCATGTCTAGAACAACAAAATCACATGGGACAACAACGCTTCCCACTTGGATTGGAAGATCCTCAAACTCCCCACATGGCACTTTAATGCTCCGGTCGGCAAGTTGGATGGATTTCTTGGATGGTGTAGGCTTGAAAGGAAGGTGCTTAGCAATACTCATCGGCATTAGGCTAATAGAGGCCCCCAAATCGGCAAGTGCTCCCTTGGGCTTTTTGTTCCCAAGAGTAACGGGTAGTACAAAGGGTCCTCTAGCCTTTTCTTTCTTTGCCCAAGTGCCTTGAACAATGGCACTTACTTGCTCCGGTAAATTAACAACCTCACTTTCAAGCCGCTTTTTGTTGCCCAAGAGTGACTTCAAGTACTTGGCATATTGAGGCATTTGCTCCATTGCCTCTAAGAACGGGATCTTCATTTCCAATCGCTTCATATGCTCAAGAAACTTGAGAAATTTGGCTTGCATTTGCTTCTCCACCTTCTTATATGGGAAAGGAAGGGGTGGGCCACTTAAACGTTCACGAGCACGCCACTCTTGCATTTCTCTCCAATTATCCTCTTGTTCCAACTTCTCTTTTTCTTTCCCTTCATCTCTCTTCTCAACTTCCTCTTCTTTCTTTTCCTCAAAAACTTCCTCAAGAATCTCTTCTTCACCCTCTACCCCAAGCTCATCTTCATGAACAATATCTTCTTGAAATGCACTACCCATTGAAGGACCATCACCCAAATCATCACTCGAAGCTTCAATTGGACCCGGATAGGAAGAACCCGATCTAAGGAAGATCGCCTTGCATGTGTGGTGGCTTGATGGTTGGTTGGGAGGTGGAGGTTGGGTAGATGGGTTAGGTTGAGGGTTGGATGGGAAAAGCATAGGTGGAGGTGGTTGGGCTAATTGTGCAAGTTGGGTCTCCAAATTCTTTTGTTGGGTTTGGAGTTGAGCCATTTGAGTGATCAAAGTTTGATTGAGTTGGGCTAAGGTGCTCAATTGGGTAGTCATGAAGTCTTGGTTAGGATTGGGGTTTGGAGGTGGTTGGGTGGTTTGGTAGGATTGGTTGGGATTGGGTCGTGGCACTTGTGGGTAAGGCTTGCTTCCATTGGGTCTAGGAAAACTACCACCGGCTTGATTGTAGTTGTTGTAGCCTTGGTTGAAGTTTCCTTGACCGTTGTTGGGATTGAAAGGTGGTCGGGAGGCCGGATTGTTAAATAAGGTGTAATGAGAGTATCCTTGACCTTGGTTCCCATAACCCATAGCCGCTATATGTTCGGGATTGAACCCATTCACATCAAAGTTCGTCGCTTGAGCCCCTTCATAAGAACTTGACCCATAGTCAACCGATGCCACATGATCCGGACTCCTTCCCCCACAATAAGATGCATCGTGATTAGTACCCCCACAAATTCGGCATGAGAAACGTTTGGCTTCATTAGCGGCGGAGACGTTGGAGCTTGCTTGGGCTAGTTTAAGCTCGGACAATTTCTTATCCATCATGGCTTCAATTTTTGCACCAATCGAATCAAGGCTTGCACCATTGACCACGCCCCTTTGTTTCTTACTCCCCCTTGCACCACCCCAAGTGCTATTCTTGGCAACCTCTTCGATCATACCCTTCACACGGTCGCATGGGATTTTTGAGAGTTGCCCACCGACCGCGGAGTCTAGTAGTGCCTTAGTCGAATCATCAAGCCCATCGTAGAAGAAGGTATTCAAATGGTTCTCCCCATATTCATGATGGGGGCAAGCTCGAAGCATACCCTTAAATCTAGTCCAAGCGGCACATAGGCTCTCATCATCCTCTTGTGTGAATGACGCGATCTTTTTGCGCCAATCTTGCGTGCGGTTTGTAGGATAGAATCTTTCAAGGAACGCCGTTCTCAATTGCTCCCAAGTAGTGATGGAGTTGGGCTCTAGACATTTGTACAAATCCTTGGCGTCCCCCGCTAGACTAACCGAAAAGAGGCACAACTTGATGTAATCGGGGTGGTTAGGGCATTGAGGTATGAACCTACAATTCTCCGTGAATGCCTCCAAGTGTATGAGAGGACATTCGTTTCTTAGCCCACAAAATGGGTTTTCCTTCACCATTCTTGTGTTTTGTGGGTCTATGCGGAAGTTCGGTGGGGCATTAGGTAGTACCACGGCCTCTTGAAACTCTCTTCAGCCCGGGGTCCCAAATTGCCCAAATAAAGGTTGATTTTCGGCCATTGGAGGAGGATTGGGTCTAGACGATTGACGTGGAGTAGGAGGAGGAGATCGTCTAGTGACCTTTTGAATCTCTGGATTGTATGGAATGAGTTGTAGCTGTGATCTCCGTGTGGTATAGCTCATGCAAACAACACTAGAAACCAAGCGTAAGCACTGACAAGCAAGAATTATTTAAACAAAAACTAAATAAAGCAATAAAATGGACTACACAAGCACAAAAGCTAACTATAACGCCTTGTTCCCCGGCAACGGCGCCATTTTGATAACCGGTTTTTAACGCGTCGTTTAACGCTAAGAACCTTGGTTAATCAAACACATTTATAAACACCCTAGTTACAACTATAGCGAGTATAGAGGTAAGTTTGGGGATCGAACCACAAGGAACAAGGGTAAGCAAGATTGAGTGCTAGGTGTAGATGAAAGAGTGTGTGTATGTTGGTGGGTGTTTTGAACTAAACTAGGGAAAGCAATAAAAAAGATTAAGATAGCAATAAGAGAAAAACGGGGTTGGTGAGGATTCACCCTAGGTCGATACTATGTTCTCATACAAAACTAAGTCAAGGGAGATTGAGCGTGGCTCAATCGAGACACTCTAGATGACATGGGGAAGTTGATGACATATAGTCAATACGAACGACCCATAATCGCCCTATGTCTCACAAGGGAGTGGCAGCAAAGTTGTTAAAGTCGCGATTCTACTTAGAATCGTTTAGAGAGGTAGAATCGAATCGGTAGAATCGAATCGTAGAATCGTACGATTCTACAAATAAACTAAAATATATTACAAAAATCTAGTTTCTTATCATTATTACCCAAGTCAAACGTTTAAATTTATAAATTTGAGTTTCTTTGACTTTATTTTTAAGAATATAACAAAAAAAATTTAATAATTAGTTTAAATCTACATACCGATTAAGAAATTAATATTTGAAAAGTTTTCTTAATGGAAAATTTGAAACTTATGTGTATATGTGAAAGAGATTAGTAAAAAATAGTAGTATATAAGAAAAATTAAAATAATTCCTATTAAATTAGTAGAATCGGATCGTTAAATCGTAGAATCGTAGAATCGTGTTATGATTCTACCTTTAAAAATTTTAATCCAACTAGAATCGTAAGATTCTACAACTTTAAGATTCTAGTTGCGATTCAAATCGCTCGCTTGTTTTTGGATCGTAAAGTCGTAGAATCGTAGATTAGAATCGCGATTTTAACAACAATGTGGCAGGACAAGATATGTATCGAATATCAATCAATCAAACCACAACAACCTCAACCCTAAACTAGCATATGAACAACATTCACCAAACCTAGGGTTTCACCAAACCAAAACCCCTAAGAAATCTACTCTAGCATGTTTGGAATGAAAACAACAAAGAACAACAAAGAAAACATGTATGTAAACATTAGGGCAAGAAATAAACTAACAATAATGAAAGACAAAACAAGAAATCTAACTACCCACTATTCTAGAAAGCAATAACCAAAGCAAGAACAAGTTTTGAAAGCAATATAACAAGATTCAAAGCATTAAATGAAGCATGAAAGGAGGAAAGCATTAAATGACATGAATGAACATAAACAAAGCAAATGAAAGCAATAAAGAAAGATAGAAAGATAAACTTACATAAATAAAGGTGCTTGAATGAAATGGAATTGAAATTACAAAGCTTGAAATGTAAATGAAAGCAATAGAATTCTATTCTAGGGTTTGGAATTGAAAGAAAGCATAAATTTGATGTTCAATAGATGAGAGGGTTTCTCTCTATCAAAGCATAGGGTTTAAGACCCTTAGAGTGCCCTTAAATAGGCTACAAGAGTTGGGGAAGAAAAGCCCTAAAAAGATCCTACGTGGAAGGCTTTAAAGAAAATCGCAAATCGCAGGTTCAGGCACAGATTCGACCGAAGGAGGCTGCAGGTTCGCCCGAATTGGGCTGTATTCGACCGAATCTGGTCAAATTCGCCCGAATTGGCTTGTTCTGGAGTTGCTGACTTGGGCTGACTTGAAGCTTCGACCGAATTGCCTGGAGATTCGACCGAATCTTGCCCAATTCGACCGAATGGCATGGATTCGGCATTTCCAGAGGCTTTGCAAGCTTCCTTTGGGTAGGTGGAGGTCCATTCGACGGAAGGGCACCCTCATTCGACCGAATGGGGGCCTGTTGGTCACTTTAAGCCTTCAAACTATGCTCGAATGAATTCCGATCTTTGCAATACTTTCGGGGATGACCCGAAACACTTGTAGGAGCCTCGAAACGCGTGCCACTTCCTCGGTCTTGACGTCTAAGCTTCAAACTAACCCGAATCACCTCGAAACGAGCTCCGATCTTTACGATACTTTCGGGGATGACCCGAAACACTTGTGGGAGCCTCGAAACGCGTGCCACTTCTTCTACTTCGGTGTTTAAGCCTCAAACTAACCCGAAACGCCTCGAAACGAGCTCCGATCTTCTTGATATCTTGGGGATGACCCGGAACATTTGTGAGAGCCTCGGAACGCGTGCATTTCCTTCGACTTTGATGTCTAAGCCTCGAACTCAACCCGAATTACCTCGAAATCTCCCGAAAACACCTGAAATGATCCTCAAACACCATGGAGACAAGATCAAGGTAAAATCGAGTGTATAGAGCATAAAACAATATAAAAACATCGAGATAAGACACCAAAGTGAGGCTATAAATGTGCTCTAAATCGAGCACATCAGAGGGCATTGATGCAGTTGCATAACAAGACGTTTATTGATTGGTTTCATAATCTAGTAATATGTGAAAAACTAAAGGGTGTATCTGAAACTGTTAAGTGGTTAGCTTTTGGTCCTCGTGATGATGTCAACAAATTTGAGGGTTACGATGTCAATGGGTTTACATTTTGGACTGAGGGTCAAGATAAGAAGTCATCGATCTGCAGAATAGTGGGGTTTCTATTTTGTCGTCATCTACATTTTACGCGAGTGCCAAAGATCAATCGCCGGTTGATGCTAAATCAGTGTACTACGGGCGGGTACATGAAATATGATAGCTTGAATATTGTACTTTCACTATGGGTCTTTTCAAATGCAAGTGGGTGGATAATAATTGACGATGCGTTAAAAATAACGACCCTTGTGGATTCACTCTTGTAGACTTGGATCGCTTGCGTGATGGTGAGGAGCCATTCATACTAGCCACACAAGCCAACCAAGTATTTTACATTGAAGACCCTTCTAATAAACAATGGTCTATTGTTATACCGGGAAAAAGAAGTATCCTTAGTATAGGTGATGTTGAGGATGAGGAAGAATATAATGCTTTTGAAGACTCCCCACCCTTTATCAATCCAAAATCGATGAATGAAGATGATGAAGATGTTGGTTATATGCGTGTAGATCACACGGAAGGAATACATTTGAATTAAGTGATTCACAAGGTATGAATTATTTAAGGTTATTAAATCAATTTTAACGGTTTTGAATGAATTTTGGCATTTTCGAGCGTAAAGTAGCTTAAACCTTGTTTGTTATGCATGAAACTTGGCACACAACACTATTTGGTATATATAAATGTGTTGTAGTTGTTAGAATCGAAAATAATTGTCATATGCTTGAAATTAAGGTTGAAGTTGCGTTTTTTAACGGTTTTGAATAAATTTTGGCATTTCCGGGCGTAAAGTAGCTTAAACCTTGTTTGTTATGCATGAAACTTGACACACTACTATTTAGTATATATAATTGTGTTGAAGTTGTTAGAATTTAAAATAATAGTCATATGCTTGAAATTAAGGGTCAAGTTGCCTTTTTTAACGATTTTAAATGAATTTTGGCATTTTTGAGCGTAAAGTAGCTTAAACCTTGTTTGTTATGCATGAAACTTGGCACACAACACTATATGGTATATATAAATGTGTTGAAGTTGTTAGAATCGAAAATAATTGTCATATGCTTGAAATTATGGGTCAAGTTGCGTTTTATAACGGTTTTGAATGAATTTTGGCATTTTCGGGCGTAAAGTAGCTTAAACCTTGTTTGTTATGCATGAAACTTGGCACACAACACTATTTGGTATATATAATTGTGTTGAAGTTGTTAGAATTGAAAATAACTGTCATATGCTTGAAATTAAGGGTCAAGTTGCGTTTTTTAACCGTTTTGAATGAATTTTGGCATTTTCGAGCGTAAAGTAGCTTAAAACTTGTTTGTTATGCATGAAACTTGGCACACACTACTATTTGGTATATATAATTGTGTTGAAGTTGTTAGAATTTAAAATAATTGTCATATGCTTGAAATTAAGGGTCAAGTTGCCTTTTTTAACGATTTTGACTGAATTTTGGCATTTTTGAGCGTAAAGTAGCTTAAACCTTGTTTGCTATGAATGAAACTTGGCACACAACACTATTTGGTATATATAAATGTGTTGAAGTTGTTAGAATCGAAAATAATTGTCATATGCTTGAAATTAAGGCTGAAGTTGCGTTTTTTAACGGTTTTGAATGAATTTTGGCATTTCCGGGCGTAAAGTAGCTTAAACCTTGTTTGTTATGCATGAAACTTGACACACACTACTATTTGGTATATATAATTGTGTTGAAGTTGTTAGAATTTATAATAATTGTCATATGCTTGAAATTAAGGGTCAAGTTGCCTTTTTTAACGATTTTGAATGAATTTTGGCATTTTTGAGCGTAAAGTAGCTTAAACCTTGTTTGTTATGCATGAAACTTGGCACACAACACTATTTGGTATATATAAATTTGTTGAAGTTGTTAGAATCGAAAATAATTGTCATATGCTTGAAATTATGGGTCAAGTTGCGTTTTATAACGGTTTTGAATGAATTTTGGCATTTTCGGGCGTAAAGTAGCTTAAACCTTGTTTGTTATGCATGAAACTTGGCACACAACACTATTTGGTATATATAATTGTGTTGAAGTTGTTAGAATTGAAAATAACTGTCATATGCTTGAAATTAAGGGTCAAGTTGCGTTTTTTAACGGTTTTGAATGAATTTTGGCATTTTCGAGCGTCAAGTAGCTTAAACCTTGTTTGTTATGCATGAAACTTGGCACACACTACTATTTGGTATATATAATTGTGTTGAAGTTGTTAGAATTTAAAATAATTGTCATATGCTTGAAATTAAGGGTCAAGTTGCCTTTTTTAACGATTTTGAATGAATTTTGGCATTTTTGAGCGTAAAGTAGCTTAAACCTTGTTTGTTATGAATGAAACTTGGCACACAACACTATTTCGTATATATAAATGTGTTGAAGTTGTTAGAATCGAAAATAATTGTCAAATGCTTGAAATTAAGGTTGAAGTTGCGTTTTTTAACGGTTTTGAATGAATTTTGGCATTTCCGGGCGTAAAGTAGCTTAAACCTTGTTTGTTATGCATGAAACTTGACACACACTACTATTTGGTATATATAATTGTGTTGAAGTTGTTAGAATTTAAAATAATTGTCATATGCTTGAAATTAAGGGTCAAGTTGCCTTTTTTAACGATTTTGAATAAATTTTGGCATTTTCGAGCGTAAAGTAGCTTAAACCTTGTTTGTTATGCATGAAACTTGGCACACAACACTATTTGGTATATATAAATGTGTTGAAGTTGTTAGAATCGAAAATAATTGTCATATGCATGAAATTAAGGGTGAAGTTGCGTTTTTTAACGGTTTTGAATGAATTTTGGCATTTCCGGGCGTAAAGTAGCTTAAACCTTGTTTGTTATGCATGAGACTTGGCACACAACACTATTTGGTGTATATAATTGTGTTGAAGTTGTTAGAATCGAAAATAATTGTCATATGCTTGAAATAAATGGTCAAGTTGCGTTTTTTAACGGTTTTGAATGAATTTTGGCATTTTCGGGCGTAAAGTAGCTTAAACCTTGTTTGTTATGCATGAAACTTGGCACACAACACTATTTGGTGTATATAATTGTGTTGAAGTTGTTAGAATCGAAAATAATTGTCATATGCTTGAAAGTAAGGGTCAAGTTGCGTTTTTTAACGATTTTGAATGAATTTTGGCATTTTCGAGCGTAAAGTAGCTTAAACCTTGTTTGTTATGCATGAAACTTGGCACACAACACTATTTGGTATATATAAATGTGTTGAAGATGTTAGAATCGAAAATAATTGTCATATGCTTGAAATAAAGGGTGAAGTTGCGTTTTTTAACGGTTTTGAATGAATTTTGGCATTTCCGGGCGTAAAGTAGCTTAAACCTTGTTTGTTATGCATGAGACTTGGCACACAACACTATTTGGTGTATATAATTGTGTTGAAGTTGTTAGAATCGAAAATAATTGTCATATGTTTGAAATAAATGGTCAAGTTGCGTTTTTTAACGGTTTTGAATGAATTTTGGCATTTTCGGGCGTAAAGTAGCTTAAACCTTGTTTGTTATGCATGAAACTTGGCACACAACACTATTTGGTGTATATAATTGTGTTGAAGTTGTTAGAATCGAAAATAATTGTCATATGCTTGAAATTAAGGGTCAAGTTGCGTTTTTTAACGCTTTTGAATGATTTTGGCATTTTCGAGCGTAAAGTAGCTTAAACCTTGTTTATTATGCATGAAACTTGGCACACAACACTATTTGGTGTATATAAATGTGTTGAAGATGTTAGAATCGAAAATAATTGTCATATGCTTGAAATTAAGGGTCAAGTTGCGTTTTTAATGGTTTTGAATGAATTTTGGCATTTTCCAGCGTAAAGTAGCTTAAACCTTGTTTGTTATGCATGAAACTTGGGACAGAATACTATTTAGTGTATATTATTGTGTTGAAGCTGTTAGAATCGAAAATAATTGTCATATGCTCAAAATTAAGTGTTAAGTTGCGTTTTTAACGGTTTAGAAGCGTTTTTAATTTGGCACTAACATATATAATTTTTTTTCTTAGTGTTTTCAACAAAAAAAATACCATTCATTGCGGCTACTACTTTATTAAATTTATGGATGATATCATAGAAGCCGTCAAGAATTGCAACTGGTGAAATCACAATTAGCATTGCTTATTAAGAACTCCAGTCAACCCACGATTACTCCGGGCAGTAAATTGGGGAATAGCAGTACTCCAAGACAAATTGGGCAGCAACAAGTGGAGCCCTCAATTGAAGAAGAAGACTTCCCAGCTTTGAGAAGGGGAGACACAGCTTTGAGCACTAGACCTATCCAACCAATTCAATTAAGCTCTTGGAAGGAAAAGGTATCAACCCCCTCACCCCCAACTAGTATGCCTCTCAAATTTATACCTCCTGTTCTTGAAAATGGTATACAAGTAGTACACAAAGAAACAAATGATGTGGTTGATATGATTAGACTTTGGGAACGTGCTGTTGTGTTGTATATTGTTGGTGGAGTTATGTCAATTGATATAATTAGAGGGTTTATTCGCAAACACTGGTCTTTCGTGAATATGCCGACCATTCATGCTCATGAGGATGGGTACTATATTTTGAGGTTTAACACTGAGGAAGAGTGCACAATGATCTTGAAGGGGGGTCCTTACTTTCTAAATAAAGCACCTATGATTGTGAAAAAATGGAATATGAACTTTGATTTTAAAGAAGAAATCCTAAGGGTGATTCCCGTGTGGGTTAGACTTCCTAGCCTCCCTCTTCACTGTTGGGGAAAAGAAGCTTTAAGTAGGATTGTAAGCGCAGTTGGGGTCCCGATCATTGCCGATGAGTGCACCACGAAACAATCGAAAGTGTCTTATGCAAGGGTGCTTGTGGAAGTTGATATAACTAAGGATTTTGTGAAAGATGTCAAACTGAGAGACAATATGGGTAGGGAATTTATGCAAAAAGTAATACCAGAGTGGAAGCCATATTTTTGTCGGAATTGCAAGAAAGTAGGACATGTGTGCAAAGAAATGAAAGAAACTAACATGTCATAGCAGAGTAAACAAGAAGAAGGGGATAAAAATTTGAAGGAGAAGAGAATGTGGATTCCGTCCACAATTGCAAAGATGGTTCAAGGGGTTACTAGTGTTAGAGATCTACGAGTCAAAGTGGGTATTAATGAAGGACCAAACGCAGCCAGCACCACTGAACTGTGTAAAGAGCAGCATATCTTTGATGAGGAGCAGAATCGTGGGCTGCTCTTGGCCAACCAGCAGCCTGCTGATGGGCATTTAGGGGCTGTCCAATGCGATGATACAGAAGGGAATAGGGGGCGTCTTTCTGACCAGCAGCAGCCCAATTTAGTAGGCAGCAGTAGTACACCATCAGATTCTGATACACAGCCAGGGGCAGAAGATGAAACCGAATGGACTACAGTGTCCTCAAAGAAGACAGCACGCAGGGTTTTTCCTAAGAACACCACAGCGCCATCTGCACAGAGGTTGTTACAGCAGGAATGTGGGAATGAAAAGGAAGAAAACAGTGGGAAGATTGTAGCAGGAGAGGAAAAGGATAGGGGCGGGAACCCTCCAATTCCCTCGACACAATGATTATTTGCTCTTGGAATGTGAGGGGCATGAATAGCCCCATCAAAACCAGGGAAGTCAAAAACTTTCTTGGTAGCAACAATGTGACTGTGATTGGTTTGCTAGAGACTAAAATTAAAGAAGAGAATGTCGTGAAAATACAGAATAAATTTGGGAACAAGTGGCACTAGAGTTCTAATTATGATCATCATGCGAAAGGCCGAGTGTGGGTTGGTTGGCGCCACGATAAATGCAAGCTGGAGGTGTGTGCTACTCAACAACAGTTTATTGCTACTAGAATAACCCCCTTGAATTCGCATACTTGTTTTCATATTGTTTTTGTTTATGGGCTGCATAATGTTCGGGACCGTAGAGAGATGTGGAGGGATTTGGAAATAGTTGATAATCAGGAGCCATGCATCTTTATGGGTGATTTCAATGCCATTTTCAAAGATGAGCACAAGAAGAACGGATCGCTTGTTACGACCTATGAAACCCATGAAATGCTTCAATGGTTAGACAGACAAGAGCTGCACCCAATCAGGGAAACGGGACACCGGTACTCATGGACTAACAGAGAAAAAGGGGAAAACCGCACCCTAACAAAGATCGATCATGCTATAGGGAATCTTCAATGGATGAACGCCTTCACCCATGCGTTTGTCTACTATGGGAACCCTCAAACCTCTGATCATACCCCTCTTATCTTGAACCTCACATGCCATGATCAATCTCAGAGTAAGCCGTTCAGGTTCTTTAATTACTTGTGTGAGCACCAGGATTTCCAAAGGGTAGTCGAAGAAGCCTGGAAGAAGAATGTTAAAGGGGAGGGGCTGCAGAGACTTTGGCACAAGCTCAAAAATGTTAAAAATAGTTTGAAGTCTCTCCATTCTAGAGAATTCGCAGGGATCAGATAAAGGATCAAAAATTGGGAGACTAGTCTGGATATAGCTCAGTCAAACATGGTTGCCCACCCTACGAATGAGGAATACCACCAGCTAGAGAAGGAAGCGGCCAGTCAAGTTAGAAAATGGAGAAAGATTGAAGACAAAGCGTTGATCCAAAAAGCTAGAATTAACTGGATGCGCCATGGGGATGAAAGCTTAGCATATTTCCATGCCACAATAAAGGAGAGACAGGCGGCTAACAGTATCTATGAGCTTCAAAACAGGGATGGCAAATGGATCAACTCCACTCATGAGATTCATAAGGAAATCCTGCATTTCTACCAAGACCTTCAAGGCACTGCAAATCCTAACCTGGAGGTTATTGACAGGTGTACTATGAGAAATGGCCCACAGCTTGATAACTCAAACACTCAGATGCTTATTAAGGAGGTAACTGAAGAGGAGATTAAGGATGCTTTGTTTGGTATAAATGATAATAAAGCCCCTGGCATCGATGGTTTCAACGCGTGTTTCTTCAAGAAGACGTGGGATATCATTAGAGTTGATCTTATTGCTGCAATCACAGAGTTCTTCAACAAGTCCATCCTCTTCAATTCGATCAACTGCACATCCGTTACCCTTATCCCTAAAACTAAGAATGCAAGTACAGTGGGGGACTTCAGACCTATAGCGTGTTGTACAGTTATCTACAAGATCATCTCCAGGATCCTTGCGGGTAGACTTTAGAAGGTTGTGGGGATTGTTGTGGACCAAGCTCAGTCAGGTTTTATCCCAGGTAGGCAGATGGCTGATAACATTTTTCTAGCTGCGGATCTCATCAAAGGTTACACAAGGAAAAACAATAGCCCTAGATGCATGATTAAGATGGACTTACGGAAAGCTTATGATTCTATCAGTTGGACTTTCCTTTTCACTGTCATGGAGGAGATAGGGTTCCCCCCCAAGTTCGTCGACTGGATTCGGGCATGCGTGTCCACTGTGTCATTCTCTATCCTTGTCAATGGCTTTCCCCTGAAGCCTTTTGATGCAAAAAAAGGGTTAAGACAAGGGGACCCAATCTCCCCCTATCTCTTTGCCCTTGCTATGGAGTACCTTTCTAGATTGATGCACAAGCAGAGTGAAGCAGCCAACTTTCACTTCCACCCCAAATGCAGAAGCTCTAATATTACACATCTCCTCTTTGCGGATGATCTCTTGATGTTCTGTAGGGCTGATACGTCTTCGGTAAAATGCATGATGGATACCTTCAACCGGTTTTCCAAAGCTTCCGGGCTCGTGGCTAATACTAGTAAAAGCAATGTCTACATCTCTGGGGTTGACAACAATTGCAAAGAGAGCATCCTTCACCTCCTTCACATGAAAGAAGGTGATTTCCCCTTCAGATAACTGGGAGTTCCTCTTCACTCCAAGAAGCTGAACTCTAGAGACTGTAGGCCTCTCGTGGACAGAATTACAGGTCGAATTGGCTTCTGGTCTTCCCGTCTCCTCTCCTACGCAGGCAGAGTTCAGCTAGTCCGTAATGTCATTGGTGGTATGCAGAATTTCTGGGCCCAAATCTTTTGCCTCCCCAAGAAGCTGATGAGGATGGTAGAAAATGTGTGCAGATCCTTCATTTGGACCTGGAAGGAGGGTTTATCCAAAAAAGCAGCAGTGGCCTGGAAGCAGATGGTTCTCCCTTATGCTAAGGGCGGTCTTAACATTAGGGATATGGTTCTTTGGAACAAAGCAGCTATCCTAAAACACCTGTGGAATATTATGCAGCGAAAGGAGAATCTGTGGGTCAAATGGGTGCATAGTTATTATCTGAAATCCCAAGATACTCATGATGTAAATCCCTCGATTCATGCTTCGTGGTGCTTTAAGAAGATCCTCAAACAGCGTGAGCTAGTGGACAAGCTTGGGGGTTGGGAGACAATCATCAAAGGAGGGACATATTCTATAGGGAGAACTTATGAGTTGTTGATTGCAGACGAGCCAAATGTCAGCTGGGGGCATATTATGATCAGGAATATGGCTAGCCCGAGCGCTAGTGATGTGCTCGATTTAGAGCACATTTATAGCCTCACTTTGGTATCTTATCTCGGTGTTTTTATATTGTTTTATGCTCTATACACTCGATTTTACCTTGATCTTGTCTCCATGGTGTTTAGAGATCATTTCAGGTGTTTTCGGGAGATTTCGAGGTGATTCGGGTTGAGTTCGAGGTTTAGATATCAAAGTCGAAGGAAATACACGCATTCCGAGGTGTTCTCATGTGTTTCGGGTCATCCCCGAAGATATCAAGAAGATCGGAGCTCGTTTCGAGGCGTTTCGGGATAGTTCGAGGCTTAAACGCCAAAACCGAGGAAGTGGCACGCGTTTTGAGACTCCCACATGTGTTTCGGGTCATCCCCGAAGATATCACGACGATCGGAGTTTGTTTCGAGGTGTTTCGGGTTAGTTTGAGGCTTAGACGTCAAAACCGAGGAAGTGGCACGCGTTTCGAGGCTCCCACAAGTGTTTCGGGTCATCCCCGAAAGTATCGCAAAGATCGGAGATCGTTTGAAGGTGGTTTGAAGCTTCATAGTGGCCTTCGGGTCCACATTCGGTCGAAGCTTGAGTCCATTCGGTCAAAGGGACCATGCCATGCCCAAGAACAAAGCATAAACACTCTGGAAATACCGAATCTAGCCCATTCGGTCGAATAGGGTTAGATTCGGTCGAGTGGCCATCAAATTCGGTCGAAGCCAGCACAGGGAGCCCAAGTCAGCGTTTCAGCAAGAGTCAACTTCGGTCGAATTGGGTCCAGATTCGGTCGAATCTGGCCCATTCGGGCGAATCCAGCAGGGCTTCGGGCGAATCTTCGTCTGTTCAGCGCAGCGTTTTATTTCTTCGAGCTTATTTTTGTAGGATCTTTTAGGGCTTTCTTTCCCAACTTTTGTAGGCTATATAAGGGCACTCTTAGGGTCTTAAACCCTATGCCTTGATGGATAGAAACACCCTCTACCATTAGGAACATCAATTTATTGTTTTCTTCAATTCCAAACCCTAGAATTAGATTTTTATGCTTTCATTTACATTTCAAGCATTGTAATTTCAATTCCTTTCATTCTAGCACTTTGGTTTATGTAAGTTTAACTTTCCTTTACTCTTTATTGCTTTCATTTGCTTTGTTTATGTTCATTCATGTCATTTAATGCTTTCTTCCTTTCATGTTTCATTTAATGCTTTGAATCTTGTTCTATTGCTTTCAAAACTTGTTCTTACTTTAATTATTGCTTTCTAGAATAGTGGGTAGTTAGATTTCTTGCTTTGTCTTTCATTATTGTTAGTTTATTTCTTGCCCTAATGTTCACATACATGTTTTCTTTCTTGTTCTTTGTTGTTTTCATTCCAAACATGCTAGAGTAGATTTCTTAGGGGTTTTGGTTTGGTGAAACCCTAGGTTTGATGAATGTTGTTCATATGCTAGATTAGGGTTGAGGTTGTTTTGGTTTGAATGATTGATATTCGATACATATCTTGTCCTGCCACTCCCTTGTGAGACATAGGGCGATTATGGGTCGTTCGTATTGACTATATGTCATCAACTTCCCCATGTCATCTTGAGTGTCTCTATTGAGCCATGCTCAATCTCCCTTGACTTAGCTTTGTATGAGAACATAGTATCGACCTAGGGTGAATCCTCACCAACCCCGTTTGTTTCTTATCGTTATCTTAATCTTGTTTATCGCTTTCCTTAGTTTAGTTCACAAACACCCAATATCATACACACACTCTTTCCATCTACACTTAGCACATCATCTTGCTTGCCCTTGTTCCTTGTGGTTCGATCCCCAAACTTACCTCTATACTCGCTATAGTTGTAACTAGGGTGTTTATAAATGTGTTTGATTAACCAAGGTTCTTAGCGTTAAACGACGCGTTAAAAACCGGCTATCAAAATGGCGCCGTTGCCGGGGAACAAGGCGTTATAGTTAGCTTTTGTGCTTGTGTAGTCCATTTTATTGCTTTCTTTAGTTTTTGTTTAAATAATTCTTGCTTGTCAGTGCTTACGCTTGGTTTCTAGTGTTGTTTGCATGAGCTATAGCACACGGAGATCACAGCTACAACTTGTGCCTTATAATCCTGAGATACAAAGGGTCACTAGACGATCTCCTCCTCCTACTCCACGTCAATCGTCTAGGCCCAATCCACCTCCATCAATGGCCGACAACAATCAACCTCTTTTTGGGCAATTTGGGGCCCCGGGGTCAAGAGAATTTCAAGGGGGCGTGGTACTACCCGATCCGCCACCAAACTTCCGCATTGAGCCACAATACACCATGATGATCAAGGCTAACCCCTTTAGTGGCTTGAGAAACGAATGCCCTCTCCAATTCTTGGAGGCATTCAAGGAGACTTGCCGGTTCATGCCTCAATGCCCCAACAACCCCGATTATGTTAAGATGTGCCTCTTCCCCATCGGTTTAGCGGGGGACGCCAAGGATTGGTATAAATGCATTGAGCCCAACTCCATCACCACATGGGCTCAACTTAGAACGGCGTTCCTCGAAAGGTTCTATCCCACTAACCGCACACAAGATTGGCGCAAAAAGATAGCGTCATTTACACAAGAAGAGGACGAGAACCTAAGTGCCGCCTGGACTAGATTCAAGGGTATGCTCCGAGCTTGCCCTCATCATGAGTATGGCGAGAATCATGTCAACACCTTCTTCTACGATGGGCTTGATGATTCGACAAAGGCACTTTTAGATTCCGCATGTGGAGGACAACTTTCTAAGGTCCCATGCAACCGAGTGAGGGAAATGATCGAAGAGGTAGCTAAGAATAGTGCTTGGGGTGGGACAAGGAGAAGTAAGCAACCAAAGGGTATGTTCGATGAAGCTAACCTTGATTCGCTTGGTGAAAAAATTGAAGCTATGATGGACAAGAAATTGTCCAAGCTTAAGCTAGCCCAAGGAAGTTCTAATGTCTCCGCCGCTAATGAAGCGAAACGTTTCTCATGCCGAATTTGTGGGGGTACTAATCATGATGCATCCTATTGTGGGGGAAGAAGTCCGGATCATGTGGCATCGGTAAGTCATGGGTCAAGTGCTTATGAAGGGGCCCAAGCAACGAATTTTGATGAGTTTGGGGGCATTCCCGAACATGTAGCGGCTATGGGTTATGGGAACCAAGGTCAAGGGTACTCTCAATACACTTTGTTCAACAATCCGGCCTCCCGACCACCCTTCAATCCGAACAACGGTCAAGGAAACTTCAACCAAGGCTACAACAACTACAATCAAGCCGGTGGTAGTTTTCCTAGACCCAATGGAAGTAAGCCTTACCCACAAGTGCCACGACCCAACCCCAACCAATCATACCCAACCACCCAACCAATTCCTAACCCCAATCCCAACCAAGACTTCATGACTACCCAATTGAGCACCTTAGCCCAACTCAATCAAACTTTGATCACTCAAATGGCTCAACTCCAAACCCAACAAAAGAATTTGGAGACCCAACTTGCACAATTAACCCAACCACCTCCACCTATGCTATTCCCATCCAACCCTCAACCTAACCCATCTACCCAACCTCCACCTCCCAACCAACCATCAAGCCACCACACATGCAAGGCGATCTTCCTAAGATCGGGTTCTTCTTATCCGGGTCCAATTGAAGCTTCGAGTGATGATTTGGGTGATGGACCTTCAATGGGTAGTGCACTTCAAGAAGATATTGTTCATGAAGATGAGCTTGGGGGAGAGGGAAAGGATGAGATTCTTGAGGAAGTTCTTGAGGAAAAAGAAGAGGAAGTTGAGAAGAGAGATGAAGTGAAAGAAAAAGAGAAGTTGGAACAAGAGGATAATTGGAAGAAAATGGAAGAGTGGCGAGCTCGTGAACGCTTAAGTGGCCCACCCCTTCCTTTCCCATATAAGGTGGTGGAGAAGCAAATGCAAGCCAAATTTCTCAAGTTTCTTGAGCATATGAAGCGATTGGAAATGAAAATCCCGTTCTTGGAGGCAATGGAGCAAATGCCTCAATATGCCAAGTACTTGAAGTCACTCTTGGGCAACAAAAAGAGGCTTGAAAGAGAAGTCGTCAATCTACCGGAACAAGTAAGTGCCATTGTTCAAGGCACTTGGGCTAAAAAGGAAAAGGCTAGAGGACCCTTTGTACTACCCGTGACTCTTGGAAACAAAAAGCCCAAGGGAGCACTTGCCGATTTGGGGGCCTCTATTAGCCTCATGCCGATGAGCATTGCTAAGCACCTTCCTTTCAAGCTCACACCATCCAAGAAATCCATCCAACTTGCCGACCGGAGCATTAAAGTACCTTGTGGGGAATTTGAGGATCTTCCTATTCAAGTGGGGAGCGTTGTTGTCCCTTGTGATTTCGTAGTGCTAGACATGGTGGAAGACCCCTACACTCCCCTCATACTTGGGAGAGATGCCTTGAAGAGTTTGGGTGCCCTTATTGATTGTGAAGCCGAAACTATTACTATAAGGGTAGCCAATGAGCAAGCGATCTTTGGGTTTGCTAAGTCTCCAAAAGAGCCCATGGTCGAGCAACTTTTCTCTCTTGATTTGGTTGATGATCCCAATGATGATAAGATTGGAGGGCTTGATGTTCTTGATGCCCAATTGTTTGATGATGAGATGATGGATGATGAGGTTCTTTCTTGTGATGAGGTGAAGTATGATGAGATGAAGAAGAGGTTTGATGATGATGAGAAGGAGAAGGAGCTTGTTCTTGTGCATGCTCCTAGTGATGAAGAGGTTGATGGTATTGACAAGCAACCCCGCAAGAGGAAGCGGGTAAGAAAAAGAAAAAGAAAAGAATACAAAAAGAAGAAGAAGATGGCTCCACCTAAGCTTGGGGGAGCCCCATATTTGAGCTTTCATCCCGGTGACCCCGATTCTACATTGCATACCTCCGCCACCATTGCAAGGTGGAGAGTTTTGGGTCACCATGTTCGAGGTGATGGTGATGCTAGGAGTGAGTCCGCTCCTAGCTCAGGTATGGTTTCTTTCCCTAGCTTTTCATTTGTTGTTTGAGCTGGTGGTTAGCTGTTGCGTCGAACTTAACGACGTTAAACAAAAGTACTTGCGGGAGATAACCCGGTGTTTGTTGTTGCATGATGTTTGCTTTGTTCTCTTTAGTTCCTATAATGCCTATCTTTCGTTCTTTTGGTTTTTCTTTCGCCTTCCCCATCGCCGAGACGGCTCTTGAGCTAGCTTGGGGGAGGATGCGCTTACGCTTTCAAAACCCCGAAAGATTTGCATTATTGTAACTATTGTTTAGTTTTTCTTTTAGTTTATCGCATGTTTAGTTTGTTTAGTTTTTGTCTTGTTTAGTTTGTATAGTTTCATGTTTAGGTTGTATAGTCGTGTTTTATCCTTGCTTTCAATAAATGGTTGAGTTGTGAGTCTAACATGCAAGCTTCTATATTGTGCACACTTCACGTCCTTATGCAAACTCGTATTTCCTTAGCCTTGTGCCTGTTTTAGGACCTAGAGTTCGACTGTTTTCCACATAGCTTGGGGGAATTGGGGTTTGCTTGGTTTGTGGCTTGGTTGTCTACCTTTAGAGGCGCATTTCGACTAGCCGTAAGGATTGAGCCTTCTTGGACTCCTTGCGAGTTCCATTCATTATGAGTGCTAGTTAGGGGGTCTAAGTATTGTGTCGGTTCTTCTCCAGTATAGTCGACTTTTCTTGAGACCAGGGATGATAACACGTTCGCTAGAATTGAGCTACATAGCCAAATAGCCTACCTTGAACGATATTGACTTTAGGATAAGCCAAGTTTTTGCCTTTCCTATTCTTTTGTAGCCACATTATTAAGCCTCCACATGAGCCAAATATTCCCTCTTCTTACCTAGAGGATAGTTTAAGTGATGGTGGGTTTGTTGTGTGCTACATCGATGAGTAGGTTTTTGGTTATGATATTATGGTTGTTGTTTTTTATGACTCTATCGATTTCATGTCAAGCTCTTATTACTTCTCCCATTTCCTCTAGTGCTTTCATTATTATTATACATACACATTCTATGTTTGAGGAGACCTTTCTCTTATTTTTCATTGAGATTTTATACACATCATATTCACGTGAGTGAGAAGGTCGATGTTTTATTGGGAAATGAGCTTGGAGACACTTGTGCTTATGAGATTTCATGTTTTTGGTGTTTTATGATAGAGATCACTGTGCTTTGATGAGTTTATTGGGTTATTTATGGTGTTTGGATATAGTGTTCATTGGTTTATTATGAGATGTTTGTGGGTTATTTGTTTAGAGTCACTTGCTATCCTCTACTTAGCTCCACATTCCCAAATGTATCCCACCTTAACCCTAAGCCAACATTACAACTCTTGTGCTAACCTGTTCGACTTGGTCCGATTAGTTTGTTCTGTACTGGAGTTAGATAAGACACAATCCCCATGATTCTCCCCTATTAGGTGTTTGATTCCCGACTCATCTTTAGTCGGAAGATTTTGAGCGAAACACGATCCTAAATCAAACACATGAGCGTTATTGCATATTTCTCACATCTTTTGAGAAATTACCCGGGGAGTGTAGACTTGTGACCTCTTTAGGTAGTGGGTGGCATAGCCTGTGTTGTTGCTTGCCCTAGTGATCTCAAGCTTGTGGATTTGGTCGTTCTCTTCGGTATTGCGCTCATTGAGACCATTGTACTTGCACGCCTATGGCTAGGGAAGAGTTTTGCCCATGCACATGCTTGTATTGTTTTGTTCTCCGCTCACCATGTTTGTTTGCTTTGGATTTGTGGGTCTCCTTCTGAAAACCCTCACGAGACCTAACTCGTCCTCTTTGGGAGACCTTGAGGTTTAAAGGGCTTGTCGTACGTGCTAAGTGCGACCGTGATTCCTACGACAATGAGTATTAGGTTTTATTGCTTTCATAGTTTAGTTTTGTTTTGCTTTTGTAGTTAGTTTGTTTGTTGGGTGCCCATGTGCTTTCACGTTGTTCCTATCTAGTTTCTTTGCTAGAGACTAGCAAAGGCTAAGCTTGAGGGTGTTGATGTGCTCGATTTAGAGCACATTTATAGCCTCACTTTGGTATCTTATCTCGGTGTTTTTATATTGTTTTATGCTCTATACACTCGATTTTACCTTGATCTTGTCTCCATGGTGTTTAGAGATCATTTCAGGTGTTTTCGGGAGATTTCGAGGTGATTCGGGTTGAGTTCGAGGTTTAGATATCAAAGTCGAAGGAAATACACGCATTCCGAGGTGTTCTCATGTGTTTCGGGTCATCCCCGAAGATATCAAGAAGATCGGAGCTCGTTTCGAGGCGTTTCGGGATAGTTCGAGGCTTAAACGCCAAAACCGAGGAAGTGGCACGCGTTTCGAGACTCCCACATGTGTTTCGGGTCATCCCCGAAGATATCACGACGATCGGAGTTTGTTTCGAGGTGTTTCGGGTTAGTTTGAGGCTTAGACGTCAAAACCGAGGAAGTGGCACGCGTTTCGAGGCTCCCACAAGTGTTTCGGGTCATCCCCGAAAGTATCGCAAAGATCGGAGATCGTTTGAAGGTGGTTTGAAGCTTCATAGTGGCCTTCGGGTCCACATTCGGTCGAAGCTTGAGTCCATTCGGTCAAAGGGACCATGCCATGCCCAAGAACAAAGCATAAACACTCTGGAAATACCGAATCTAGCCCATTCGGTCGAATAGGGTTAGATTCGGTCGAGTGGCCATCAAATTCGGTCGAAGCCAGCACAGGGAGCCCAAGTCAGCGTTTCAGCAAGAGTCAACTTCGGTCGAATTGGGTCCAGATTCGGTCGAATCTGGCCCATTCGGGCGAATCCAGCAGGGCTTCGGGCGAATCTTCGTCTGTTCAGCGCAGCGTTTTATTTCTTCGAGCTTATTTTTGTAGGATCTTTTAGGGCTTTCTTTCCCAACTTTTGTAGGCTATATAAGGGCACTCTTAGGGTCTTAAACCCTATGCCTTGATGGATAGAAACACCCTCTACCATTAGGAACATCAATTTATTGTTTTCTTCAATTCCAAACCCTAGAATTAGATTTTTATGCTTTCATTTACATTTCAAGCATTGTAATTTCAATTCCTTTCATTCTAGCACTTTGGTTTATGTAAGTTTAACTTTCCTTTACTCTTTATTGCTTTCATTTGCTTTGTTTATGTTCATTCATGTCATTTAATGCTTTCTTCCTTTCATGTTTCATTAATGCTTTGAATCTTGTTCTATTGCTTTCAAAACTTGTTCTTACTTTAATTATTGCTTTCTAGAATAGTGGGTAGTTAGATTTCTTGCTTTGTCTTTCATTATTGTTAGTTTATTTCTTGCCCTAATGTTCACATACATGTTTTCTTTCTTGTTCTTGTTGTTTTCATTCCAAACATGCTAGAGTAGATTTCTTAGGGGTTTGGTTTGGTGAAACCCTAGGTTTGATGAATGTTGTTCATATGCTAGATTAGGGTTGAGGTTGTTTGGTTTGAATGATTGATATTCGATACATATCTTGTCCTGCCACTCCCTTGTGAGACAT